>JAFBJR010000147.1:2134248-2479069 GCA_016785285.1 Brachirus orientalis | reverse complement strand
CCTGCAAGATGAGGACAGAGGGAGAGAGAGAATGGAAGGAAGCAGACATAGACTTGGGAAGGAAGAAAAAAATAGGGTTAATGACACATAATTAGGTCACATTCATACCCTAGGTGTGAGAGAGTGAGTGTGAATATAAAGAAAATGTATTTCTTTATATTTGGATGGATGGGAAATTTGAAGAAATTTGTTCTAAAAGCTCATATTTGAGATTTGTCATAATTTTGCAGTAGTTTCTTGTCTTAGAAACTTATTGTTACACTTATCATTCACAAGATCCACATATTTGATTCAATGTTTGTTCAATGTTATATCTTGTCATAAATTCATCCAGTTCAAGTAAATTGCCATTTCTGTCCAATGAATGAAAGGTTGACCAAATTAGTTTCTCTTCCATAAATATCTATTTCCTTCTGTTTCGTATAACCCTCTGTTATTCCATGTTGGGACATTTTGAGGGCTGAAGTTATGCTTGAACATTATTTTCCACTGTAACAAAACCTGTTGATGAAAAGTGGAGAGTTTACGTAGGCAATTTAGATATTTTGAAGTCACATTTCAACAAGAACTCAGTACCTCCAACTTGACTGAATACAAGTGTGGGTAAAGAGAAACATATTTCTTCATCATTTTTTAAAAAAAAGGGCTGGAGCCATTTCATTTTTAATATTCCATTCATGATTTCAAAATGAACTGCTTTAATTCCACCTTCCTTGTAAGTTTTTAACACATCTCCTTTCCTGATGTAATGATGTTTATTTCTCCAAATAAATTGTTTTTAATAATTTAATAAATTTCTTTGCAACCATTTATTTAGGGTTTTAGTACCTATTTTTGTTAACATCATTGTTAATGTTCTTTTTTTACACTTTTATCTAAACATTTGGTTATCCAAATCCATAAGTATTTAATCTGCTTTTTGACCAGTATATTACACAATGACATTACTACAACTGTATATACTCATAAGTTCACATTTGTCCAGATTCAAGTGCAGACCTGAGGCTTAAGAGAACAGCTCTATTGATTTTAAGGTCAATGTATTATTTTTTTTTTATTTTTTAAGAAAATTGCAGTGTCATCAACGAGCTGACTTATTAGTTTATGGTGAGTTGCAGTATGTCAAATCCATAAGTCATTGAGTTTTTAATAGTTATAGCTAATAATTCTGTGACTGCAATGAACTGAATAGGTGAAATGCTGCATCCATGTCTGATGCCTCTTTCTACCTTGAATGTGGGACATGTGCCGTCTAAGAGGGAAACACAGCTGTTAACATCAGTGTGTAACATGATCATATCCACAAACGTCACCAAAGTCAGTGTCTAAACGTGCTAACAATAAATGTGTGTTTGACTGAGACAAATGCCTTGTGGAAATGAAAAAAATAACATAAAGCCATCCTCCGTAATTAAATGATTGCATTCTATATGCTCCAACACCAAGCAGATGTTATTACAGTTAAATCTTCCTTTAAGAAAACAGGAGTCTGTTGAACTGATGATTTTAGATATGTCTTCTTTTAATCCCTTAAATCTTGTTGTAAAAACCTTTGTGAAAATGTTGTTGTCTGCATTTAAGAGAGCGATGGTTCTTAGACTGCTTCAAATCCTCTAGTCTTTTCCAGGTTTTGGCAACAGTATTAAAATGCCTTGTGTCACTGTCATCATTCATTCTTTTTGATAAAAACATTCGCTTATTGTCTGGAACAACAACATTTTTATATCATCCCAAAACTGTTTATTGGGTGTGATTCAGTCTGGCCCAGGTAAATGGTCAGATGCCTTTAACTGCAAAGTCAACTTTTATGATTCTTAGACTAGGAAAACCAAACATTTTCATTTGAAAGCATTCATATGCTTATATAAACATACATATTGAGTGTTTATTTAACTTCTACCCATAAAGCTACATTTTACATAAGGGAACCTTTTTCTTTTACCTTGGAAAAGTGTATGAAAAGCAAAAATAACTAAATTACACTACTATATAAAACAGTATTTAGGGGGCTTACATATAACATTAATTTGGCAGAGTACTAAAATTGTTTACAATTGTGAATTAAAGTTTCGTCATAATCAACTCAGGGAAAGGAAATAGGAACAGCTATTTACATCTCACTTGAGTTCCCTGCAGTCTCCCTCCTGTGTGGATCATTAGAGTAGGTAAGAAAATGGAAACTGAGATTAAATTTTAAAATCAGACAAGCAACTGGACTGAGTGACATGTTCTGACATGTTTAAACATCTGCAGCAATGTGATTTTTTTTCTTCCAGTGTCAAAATGCATTTTCCACTTAAAACTACATATTCCTTCTATATAATGTCTACAATTATTACTCAGACTTTTCCACTTAAAACTACATATTCCTTCTGTATAATGTCTACAATTATTACTCAGACTTTTTTACAGAACAAACATTCAACTTTAATGTTTGGGAACAAAGCCATTTTTGAGGAAAAGCACATGTCAGATCTTAACCAAATATAGTTCAAATACACCAAGGCACATATTTGTTTTAAAATATATACTGCAAAGAGTAAAATACAATGTTAAGGTTGTAAGATGGAATAAGTATGCATACGTAACCTTAATAAAAATACACAAAGATGCCAATGGCCACTTCTGCAGGTTGCTATGTCAAGGTGCCAGCCATATTAGACCAGGCAAGCCTGGTCTGTAAACATACAGTAAACAGTAAACAGTGGAGTTATGATTCTACTTAACAAAAAGCAGTGAAGTGTTTTCATTTCACCTGATTTCAATGACTTTAAGGGTTTATGTCATGTTTATTATGAATTAAAACATTTGGTCACAAATAACTTGAGACACTCATAAACAATGAGACACATAGAAAAGGAATGTCTCTAAATTTAGAGCTAATATGAATTGAATTACTAATCTGGAAAATAATTTATTGTTTTAGGGTATCTATTCCCAAAGTTGAGAATGCTGCAGCCCAGGTGTTTCGATACACATGATCTAATACCAAAACCAGCAGAAAATAATATTTGAATCAGGCCCATTAAGAATACAACACAAAGTGCCCTGTAAATTATACATATATTGTCCGTGATAATACATATACATGAATGTAACAATTTGCAAAACAACTTTTTTTTTTAATTTTTTTTGATATTTTATGCTTTTTTTTGCGAATGTACAAAACTGAAAATGAAAACCTTTGCTACTGATTTATTTTGTGTGACCTTTGAAGGCCCACACTTTGGGAATCACTGTCAAGAATTATTAAAGGGGATATTTTTTCAAGCATGGAAAGGTTCTGTGCAGACAAACAGTATAAAATATCTGCAACTGCATTTGTCCATAGTTCAGTTTTGTCTGATCTGATATGGTTACAACATTGACATATGATCCAGTGACCACTGAGGCATCTACATGTACTGTATATGTTATAAGTAGATACCGTATATTTTCATTAAACCAGTACCGAAAAATAAACCAGTTTACTGAAATCCTCAGAGCCCCATGGCGTCTTTCTGCACACTGTAACCCAACAGTGCGTTTCCAGCTTCCATACATTCTGCTACACATGGTGCTGGAAAAAAAAAGCACACACATACACGCAAGTCATTTTTAATACATAATACGCTGTTTGAACTCAGTTAAACAATAAATCCCCACTTAGTATGATTATTACCATTCTGAGCATGAAGCCATGATACAGCCTTCATTGCCAGAAGCTCCCACTCTTCCTTAGCCTCCATTTTGAAGCCATGAAGCCAGATCAGAGCCAAAATGGTGGCCCATACTTCCTGGTTAACCTAATTCACACAGAAGTCCAACATGAAGAAGACACTTACACTTTAACATTGTAAATCATGGTCTCCTTAAAATCATAGGCAGATTAATTTATCATCTTAGGTTGCCAGTTTTGGTCTATGACATGACATTTATTTATTTTCCAAAGAGACACAATACCTTATGTTAGGTATGTAGTATGTATTTTGAGTATGTGGCAATAAACTATGTGCTGATGTATGTTTTCAAATAAATACTTTTCTTTAAGTCGCATCATATAACATCTTTAAAACAATTTTAACATAATTTTGGAGTGTCATAGAGAATGGTGCCCCTTTCCCACCCTGTGCCTCCGTTCACCTGTTCTTTCACTAAATCAGTGAAAAGATACAATCTCGAGTGAGAATTAACCAAGTATTGGCTTTAATTGCCTGAGTGAGAGACAGCAAGTTCAGGAATCAAGCTGAATTCATCAAGGAAAAGAAATCAGCCAGAGCACTGCTCAAGAGACTGATACAAATTTTGGTTTTCCATATACCCATATACAGTATTTATCTCCCAACTGTGGCTGCAGAGGGCAGTGCTGCTGCTTACTTAAACTGGTATATCATTGCTTTAATTTGGGTCAGTATTTTATTAAGGACTCACAACTGAGGGTTTTGCATTCTCCACCTCCTCACAAGTCTTTCCCAGTGCAGCAGCCAGAGCCGGATCAAGCAGCCAACAGCCAGACGCCTTCTGGAGGGAAACCAACTCTAGAAAAGGGTCTGTCGAAATCTGTGTGGGTGCAGTGTCTTCAAACTCTTCAAACTCTTCAAACTCTTCAAACAAATAAAAAGAGCAAAGATAAGTGAAAATAGTTCCACTCAAACTGGCACACATATAGTAAACCTACAGTATGTGAGCCACTTAAATAGTCCAAATTATCTCACTATTTACATACATAGTATAAACAGTAGCTTATACATGGTTTACCACATTACATCTAAACCTTAATTCAACATATTAGCCAATTATTAGTGCAAACTGTGATTAGCTTATATTAAAGGAATCAGTGGGTGTTTAATCAGATACAGTACCTTCAGCACATTCAATTGAGCCCTGCATGTCACAGACTTGTAACATGTCATAGCAGACAGCTGGAGCACAGGCTGTAGATTTAGAAAAGATGTACTGTTAGAATGACAAAAGGTATTCCTGAGTACTTAAAATACCTAAAGAGAAACAGTTCAGTCCTATGTTTGTGAGCTGGTGGTGTTAACTTGCTAGTATTGTCAGCTTTAAGCAACATTCAGTAAACAATCTAAATTTAAAGTAAAAACGTATTTATCAGTTACAGAAGTTTAAATAAAGAATTCTTGAAAAATTAAAAAGAATAAATTTGTGAATAAATAAAGGCTTAAAGGCTTAAAGGGGCCCTGCGATGGACTGGTGACCTGTGTACCTTTCCTGGGTGACCTGGGTGTCTTTCACCCTATGACAGCTGGGACTGGCTTCAGCCCCCTTGTGACCCTCATGTGGAGGACAAAACATTCTATGTTTTTGTGCTGAACATCTTACTCACCATAAGCTCGAGGAGGAATCATGCATGGAGCAACAAGACAACTTTGAGGCATGAAACTCATCAATCTGAGGCCTAAAAGATAATAAAGAAGACATGGCATGTTTAAAAAAAAATCACTCTGTTTTCACCAGACAATGGAACATGAGTTGTATTGTTGATAGAAGTGTGCAATGACTTTACTCACCAGGTGCCGGGATATTTCTGCGCATCAGAGGCCCCTCAATTGGCTCGTTGTTGCCTTTGTTCACAGCAATGAAGGCAGTGAAGGAGCTGCTCACTCCTGACTGGACACTGAGATCCACCACCTTCTTCTTCACACCCTCATCGAGTTCTTCTCTGCTATCTCTCTCCTCCCCTTCCAGGGAACGAATCCAAGTCTGAGCACCCAACCTGTGGACTGTTAATCTGCAGACAGAGTCAGAGGACACAAGGAGAGCTGATATTTCTGTGGACAAAATACAGAGCTACATTTATTCAATCTTGTTTAATGTTACCTTTAAAGTAACCTTTTCTTTTAATTATACTTTTTAATCGTTTGGGGTATTCAAGATATTAACTACTGCAGTTTTGCATGTAGAATATTTGCCCAATGTTGCTGTAAAGAAGACTAGAGCTGCTCAACAGTCCATGGTTACTATCATCCGATTCTCCTTTTCATAATGTGCCATACATTTTCAAAAGGAGACAGTTCTGGATTGCAGGCAGGCCAGTCAAGCACACTTACACTATGTCTACAAAGCCACACTATTGTGTAGAATGAGTCCTGGCATTGTTCAGTGGGTGAACAGTCATACTTGTCCGCTTGTGACCTGCTCACGCAAGATGGATGTTATTTTCCCAACCCACACATTTTTTCCTGTAAATCATGTGTCACTTCAAAAAAACTGCAGCAGACTAAGGTTTAGGATTGACACAGGAGACTGCACATTTTTGAAAGTGCTTAAGTTAACCATGCTAGCATTTTATTAAAACTTGTAACAACTCAAATGAATGTATACATCCAAAATAACCAGATCATTGTGAAGTCAGTATGTAATTAAAAGCAACTACTATGCCTGATCAACAGCTGTTTTACCCAGTGTCCTCTGCAGGTTTGAGGCTGAAGTGCAGCTGATTCTGAGAAGGATGACCTGCCAAACTGTATTTCACCATCACACTGCCCTCTGCTGCCTCTGAGCTCTGAGGAGGAGTTACACAATGTTATAAAACAATTCTACTTCCAAGTCATTTCTCATTCCCCAAACCTGAACATTATTTAGTGTTGAACGCTGAGGACACCCTTATATAAAATCTATATAAATGTATAATATTTCTTTAGACAGCAACCATGTTACATATGCAACAGAATATGGAGGGATTTTGTTTTATTATGAACTGATAACTTGAGTAATGTTTGTAAAATTCAGTATATATTTCACTGGTCACTGACATATTCTGTGTTATGTACTAGTGTGTCATTACATAAAGCAACAGGTCTGTTTTTTGTTTTCCTTCAATGGCAAAAAATGACAATCTGCATGTCAGCACTATATTAAATTGTATAACATATGCATTATATTCTAAACTGTGACAGTCTTCTGTGCTTTTGTTTTTAATGACATTCATAATTCACAATTTTCCAGGACACAAATCTAACCAGAGAGGTGCTCTTTTATGAGCTGGTGCTACTCCTACCTGTCCAGTAAGCTGGGCATAAATAAGTGACCTTTGACCCTGGAAAATTGTTGTGATTGGTGGCGAGAGAACAGTGACAGACACTCCCTTGGGCAAGTCCCATGTGACTGAGATGTCCTCCACTGCTGGCTGCAGAGCAAATCGCAGTGACTGCATCACCTAATTAGAAGATGGTATTTACAGAAAGTTGGAAAAGGCACTGAGATTGTATAAAATGCATTTACTTACAGGTATGTGTCAAACTTAAAGATGGGAGTAACATTGTTCTTAAAATGTTTCAATCTGTGCTATCTCTCTTACTTTAGGTTGCATCCTGTCAGTCCCTGTGATGAACTGAGCATGACCTCCTCCTTCCTTGGCCAACCCATTGATAAGAGCAGAGCTGGCTCCCTCCCCAATCCCAAAAGAGAAACACCTACAATACAGCATAGTGTTATATTTAACACAGGCAGCACTGATACTGTACATTGGACAAACTGACAATCAGCAGACTGTAGTAGAACACAGGCACAGAAATCATCAAGCAATTTTGCCCATGATTTATGAAAAGATCATACCTCACCAATCTCAGCATAGGAATGATCAGACATACAATATAGTAGATTGAAAATCATGATCCAATATATTCACGCTTCAGATTCAATACAGGCTTTGCTAATTACACTTTTTTAAAGTTATGAAATATAAATGAAAATTACATTGCAATATTTTATCCTCAATTAACTACAATGACATGCTTCCTGAAAAAGTGGGTACGCAAGCTCAGACTTGAATTTTGATCATCGCCTCCACTTATAAGTGGAAACAACCAAACACACAGTTTTCAGTTCCATAATGAAAGCAGAAGTGAGCATGTGTTTTTCTGGTTTTACCTGTGGGAGCCTGAATTCTTCCTCACCAGATCTAGCACTTCTTTAGTGTTGCAAACTTCACCATCAGTGAAGACAAAAAGCTACAGGGGAGGAGAGATACAAAGAGGTTAGTCACCCATATAACTACAGCATGAACTGAAAATACCCCAATGAAGTATGAGCAACAGTATGAACAACATAGGTGCAGTAAGTTTGAGTTTCAAGGTTGGTCTTGCTCAATTGTGTGTAAGAGAGAATGAGTAATAGGAAAAGATCATCAAGGCATTTCTGACAGCTTGGATAATATACAGTTTGCCCCGACTCAACTACTATTGCTCTAGTCAATTGTTTGTTCTGAAAAGGCCAGATGTCAAGGACTTCATCAATTAAACACCTTGCATGAAAATGCAGGAAAGCTCTCAGTACACCAAGGCAGCAGTCATAAATGTTATGACTAGGTGAGGGCAACAGGAATAGTGTTATGACAAAATTAACAGCATCTATAAGGCAGTAATATTTTTTAAATGTTATAGAACCTAAAGGTTAGTTTGAATGTGTGTTATAAAAGATTGCGTGTATGTTACTTGTCTAGGTTGCTTAGGAATGCAGGGTTGGCTGTAAATGTGTTTGAGGGGCTCAAGGATCTCTGTTCCTCCCAGATCAGCCGTCATCTCCTTGACTTTCTTCAGAGCTTCCTCCAAGGTTGTCTCACTGTACTCCACACTCTTACTGCCATAAGAAACATACATACCATATAATATGTACACACTGCACTGTAATTGTTAATTTATTGTTTTGTTTTTTTTTTAACTTCTTTTTATTTCCCTTTATCAGATGCAGTCATATACATTCACACATTCAAGGATATAACACAGGTGTAAATGGGGTAGAGGTAGTCTATGGACTTTGACATCCTAACAATGTTTAGATAGAGTCCATACTTGAAAGTGGGCAGTGATCTTCATTCACTGAGTGAGGGGATGAACATACAGTACACAAACATTCATTATTCATAATTAAATGGCAGGCGGAAGAAAAACCCTCATCAGTCACATCAAGAATCATTTCAATCAATAAAATATGAGGTAATTGGGGACCATCTATTCAGAAATACATCCGTTTAATCTTGTAATCTTGCCGTTATATTTTCCATGTAGTAAACATCCTTAACCTTTTCTCTCCATTGTGTTACTGTGTAATAATCATCTTATTAGCAAATAGAAGAAGGACTCTCAGCAATACTCTCTGATTATAGCTTTCTAGATCATCCGGCAATATTCCTAACACGAAACAAGATGGTTTTAGGGAAGATCTACATTTAAACATTTCTTTATTTTAATTTGTATGCCAAAATCTTAACAGTTGTGGACAGTCCCAGTATATATGTGTGTGGTCACCCACCAGGCTACAGCCCCTCCAGCACTGATCTGAGGTATCCGCAAATCTTGATCAACGGGAGTCCTTAAAAAACCCATTAATCTTTCATATCTAAACTGTTATCTGTTAGTTCCTCTGGTAGTATCTTATATAAGTGTGATATAACCTTCTTTTTAATAGTCCCTTTGCTTGTTAAAATAAAGAATTGTTCTATATTAGAAGGCAAAGTGCATACTTTGTCCCATTCTTTGTGTTTCTGTAAATAATGTCTGTAATGTATGTTGTATTTATGTCTGAGCTGTTCATTGGACATCAGGACTTCTCCGTCAAATAACTGATCGAACATAACTAACCCATTCCGTTCCCATTTCTTGAACCCTGTTCCTAATTTAGATGGAAGAAAGTACGTGTTTTGTGCAATTTTTAGTGCTCTAGATATTGACACCGAGAGTCTTAATTTCTTCTTTACAATGGACCATATTCTTAAAGTGGTTTTCACCCACTGATTATCAATTTTATTTATTTTCTCAGGAATGGAATTGTATCTAGGGACAAATTTAGGCAGTCATTCTGCTCCATCCCAACCCACATAGTATCGTTGTCTTGAGATATCCATGCAACCAGTGATCTAAGATTGGCTGCCCAGTAGTATTTTTTCATGTTAGGTAAATCAAGACCTCCGTTTTCTTTTGTGTATAGCAATCTTTTCAATCTGATTCTGGGTCGTCTGTTTTGCGATTTATTATTTAAGTCCAACTGATTTAGTTGGACTAAAAAGAGAGAAAAAAGACAGAGTCTTTCACAAGGGTCACTTACGGGAAGATGTGTTCATAGCAGGACCCAAAGCTGTTATTGGTGGGACAATCCATACTTCCAGACCGATCAAGTAAGAGCACAAACTCCCCACAAGAGGCGAGGGAAGACATCACAGACTGAGGAAACTCAGGGTACAGGCTCAGCATCACAACTGGATCAGCCATCAGAGTCCCTGACACACATACCATATGAACAAATATAAAAAAATGTTTTTTGTCAGTGGAGAGTTACAACCTCACTAATTTGCACTCACCAGGTTCTGCAGAGGCCTGTCCTGCCTCCACCACAGCAGTGGGCTGATGAGCATCTTTGTAATAAATCAGCAGCTCAACATCTCGGTCAAACTTGTGTCCTTCAGCCAACTTGACCTGCAGTTCACACAACATGCTCATTAACATCAGCAAAGTTGCCACTATGTTCTTACTGTTGAGGAACAAGCACACACATCAGCAGACACATCAGCAGGTGACCTACAGTGGCCTGGGTCTGCTCTGTGTTCAGGTACTGCAGAGGCTCCAGGGAACAGTTGGACTCTACTTTACAGATTGGACGAGGAGAGGACACTCGGGCAGAGAAAGACAGACTGTAGGGCACCAGAGACGCTGGAACAGAGGTCACCTGCACACTGGCACCGTCACTGCCTGTAAAAATATGAGAATACCACAGATAAAAACCCATTCCAGAATCCTCAACAAGTACCCTTATTATACAGTAAAACAAAGAAGAATACCATATACTTTTTATCAATGACAGTGATTTTGTTTCCCTTGTATCCACAACACGCACCATGAGTCATTTTCCATATATCATGACCATGGGTGCAAGTGCAACATTAAATTTAAATTTGCTTAAACAGGAGCTCTGCTTTCAAGCTTGCAAGTAAGTTGTCCTACTAGTATTTGGTCCCTTTCTCATGCATGGAACCAAAGATAAATTCAAGACATCAGTTCAGGAAGGGAATTTCAGGGTTGAGTGTTCAGCAACTAGGCTTCCACCACGGTTCACTCACTTACTGAGGGCTTCCTCCCCCTTATGAATAATGTGTTCTGAAGAAGTGTATTTTATGTTTGACTAGAAGCACTCAGAGAGTGCAGACCTCTGCCAAGCAATGATAAAGAGTCCTGTCCCACTACACACCTTTTCTAAAAGTTTCATCAAAATCCATTCATAACTTTTTGAGTTATTTTGCTAATAGAAAAACAGACAGACAATCCAACACTGGTGAAAACAAAACCTCCTTGGCAGAGGTAATATTTATGTTTTAAATGTATTTGGAAAACATGTTAATAATCATACAAATATGAGGCAAGGTCCAACACCAACATCTCACTCATTCACAAGGCACAATACCGATCTGAATTTAGTTTGCTGGCAGTGTTGCAGTTGTACCTTAGGACAGTGGTTCTCAAAATTTTGTACCAAGTTCCACCTGAATTTTTTTTCCCTGACCGATGTTAAAATGCAGTGGTGTAGAATTATTCCTTATAAGATAATTTACTGTTCACTGTTGTTTGCCACAGCCATCTTGCACTAAACCTGGGACAATGTAAGGAGCAGCTCCTCTGGCTCTCTATGAGCCTCTTAGGTCCCAGGAGGTGATTTTTTTCTATCTTGGTGCACAAAACAATTTTTTTCTGCAAACATATTAAAAATGTCCAATTGCTACTTATAAGAATCTTGTGTCTATGTAAGAGCTGGAGCAGCCAGAATGTCTTTTTTTGATGTTTCAGGGTTAAAATAAAACTTGATTATATGATTTTGATTATCTGATCTGATGGGACACGTGAATCGATTGTAATGTATCTTGTAAATGTGCACACATGATCCAATTTGTACACAGAAGACAAAGAAAGACTGGAAAAACCTTGATGTCAAAGTAAAATCAGTCATAGTCAAAAAATACTGTTCCAAAAAAATACTCTTTCAGTTCTCTTCCATGCAATGAAAGCTAAAAACTCTGGCATAAAATCTGCATTACAATTTTTTTCAAAAATCACCTGTTGCAGTGAAAGTGCTCCTCAGTCACATGTTATTTGATTGTTGCTATAAAACCCTTTGTATTTCATAACTCCTGGTCAGAGTGTTGGCTGGGTTTCCTACCTCGAGGTTGGTAGCGAGGGTTGAGCACAGCAGGCAGACAAAACCTCAGCCCATCATCAGCCTGCACAGCCAGCTCAGTGACATACTCCAGCCTGATGGAGGCACTCTCTCCTGAAGGCAGACTGCCCACACTCAGAGTAAATATGTCTGGACTCTGCTCACTCTCCTCCAATAGGAAAGCTTGCTGACCAGAGCTCAGAGCATCATCATACTCCTCACGAGCCTGTAGTACAGACCACAGCCACATGAGCAACATTCCCTCTGTTTCCTCTAAGATCCATTCTAATGAAGTGTAACTTCACTGTCCAGCTCACCTGCTGTTTCTCCTTCACCTCAGCTACGATCTGTGTCTGTCCAATCTTAGCACTGAAATGACAGACAGCAGCATCTCCAGGCAGAGGAAAGACAAAGACAGCCTCGATGGGTTTGTCCTCCTTGTTCTCATAGTTCAGAGTGGAGACCACTGTAGCCACATGGTCCCTCACCTCCACCTCCACCTCGATGCTCTTCAGAGGAACTGACCAAGAAGCACAAAGTAATACAGTGACAATGTAACATGTGCTGTGTTCTTCTCTATAGGCAGTATAAAACTGTTGTTGGTAACATTTAAATCAGGATCACATTGTCATAATAGGCAACATATCTTTTTAATAGTCAAAGTTAACAGTTTAACAATGAAGCTAAAAAATCAAGATCGAGAGATTTTTTTCTGTTTTTTTTACCTGGTTCCTTCTGAGCAGTCAGCAGACCACAGCAGGCCATTGTACCTGTGCAGTAAATTATATTTAATAACAGTTTTAATTACAATTACAAAACTTAAAAATATAAAACAAATCACACAACACCTGGATAACATTACTAACATTAGTGTTCTATTATGATCTAGTCAGAATGCAACAAACCAATTTTAAAAACTGGTTGAGTGACATTTAAGAGAACGATACGCTTGAATAAACTGGACTCCGGCTTCCTCTCACAGTCCAAAAACATGCAGATTTGGGGACTAGGTTAATTGGACACTCTAAATTGCCCGTAGGTATGAATGTGAGAGTGAATGGTTGTCTGTCTCTATGTGGCCCTGTGATGGACTGGCGATCTGTCCAGGGTGTACCCTGCCTCTCGCCCTATGTTAGCTGGAGTTAGGCACCAGCTCTCCCTGCGACCCTTAGTGGATAAAGCGGTAGAAAATGAGTGAGTGAGTGAGAGTGAATAAACTGGAAGGATGAGGACCAAGCTATTCTTGGAAATGATTAAATGGAGGGAGTTGCATTCAAGTTTTTTAGATGAAATCTATAATAAGGAACAACAAATGTACAGGGCTAGTATGCAGTGTGTTCCACACGTGACCCATCCACACTGTGAATGAATGAATGAATGATGTCCACACGTCTTTCATGCCTTTCCACTTTTAATTTAAATACTGTGGTAGCAAAAGAGAGGCAGAAATTGTATTAGACAACACCTATCTGTTCATCACTGATGTCGTACAAGTCCAACTTTAACTTCACTATTTTTAACCAGCATCTATTTTTGTGTTTGTTTGAGATCAACACAATTCTCGATGTTTAGAATTGATTTTGATCACATTTTCTGATGTTGTACGTTATGTCCCAAAAATAAACTATTACATTTTGGTAATAAACAGATAAGAAACTGAGCAGGCTTGGGAGAGGTCTGTGGTCTCTTTAGTGCTTTCTATATATATTTTTATATACAAATTTGTTAAGGGGTTTTGGAAATGTACAAAATAAAATTCCTCAGACTTTACCTTTTTTTTCCCATTTCTTGAAAAAACTGATTCAGTTTTAAGTAAAAGGCAATATAGCTGTATATTCAGACTCCCAATTGCTCTGTCTTCATATTCATAATTGTTAGTTGGTTTACTGAGTTGTTTTCTAATAATCTGGTGTGTGTGCTTAAATGAGTACACATGTCCCCTGGGGACAGATCAAGTTTTTTGAATGGAACTGAATTGTAGTTTATGCTATTGTTTCATTCTAGTTATGTTATAATTAGAATGAAATATAAATGTGTGTGTGTGTGTGTGTATCTTCTCTTGTTTAGACATATACTGCATTGCATCTCTTTCATCTGTCGTTATTTTATATTCTAATAGTTGTAAGGTGCCTAAATCTCTGCTACCTTTCTATTTTTAAATAAAACTAAAAACGTCCACCTAAACATTGAATTTCATCACGGCGTCGTCCAGACAAAGACGCGATGAACTGCATTATCTAGATTTGCACGTGTTTACAGGAGTTAATCGTCTCAGTATCAGTAATTATTAATCAATACTGAAAATAGTGCATATTCTTGTCGGAGATGTCCACTCTTGTCTCTACTTGATTAGTTTTTTTTCTTATTTATCTTTTCTTACTTATCTCGAATAGATCACAGTGGGACATTCGTTTCTTAAATAACAGCTTTTCTTAGGACAACTGACCTTATTACGACATAACGAGTACAACGGGCTTGTGTGACACTATACCACCACAAAACAGCAGTAGTTTTTATTAATGCGTCAGTTCTTACCGTGAAAGCTTCTGGTTAATGAGTGCGCCATTGCGGTTTATTTCGATAAAGACATAAAAAGGAAGAACACTTACCTTGGAGTATAGAGAGTTTGGCGTGTGGGACAGTGTGAGTGTCAAACCGGAGTCTTCTCTGTTTGGGTCAAGTTGACGACACAAATGTTAGCAAAAACAGAAGGGTTAAGTGAAAGTGCCAGTCACTCTTCACGGGTGGAGCTTTGAGCTGCATTCAGTGTTCGCAACATTGCCACCAAGTGGTGGAGAACAGTATAGCAACAAATCAACCAGGCCTGTCTCACTCCTGAACTGGATCAGCCAGAAAAAGACTTATGTGACCTTCCCTTATCCCTTACAGAGATAGCACAGGATAACAAATCCTCAGAGTTGGGTTGAATTTTAAAAATTATTCCCCCAGCAGATGGCACATTTCCCACTACAAGTTTTCAATGAAAGGATATCGACTAATGCCTTACCTTGGAGTATGATAATCACCTCATCCCCAAACCTCACAAAGATACACTTTACATTGATAATTGTTGTCCAATTTCTTTATTAAATATTGAAATCTTGGCCTTGGTCCTTTCTAAAAGAATTTTTAAAAAAGGTACTGGACTCTATAATGATAATAATGATGAAGAACAATCAGGATTCATGCATTATAGACACATTTCCAATAACATTAGACCGGTCTTAGACTTACTCTACTATTCCTATTTAATTGCAGAAAACATTTTTTTTTCTCAGGGCCATTGGTGCACAATTGATACAGTGGAGCACAATTTTAGTTATCATTCACGTTATAATAATGCCAGTTGTTTAATTAAACAACTGGCATTAATAAAGAGTGAAACTGAAAGATGTACAAAAAAGAGAGTGAAACAGAAAGAGTGAAACTGAAAGAGTGAAACTGAAAGATGTACTAAAAACTTTAACCCAATTATAGAAAAGACAAAAAAAAGATTTAATCAATGGATTTTTACATGACCTGTCATTGAAAGGCAGACTACTAATGTCCAAGGCCAAAGGAATTTCAAGATTAACTTAATGCTGGACTCTCACAATCTTTATGTAGATTCACACACTTGTAAGATAAGATATGAAATATTACTCGATTTTGTTTGGGAGAACCGCACCCACTACCTTACAAAATATTGGTGCTAATGAATGAACACAGTAAGGGTGGCCTTAACTTCTTAGACTTTTCCACACTAAATTATACTTTCAAAATAAACTGGATAAAGTAAAACTTCAGGTACCTGCCCTCTTTATGGAACTTCATTCCACATTATGTCTTCTCTTGGTTTGATGGTCCGAATTTTGTCTTACTATGTCATTTTAATGTCGACGAATTTTCCAATAAATTGTGCGCACTTGATAAATAAATCTTATGGGATTGGCACATGATTTATAAACATTTCTCCCCTCACCAGTTCTATATTTGGAATAATAAACTGTATACATTCTATTATACATACATACATTCAAAATAAATCAATTTTCTTTCAACATTGGTTTGGTAAAATATATATAAAAATATCTTCAATTATTCAATCAATCAGCTCTATACTTGCACTGATTTTTTACATTACAGGATACCTGTCAAGCCTAAGGAGTTAGCAGTTGTGTTTGGCACCATCCCATCTAATATTATTTCATTTGCCTTTATGAAGCACTCACCTACTGCCTGTGGATTACAGCAAAAAAACGTTCAGCTGATCTGTGTTGTCTGTTTTCTCTTCCTGGGTTCAATTAACAAAAACATGTCATGAACATAGTCTTCCAGTTTCCTCACTGAAGCTGACCTGGAAGTAGCAGTATACCGATTAGCCATCAGGGGGTGACTCTGACGGTTGCAAACAAGAGTTTGTCTGAGTAGAAGTCTGGGAAAATGACACTATTCGTACCGTAGGTGTTGTTGACCGACTGTGTAGTTGGCCAGGTTTTGTGAATGTCGCACTTGTTGTGGAAATTTCATGTGTTCCCGGGTGAGATAGAAATAAAGAAATTTTGAGAGTCCACCAGTTGTCTTTTGTGTTTTATTCTGCAGAAGGAACAGGTTTACAGAGCCCAAGTGGTTTGTGAAGGAGTTCAAAACGGTTGAGAGAAGTTTTTAGGGAAGCAGCACTTGTCCAAGGTCGCACTTGTTATATCTTATCGGTTATAATGAAACAACTGCCTAGTTGAGAGATGAAGAGTTGCAGACCATGTGAACATGCGTTTCTGTACAGAAGCTAAACTGGGCATTTTCAAAAGCCAAACATAAAAAGTTGATACAGATACTGAAAACACGGTTAGATATAGGATTTTCCATTACAGATGTTATAAGCTTTCTACATCATATTACAAAAGATCCTGTATGTTGACTGGACAAAATGAAGGTGATTCCATAAAAACTATTCGTTATATTAACGACATCCGGAACTCATACGTTATATTAACGTACATCCCCCAAAGCACAAAGGTGTTATATTACCTCCCCCCCCTTCACTGGACACTTTAACTTGCACACTACCACCTGCACTGGTCATGTAATACATTGACTTTTATTTTTATGTAAGAATTTTTCTTCTTCATATAGTTTTTAAGTTTTTAAGTTTTAATGCTATATGGTAAAGTCTGCTTGTGTTCATGTTTATATTATTTATAAATCAAGACAAATTCCTTGTAATGCAAATTACTTGGCAATAAACCTGATTCTGATTCTGACAAGTCAGTCATGTAAGTATGGTGGCAGTCGTTCTGATTTATTATCAAAAGGGTTTTGTCAGGGTTTTTGAGAGAAATGCAGTTCTTGCAATAATAAAACACTTTTTAATGTAACTACATTTAAACTAAGGGAATCACCAAATAAAAATAGAAAACATATAATTGTTGCTATTTTGCAATGTTGACAATGTAGTTGGTGCAGGATTGGAACTTTTTTTTACCGCAGAGAGCCAGTTTGAGATTAGGCACTGGCTCCTAACTGGTCCTGGAACGGAGACATTTTCTGTGCACCAAGGCAGTTTTGGTAACACCCTAGAGGCCCAGGACATCCTTCTGCACACTGCAGCCCAAGAGTGTGTTTCCAGCCTCCACACACTCTGCCACACATGGTGCTAAAAAACAACAACAAAAATAAGCCTCATCAGGAGAGTGATATGGAAAGTCAGTTTTTTTTTAAACCAGCTCACTATGTTAAAAACTGCAAACAGCAGTTTGGTGCCATTACAATGGTTTCTACCATTCTGAGCACGGAGCCATGATATAGCCTTCAGAGCCAGAAGTTCCCACTCTTCCTTAGCCTCCATCTTGAAGCCATTGAGCCAGATCAAGGCCAGAAGTGTAGCCCACACTTCCTGGTTTACCTAATTCGGAAAAATTAAATAAAATTGAATGACATGGAATTAGTAAATATTAAAGTAAATGAAAGTAAAAAAAAGTGCATGAAGTATCTTAGGGGGAAATAGGTCAATCAGGTCCATCACAACTTTTGGTTTGTAATGCAATAAGAGGATACAGTGCTGTATCATTGTTAATTGTATTATAGATAAATTGTATTATTTTTAAAATAACCCACCGGTGAAGGCTTTGTCTGCTCCACCTCCTTGCTGGTTTTCCCCAGTGCAGCAGCCAGAGATGGATCAAGTAACCAGCAGCCAGAGGCTTTCTGAAGGGAAACCAACTGCAGCAACGAGTCTTTAGGAGGCTTGGCCTCAATTACAACATTGCTGATTCCTGAAGAAAAATATACAGGAAGGCCCTACCATCTCTTCATTAACTATATACCACTATAACATGACTGTGCTGTACTGTATAAGGGATGCAAAAATAAAAAAATGAGGTTTTATTACTTAAACTATAAAATATGTGCATTGAGAACACAGAAGAAAGTGATGTCTTTAGATCAGATATACGGATCTTTTAAACTGTTTACTTTTTCTTATTTGATACATTTTATTTTGGAGCTGTTAAAACAAGGACAAACAATACAGTAAAATTACTTAATCCAGATTTAGTTGTCTCCTCTTATTAAAATCCTACTTCATTTCACTTATTGAAAATTAAAGTAAAGCAACATATATATGCACATTAAAATCCTGTACCAGTTGTACAGATATGAAAATAATTTGAGAGAAATATTACTCTCTAGTATGCATTTTAGAATGGCACCTTTATTTCCAGAAATTGGTGCTGCTCTCATTTTGAAACTTTTCCGTCTTCACCCCATATAATTTAGGATAATGGCTGTGTTGCATAACATGCACATGTGTTACACATGTGTAACAGTCAGTGAAGTTGTTTCAGGTGACTATTTGTTTTTGTAAAAATCACTTCATTTATCAATGCACTTTCATGTGATTCAGGTGAGTAACACACATTGTCTTTAATAGTAAAGTGAAAACTAAGGATGTATAATAAATGAGAACCAACATCTGAGCTGACTTTATATATGAAAGCAAGAGCTGTGTGCATGATTACACTTACCAGGTGATCCCCTAACAGGGGCACCCATCATCTTTAGTTTCGGCAAGGCACCAAATGCCTGTTTTATTCCGAAAGATTTCGCCTTTCTTTTTCCTGCTTTTTCTTCCCCTTCACCAACTGCAGAGAGAGTAGAGCACACTGTTCCCCAAAGACAAAGCAAGATTTAAACTAGTATAATAAAATTGCTCTTGAATTTGAAAGGACAATAAATGTACACATTTCTTATAACAAGTTTGGTTCATGTGTGTCATGCATTATAGTCCTTAAAATGTTGATTTTCAGCCTAATAAAGTAAACTATATATTCTTATGCATTTTACTTTATGAGACACTCTAATGGTTCTGGTGTTTGTGAGGTAAACAGATTTGTGTTTTGCTTGCATTTAGCTTTTTACTCACGTGGAATCAAGTGAGATAAATCAGATGAAGCACATCGTAGTTGAGGAGAAGCTACGTGTTAGGGCAAGAAGATACAGAAAATTAACAAACATAGAATCACAGAAGAAATTAAAGCATTAGGATACACAGTGCTGCTGCTGCTGCTAGAGTTGTTGCCTTACAGTTCAACCCACAATCCAAAAACATGCAGATTAAATGTGAGAGTGGTTGTTTAACTCTTTATATTGGATGTGCGACCTACTGGTGACCACATTTTGCTCTACGTCACCTGGGATTGGCTCCAGTTTCACTGTGTAACTTTTAACTATGAACAAATGTCTGTCTATCAGCTCCACATGACTCTCTATGTATTTCTCAGTGTAGAGCTCTGGTAGCTGATGTCATACATTCAAAACAACAACAGTTAACAGCACTGTTTATATCCACAGACATATATAACTGACAGCAACTCATGTCTTCACCCTTTAAAACTGCTGGTCAGCAGTTAAGGGTAACCTTAAGACTGAGAACAAAGCCGTAACTCTTCAACATTACAGATACCAACACAGTAAACTTAATTTACTTGTTTATTTCACATGCTATTACTGCAATGTGTGAGTATTCTCACCTTTCCAGGAAAAAACAATAACAATGCAGTAGACATGCTTCCAAAAGGTTTTAGCAAATTTAAAGTGGTGGGTTTTTCAATATAAGTTTTCGTTTTCAATGAAAAATACTCACCACATGCTTCTATACGTGTGTAAATCATAGGTCCGCACATCGACATAGAGCAGTTCATTGGAAGATACATACCTGTACAAAGGAAATGAAGATGGAGTGACATGCTTAAAAATATCACTTTTCACCAGTCTAGGTGGTGAAAAGGAAGGTGGTAAGTATGCCATGGTTTTAAACAGACCATATGCACACTACATATGAACTACTCAAGTTTGTCATATGTTCTTGCTCATGGACAAAACACTCACCGGGTGCCGGGACATTTCTGCGCACCAAAGGTCCTTTAATGGGCTCACCATTGCCTTTGTTGACAACAATGAAGGCAGTGAAGGAGCTGTTCACTCCTGATTGGACACTGAGCTCCACTACCTTCTCCTTCACTCCTCCATCTTGATTTCCTCTGTTTTCTCGCTCCTTCATCTCCAGGGACTGAATCAGACTCCGAGCCCCCAACCGGTGCACTGTTAACCTGTCCCAGGAGACAGGAGTAAAAACCTGTGCCATTAAAACATCCTATGACATCTAAAGCATCATAAAATGCCTAGATGTACAGTAAAGGGTTATGATTATTTCTATTTTGGGTGTCAACTATGAGACAACAGAGCAGACTAAGCCCTACACACATCAGTGGTGAACAGCTCCAGATGTTTTTGTTTTTGGATTTTAAGCTACCATAATACATTTGATAACAGAACAAAAAAAGATCTTTATTGCTAGTGATGTATGGGTAGGCATGGAAAGATATGAAAACCTCATATCCCTATCATATGAACCAAATAAATGCAATTAAAAATACTGCGCTAATAAGACCCAGCTTTAAAAAAGTCTTAAAATAGCTCTACAACACACTGAAATCTCTTTACCTAACATTTTGATCATAAACTATTTTTTCGCATCAAAAATAAGATAAACTGATGTGCTGTATATCTTTAATGAAGATTTAAAACTGACAAATAAAGCATTTAACAAGATTAGAAATCATAAGGTCCTGGATTGACTTCAAACATGCAGGCTCTCTATTGCAGTAACTCAAGAACAATCATTAGAAACTTTGTGCTGTGAGATAGACAGCAGTCCGGCACTTATGTGGAATTTTAATTATCACAATTATGTCAGTAATGGAAATTCATCACAAATTCATCAATTATTGATTGGCATTTTGGCAATGCTTATAAAACTACATCATCTGATCCATGAGTAACTCAAAATATATGCATACAACATTGCTGTTTTACCCCGTGTCCTCTGCAGGTTTGAGACTGAAGTGTAGCTGGTTCTGAGAAGTTTGACCTGCCAGAGAGTACTTCAGCGTTACACTGCCCACTGCTGCTTCTGAGCTCTGAAAAAACAACATGTGTTAGAAGTATATGCTGACTTCTGCATCCCATCCATACGTAATTATTGTAACGTATGCTCGGTGCTCTAGCAACATGTCATTTTTACATTAATGTCGCTAGGTTTCCATTGAAATGTATCACAAATTTGAATATCATTTTCAAAGAGTCAGTGAAATAAAACATGCATTTAAGTGATCAACTAATGTAAAGTGAAATTTGGGGCTTTGTTCACCAAAGCACAAGATTATGATGTTTATATAGAGCATCAGAACCCGCCAATATACTGTATATTGTGGTGTTTAATTGCCTCTTTAGCTCATTGTAGAAGTATTTGCTTTTTGCACTATGAGTCCAGATATTCCACTCCAGAAAAAATAGTGGGAGGGCCTTTTCAGTCATGTGATTTCAAAATATCTTCTATTTGCTAAAACTGTTTCCACTGCACTCATTAGCACTTACCTTTTATCAAGATAACAACTTTTCTTTCCCTCTAAAGCATAAAAACTTTAATGTAATATTTTAAATTTTTCTTAAATTTGCAGTATCTCTATCAGCCTGTTTTTATGTATAAACTAAAAATGCATGTTAAAACAGGCTGATGAAAGTTGTCGATAAATCTTGAATAGATTTAAGCAGTGAGAAGGTACATTTCAATATGATATGTGTAGAGGCTGCATTGACTGCTGCAGAGAATACACCATCCTGGTATGAGCAACTCCACTATATAATCACTATAAGTAGATGTTGAAACTGTAATTTTTTCTAATAATAAACAGGATTGAGTGTACATTTTGTATGTCACAACAGGAAATTAAAGATAGTTACACACACATTGATGGTGACACTGACACCTTCATATGTCTGTGCTCTTACCTCTCCTGTTAGCTGGGCATAAATCAGTGACCTCTGACCCTGGAAGAGTGTTGTGATTGGTGGAGAGAGTACAGTGACAGATACTCCCTTTGGTAAATCCCATGTGGCAGAGATGTCCACCACTGCTGGCTGCAGAGCAAATCGCAGTGACTGCATCACCTGGTGAGGAAAAACAGTTTGCAAGCGTTGAGACAAGCACTGAACTTTCTGTAAAAGATTTTGTGGAAATGTAAATTTAAATGATAAACTTTTGTTAAACGTGTTTTTCTATATTCAAATGGATAGTTTTGGTTTTGCACAGTCTGTCATTTGATTTTGGCCTGCCTGTTGGGAGAGGGAAACAGGAGGAAAGGAGAACCACCACGTGATGAACACAATGTTTTGCTGTGAAAGAGGACAATAAAGAATGGGTTGAGGCCCTGTCAAAGGACCGACTGAAAAACTAAAAGGAAAACAAATAAACATTTTAACTGAGAGATATGTTTCAATACTTACTACTATACTATGCTATTAGACAGTCATTTCCATTTGGCACTATATTTTCTCAGTATATTCCTACATACATAAGCACAACACCACAGCCTTGTTACCTTATAGCAGATCAGTAGCAAGAGAGAAAGAGAGAGAGAGAAAGAGAGAGAGAGAGAGAGAGAGAGAGAGAGAGAGAGAGAAAGAACTGAGTTGAGAGAACTTCAAAATACACAGAATAGTTAGAATGTTTTTGATGGATTTCAGTTTCAGTATTTTCTGTTGCTGTAATGCATTTTCTTTTCACAGCAAAAAAGTACATGAAGGGCATTCTGGCTGACTCTTATACCTGAACAGGCACCGTGCTAAATACTGCTTAGTAACAAACTGACTTTGAGTACTTCATACACCTCCACAACTCTGTGGCATCTCTCTTACTTTAGGTTGCATCCTGTCAGTCCCTGTGATGAACTGAGCATGACCTCCTCCTTCCTTGGCCAACCCACTGATAAGAGCAGAGCTGGCTCCCTCCCCAATCCCAAAACAGAAACACCTGCAATACAGTATAGTTTACAGTTTAACACATGCAGGACTGGTACACTGGACAAACTCTGAGGACATGTTGTTTTTTCACCTGTGGGAGCCTGAATTCTGCTTCACCACATCTATTACTGCTTTAGTGTTGGATACCGCTCCGTCAGTAAAAACAAAAACCTACAGGGAGGAAAATTTTTAGAGAGTTACACAATGACACACCCTGAAAACTGCACCTGAAAAACATGTACATAGTTGTGAAAGCAGTGTTACGCTGCCACTGTAGTAACACAACTGGATTTTACGTGCGAGTGTAATCATAGAGTATGATTCCATGTAATGAAAGTCAACAAGAAGTCTTAACACAACCAGCTTAGCATGTTTGACCTGTGTGTATATGTTTAGCTGGTATCCCTTATGTCGTGGGGACCTAAATCTGTTTAGGATTTGTTTATCATTATGGGGACTTTTAAGGTGAAGACATGTTTTAAAAGTTAGGTTAAGGTTAAGGTTAAGGTTAAGGTTAAGGTTAGGCCAGTAATATTTATGGTTAAGGTTAGAGTAAGTCTTAGAGTAAGTAAGTCAATTCAATGTCCTCTGATGTTATGGAGACCAGTATATATATGTAAATTTTAATTCAAAATTATCTCTGTGAAGACATGTTGACCTCGTGAGGATATTCGGCAGATCCTCACAACTTTAATTAAGATGGTAGGACCAAGGGTTCAGACCAGAATTAGGTTTAGGTTGGGATTAGGTTAAGGATTAGGGATAGGCATTTAGTTGTAATGATTAAGGTTATTGTCAGTGAATGTCCTCAGAATCCTGTACAAGTATGTGTGTTTGTGTGATTGTTACTTGTCTTGGTTGACTGGGAATGCAGGGTTGGCTGAAAATATGCCTGAGGGGCTTCAGAATCTCTGTTCCTCCCAGATTAGACTCCATCGCCTCGACTTTCTTCAGAGCCTCTACCATGGTTGACTCATTGTACTCCACACTCTTACTGTGATCACACGTACAAGTGTCACAATACAAAGGCAGGATATTTGGGGGCATTACTGATAATTTAATTCATAATTATTGTATTATGTAAATTAAGTTATCTGAAACAGAACAACACCCACACCTCCTCTGGGCTATGTTTACTTACAGCCTCATAAAAAAATTTATAGAAATCCTGTCTGGACCACAAAGAAAGCTTACATCCAAATGATGGTCAGACAATAACTGCCGTGAAAAGAGATTGCCTCAAGTTATCTTGAGAGTGTTCCCAAAAGGGTTTATAACCTGTGCATGTAACTATTATTAAAGAAATTCTGCCTATTGCAGCTTTAAATTGTAAAGGCAAAAAAGATAAGTAGTGTGGGCAAGTGACTTACGGGAAGATGTGTTCATAGCTGGAACCAAAGCTGAAGATGTTGAAGAAGCAGCCCACTGGTAAGCTCTTCAACAGGAGCAGAAGTGTATCCTGAAGGCAGGAGAGAAAAAGATGAAGAAGTTAACCATATCAGGGAAACCAATCATTGGTTTATGACAGAAAGAACATATAATAAACACCCTGGCACTGCTGATGCGAGTCTGATTACTCTCATTCGTTATACGTGAACCCATACTCCCAGATCGATCCATCAGGAACACAAACTCCCCACATGAGGCGAGTGAAGACATCACAGACTGGGGGAACTCAGGGTACAGGCTCAGCATCACTACTGGGTCACCCATCAGAGTCCCTGAGACACATACAGTATCATTTATTCCAACACATGTCACTCAGCTGAAGGATCAGATGACTTTACTAACTGTTTTTAAGCAGAGTTACAACCTCACTAATTTGCACTCACCAGGTTCTGCAGAGGCCTGTCCTGCCTCCACCACAGCAGTGGGCTGATGAGCATCTTTGTAATAAATCAGCAGCTCAACATCTCGGTCAAACTTGTGTCCTTCAGCCAACTTGACCTGCAGTTCACACAACATGCTCATTAACATCAGCAAAGTTGCCACTATGTTCTTACTGTTGAGGAACAAGCACACACATCAGCAGACACATTAGCAGGTGACCTACGGTGGCCTGGGTCTGCTCTGTGTTCAGGTACTGCAGAGGCTCCAGGGAACAGTTGGACTCTACTTTACAGATTGGACGAGGAGAGGACACTCGGGCAGAGAAAGACAGACTGTAGGGCACCAGAGATGCTGGAACAGAGGTCACCTGCACACTGGCACCGTCACTGCCTCCACTTTCTGCTAAGAAGAGGATAATCAAAGATGCATTATGTAAGAGTCTACAGTGAATAAAAATTATACTTTGCCTTAAAGGCCTTTGTATTGACAGGTGTAATGTGGTGAAGTTTCATAACTTCTGGTCAGAGTGTTGGCTGGGTTTCCTACCTCGAGGTTGGTAGCGAGGGTTGAGCACAGCAGGCAGACAAAACCTCAGCCCATCATCAGCCTGCACAGTCAGCTCAGTGACATACTCCAGCCTGATGGAGGCACTCTCTCCTGAAGGCAGACTGCCCACACTCAGAGTAAATATGTCTGGACTCTGCTCACTCTCCTCCAATAGGAAAGCTTGCTGACCAGAGCTCAGAGCATCATCATACTCCTCACGAGCCTGTAGTACAGACCACAGCCACATGAGCAACATTCCCTCTGTTTCCTCTAAGATCCATTCTAATGAAGTGTAACTTCACTGTCCAGCTCACCTGCTGTTTCTCCTTCACCTCAGCTACGATCTGTGTCTGTCCAATCTTAGCACTGAAATGACAGACAGCAGCATCTCCAGGCAGAGGAAAGACAAAGACAGCCTCGATGGGTTTGTCCTCCTTGTTCTCGTAGTTCAGAGTGGAGACCACTGTAGCCACATGGTCCCTCACCTCCACCTCCACCTCGATGCTCTTCAGAGGAACTGACCAAGAAGCACAAAGTAATACAGTGACAATGTAAGAAGAGTTCTATATATATATATATATTCAAAAAAAATAAGTTGTTGAAAACATTTTACTTATAATGTTTAATGCAGGACTAGATTATCCTAATAGGTAACACATTTTTACATCTGATTCAAAAAAGGGAACTCAAACAAGATTTGTCAGTTAATTTTGTACCTGGTTCCTTCTGGGCAGTAAGTAGACCACAGCAGACCATTGTACCTGTGCAACAAATTACATTTAATGACATTTAATTACCTAAAAAGAAACTGTTTTTCTCGATCACACTGTAAACAAAAATTCCTTCAAAATTTCCTTCAAGTAAATTGTTTTTGGCAAGGAAGAGGATAATCACATGAGTCATTGTCTCTAAAAACTAAGGCAAAAAGACCAGAGCACATTACACTACTTCTAAATCACTAAATGGTTGAGGTCCAGAATATATGACTATATGAATATATGAATACAGTAGACCTAGAACTAAAATCAGCACTAAAAGTGAATATTTTTAAATCCAGGTTTCAAACATTTTGATTCTCATATGCTTATGTTTTTGCTTGTGCTGTGTTCCTTTGTTTTTTTTCATGTTCTTTTAATCATTTAAAAATAAATCATATAATGATTTAAAAATAAATCATTATTTTAACCTGTATTATATGGTATTGCATGCTTTATTATAATTGGGTTTTATTTGTATTCAATGTCTCCAAATGTTAACGGATACTTTTCTGTTCATGTAATTGAGTTGTCCCTGTGTATGACATATGCTATACAAATAAAGGCTGCCTTGCCTGATATTACACATACAGAAAACATAAAACTAAAATATGAAATGATTGCTTTATTTAATAAAAACCTGAACCTGCAACATTCTTGACATTTATGTCATGTATGAGAATCACAGAGGATAACAAGGAAAACACTGTTCACCTGGTATGCAATATACCGATACATCATTCAATAGATTTTAGGACTCAAACAATTAGATTTTTAATTGATTATTAATTAATTAATTACTATTTTGATAATAGATTAATTGGTTTGAGTGTTGTTTTTTTTAAAGATCAACATTTTCTTACATGTCATGGACCCAATGATAACTTAGTTCATCGTGAAAATAATCGACAGATTAATCTATTATGAAAATTGATTGATACTTGCAGCCCAAGTAGATATGCATTCAAACTTTACTAAAAGAGAGTCCTTTGCGGATGTAAATAAAATGATAGTAATAAATAAAAGAGGAAATGGATATACTTTACAACAGGAATACATTTCATATAAGCTGTAGGAAATGGACCGGAAACAATGGAGGAAAAACAGTCATATTTAAAATCATATTTCTTCAAACTGACTGTTATAGTATCATGTACAACACAGCAGAAAGTTTGATGACACTACACTGCTGTATTATGGTGAAAGTATTGAAAATTATTGATTTGATTTCTTTTTGATGAAGGTGAAAGTAGTTTCAGGTTGGATATTCGACGGACATTCGCTCCAGACCTAGCGGCACGCTCTCCTCCTTTTCCACCCAGCGATAGCTGCACGATCACGGCTTGTTCAATGTCCGACCATCGCTCGTAACTACCGCAATCTCATTTAGGGACCATCAACAAATTAAGGTTTAAAAGCTAACGTTTACTTGACAAAAACAATAAGAAACGTCAGAAGAATTACAATGGAACAAAAAAGAGGTGTGCCCTGATCAGCCAGTGTAGTTCTGCACTGTTTTCACGTCATTAGGTCACATGACCAGGAAGCTATTGTGCTAAAATACTAATCTTTACATTAAAAAATGAATAACAAATATGAAAAGTATTTAAATGGAATAAAAAGGAGGTATGTCCTGATAAGGCAGTGTAGTACTACGGTTCTGCACTGATTTTGTTTCATTAGGTCAAATGATCTGGAAACTATTAAGCTTGTTGTTTTGTGTTTTGAGTCTGGATGAGTAAACAAACAAACGCAGCTTCTTAATCTTAACATTCATAACTGTAGACTATGACGATACATACACTCGTGCCAGTCTCAGAATCTCTATGTTCCTACCTTTGTGTGGGTGGAAAGTTTCACCTGCAGAAGAGTCAGCCAGTGGAATGTCAACACGGAGGACTTAATGCAGAGTTATTATGACACAGCCACTGAAAACTCTGTTCCACGGCTGAAGTTCTTCGGAACCCACATCCACTGTCACGCCCACGCTCGGACGAGACTGTGAGGCGCGTCCATCCCACGGGAACTGCGAGGGCTTTAGCTCTGTCACGTATGATCATCAAGTGTGTGAGGGCCCCCTGGCGGCCATTTTGTTTCATAACATAAAATGAATTGCTTAACCACAGACTGGCTTCACAAACATTAAACGTGAAATTATTTATACCTTTTTGTTTTGTAATAAATACACAACTTGACAGGACTATTAAATCATCTCACATTATTCCAAAAACCTTCTTTATCTCGCTCTGCTGGTCCCTTCAAATTATAAAACCTATTATCTTACATCTGTCAAATACGTTGTTAATATGGAGGAAACAATGTTATCATATATTATTATTATTGTTTGCCTGTTTTCAGTATGTATGCCTTTTTTGTATACATAATATTTTGGCTGTATTGCTCTGTTTTGCTTTGTTTTTTTGCTACATCACCTTCCTGTGTATACACACTGGAGTGGTGAATAAAAGTCAAACTACAAAATAAATAAACGAACAAATAAGTAGGTTTTCAACTTAGTTAAGTTGTTCCATGTGATTGACATGTATTTAAAAGTGGCTCATGAGAAACTTCTATCTGAAACTTAGTAGGCCAAAATGAGTTGAACAGGAAACACACATTAACCTCACCTGCAGCATTCTTCCAGTAGACTAGGAAGTATCACAATAATGATAGTTTCTCTTGTGGCTTTTCTATATGCAGCTATGTGTTACACAATCACTGCGTGGTGAAAAAGAAAAGTGTTTTTACTGGTAAGACTCCCCACCTGTCTCTTTCATGAGAAAAGTGTATGGGTGTATGTTTTGGTTTGACAGTTGATCTGGAAAGTAGCCAATCGCTTGAAGAGAAATAACCTAGGCCAATAGCTGAAGAATCACTCCAATCATTCACTTTATTTCCTTTTTAACACATTCGGTCCCACAAAGTTCCACACAGTCACTAGCGTTGTTTAGCAACTGCTGCACTTCTTTGTACTGCCTATGGTAACTGGGTAGAAGGGAAGGGGTTGCAGTGTTTGCAGTTGTGAAAAGCAGTGTTTTTTGGTGTCATTAAAAAAAAAAGAGTGATGGAGACAGAGAGAACGGGGGGTTGGGGAAGACCTAAGTTGAGCACCGTGGCTGGTAATATATTCAGTCCTTTTGTGGTGAATCAATGCACCATGCACTATTGGGAGGGGGGGGGGGGGCGGGCGCCGGGGGCGGGGGGGGGGGGGGGGGGGGGTGTAAGGAAGGGGCTTTAGGGAAGCTATGACGGGAACATCTCCTGTCTCCCTCACCAAGAAACACACCCGAGACCACCACACACCGTGTTACCAGACTCTTATCTTTGCTCAACAAAGTGACTCTACTGTTGGTTATTTTTTTATTTATTTATTTTTTGAGAGGAACCAGTTTATAGACAAAAGTCCAAGGACAGCCAAATGTGCAGACTAAATAATTCTGTTCCACAAACAGGAATGCAGTGAGGCCGCGCTTACTTTCCTCTGCTCACAGGTTGTGGTGGTGTATGTGGACATACACGTGTAGTGTCCCTGTGCACTGTGACGTCTCTGCTAATTTTGCATCTGAACAAAGTGTAAAGACAAAGTCTGACCAGATTAACTGAGGTGAGATTTGTTTTGTTTTTTTGTTTTTTTAATTTTGTGCAGATTTGTTTCGATTGCTTGTCGCCTTGTTTGATACGAATACTCCTGACATGAACAATAGACTACATTTTTTTTGTTAGTTAATATCACTGTAGACAGATGAAAGAGGAATTGTGGTGTAAAGCTAGGCTCGAACAAACACTTTTACATGTCTCAGTCTTACATGGGCAAAGTAAGCAAAAAAAAAGCAAACCACAGTATTCAAGCTATAAGTGTTTAAGTTGTTTGGAAACAATGCAATACGGCATCATCCCTGCAGAGTGAGTGAAAGTCACCGTGCTCTTGAATCAATTAAAAGTGATTTGCTGAATGGAACAGTTTATGAGCCACATTCTTTGTTTCAGTGTCTCACAGCACAGACTATGAGAACAACACCCAAAGTATTGTATCTGAATAAAGTGTGCAAAGAACAATAGGGGGCTCAGTACAGACTTTTCTCACAAAAATGTGGGGAGCGTTTGGAGTTGGGTGGGGGTGTTGGGCATGGGTGATGACAGAAAAGTGGCACAGGCTGATCACATCTGCACAAAACCTTACTTAACAATAGTTATACTCAGTTATACTCATAAACATCCATGTAGCAAAAAGACACCACTTGTAAAAAAATAAAATCACAAATAAAAATGATAAAATGTACTTTTGTGATAGTTGGGGTTTTTTAAAGTGGGGGGAAATTAGTTAGAGGTAGAGGGAGAAAGGGGGAACAGAAAGCTATTTACAATAGCTGTACATCAGGAAAACAAAGAGTGTCAGTTGCTTAATTCCTTTTGCAATATTTTGATTTGTTGTGATTTATCAATGCTGTTAGACAGGTCTTTGACACTGTTGCCCAGATGATCTGCTGTAACACAGCTATGATACTGTTGTCCTTATGTGCATAGAATTATGTTGAGAAAAATATGGTACTACTAAAAAAGGCTGTCCGACAGCACAGTAAATCACTGAAATTCTAAATATCATGAAAAGAGAATGTTATATATTTTTCCTCCTTCTTTTAAAGGGGCTTGAACACAATTTTCTCTGCTGTCCTTGTTAACTAAAAAAAAATCCAATATTTCCAATATATCCCTACTTAAAATAAACTATTCTTTTAATCTACTTTAATGAATATTGGTCTATGAACAAGAGATTAAACTACTAACGCTGTGTCAGGTGTAACTTCCAGTTCTACTGAGCATTTAATCATCTGTTCAATTGTGTGTACCATAAATGCCATAAAACTGCACAAGAGTAAATTTGACCTGCAAATGCAAATGCATGAAAAGCGAAACAGAACATCATGTTTTAGAAAAGATTTTCTTATTTCATGCAGGTAGGATGTGACCTACTCAGCCCATCTCCAGGACATAATGTCAACAGTCAGAGGAAAAATCTGGCAAGAGAGTGGGAAGCGGATGCACTGGTTTATCCTCGCTTACCTCCTTCTCTTGGCTTTGCCATGCACAGGCTTCCTGCCCAACTTTTGGTCTCGTGTGTTAACGCTGTCCTGGGACTCTCACACTCACCAGTACATCACAGAGCAGGCCATTCTCAATGTCACCCTGGAGACCCTGAAAGGCAGCAGGAAACACCAGGGAAACCAGGCAGAGGAGCAGGTGAGATAATGTTTGCAGTTGAAATATTACACAGTACCCGGTGTATAAAACAATGCAAATCATATCCAAAGACTGGATTTTAGAAATGGATGTAGTAATCCTGCAAATGCTTGAAGGAACGTCTACAGAAAGAATTAGCCCTCTTCTCACTTGAGTTAGATGTACATTATCAGTAAACATTGTCCTTAGGAGTTAATAGTCTCTGATAGAACATAATGACAATTTTGAATATTATGTGCCCATAAAATTGACAATAAAGTGCAGCACATATGAGTAGACACTTTGATTGACAGCTAATAATGTCCAACAGGAGCCTGTTGCAGGTGATGTGAATTTCACTTAAAAAATAAAAATACATGGAAATCATGAATCTCGAGTTTTCCCAACTGAAGTTAGTTTTGCAACAAGAGGACTATGTCTATTTTTATTTATGGTCTATGATAATATCAGATATCATTGATATCACTGAAGAGAGCCAATACAGCCATAGGAGTTAACAATGTCTTTACCTGTTTTAAAAGTATTTATAATATATATCCATACAGAACTGCACCTGCTTCCAGTGATTGTAAAACCCATCTGTTTCCCTCCTAGACCAGACTAGGCCGTAGCTTCTGGAGAGCTGTTGGAGAGGTGGTGAAGTCCAATGCAGCAATGGACTTCCTGAGCTCCACCAGGTCTGACCCAGTATATCACTTTGATTCAGAGCGTGTGGATGGTGCATTGGTGATGTTACGGCAGTTCTGGGCTCAGACTCTTCTGGCAGTGCGGGCTAAAGAGTACCAAAGTGCTCGCCACAGCTTGGGCCAATTATTTCACTCCCTGCAGGTATGCAGCAACACAGACATAACACAATACAAACAACATATTATACACTAGTGATAAACCAAATCTTATATTATGCATTACAATGCTGACCCTCTTAAGCACAGACACAACGATACATTTTGCGAGTCAAACACTTTTCTGTTGGAGCCAGATTGAACAAAATGAGGTGCACATTTTTCTTACATGTGTTGCACTAGGACTTCTACAGCCACAGTAACTGGGTGGAAATGGGCCATCGCTCCATATACCACCACCTCCTGCAGCCAGAGGAGCCAGCTGTCCCTGTGGCTAACGGTAATCTTCACATCTTTGAACGCATCCTCAGTAGTGAAACAAAACTTCATGGTGCTATACACTGAATTGATTTCCATCATATCTCCCAGCACTAAGTGACACACATGGGGGATTCCTTTTAACAAAAAAAAACATCACACAGCTGATCAAAGTCTAAAGGACAGATACTGCTGCACAAATTGATGAATTAGAAAGTCAGCATGATGCAATAAGTCAAAACGCCTTGTATGTGACATCCAAAAAAAATTATAGAAATTAGAAATTTTGCTACTTTCTGATCATCAGTTTATTGACAAAATTATCTGAAAGGTCATTAACTGGATGAATGTAAGCAGTATACAGTATATGCAATATCAATATGCATCTCAAACCATCATAGCAATGTACCTTATTTAACAAGTTCATCATAAACCTATACACAACACAAGGACCAATGTAAAACAAACAACCAATGGCTTTTTGCCAGTGAACCAAACACATCACATGTTAATCTTTGTATAACCACATATGCACACATACACACGCACAAGCGTGCACACATAAACAAACCCACACATATCCATTTCCAAATGGTAGTCCTACTTTAGTCTAGACAATGGTAAAGGTCAGTACAGCTATCAAAAAGGGATCAAGGAAGGTTTGCGACATCCTACCTTTCTTAAAAAAAACTGGGTAACCAATTGTTTGCCACTCTTTTGCCCTGTCCAGCTTTTGGAAATGGCAAATCAAATGCAAAATTCAAGTTATTTGTTCTCCAAGATCATAACATTTCTTAAATGTTGAGATTTACTCAATCTATATTCAAAAGTGTCCCAAAAACAGAGAGTACAGAGGTAAACAAACTGCAGACATTCTATGTTTTTCACGATTACAATTATTATAAAAAATATTGTTATTTGGCTCGGCCGTGGTGCCTTTAACACCCTGGGAAATTTATTGGGCACCAAAAAGTGTAATATGAACAATACACTTTCATTGATATATGAGTCAATAAATTGCAGTGATTGTAAATAATTATTTGTTGGATTAATTGTAATGCCTGTTGCATATAAAAAAAAGGCTTCAATCCAAAAGTGCTAAAACTCATGCATACAGTGCAGTATTATCTCTCTGTTAAGGTGGCGCATCATTACCATGAGTGTTAATCAGCAACGGTAAACTAAACCCTCACGGCTTCTGTCCACAGCGGACACTCCCACCTGTATGGAATGCTTCAGTAACACCTGTCGAAACAACCTCTTACCAAGACTGACAAACACTCTGCAACACTCCCAGCTGCTCACCACTGGCTACTTCAGCACTTCCCCTCCTAAACCTCGGGGTATGATGACCAAACAGCTTCAAACAGCTTCACCCAGCTTCACCAGCACACAGTTACAAACCTGCCAGAAAACCAAAAATAAGTTAAATAACTTAAATTTAATAAAAAGCAATTGCTTTTTTACTTTTCAGGGAAATGTAGTCATGGAGGTATTCTGGACAGTAGCCGTTATATGGAGGCTAAAGGGGGCATCAACAAAGACAGCACCTCACCTCTCTTCTCACCTCACTATTACCTCCATGTGGAAGCTGCCACTTTGGCCACTGAGGCCACTCTGACTGTGCTGCGAGACCTCCGAGACACTGTGGGCCACAAATCTTTCCTCCGGTTAGTTACAGTTGTCGGAATTTTAAACATTTAATTTAACATTTGCTGATACAAAACTCCTGTTTGTTTTCTTTCCACACTGTCTCTGATAGACTCTTCAGTGTGAAGCAGGCACCGGCTTTGGTGTTTGTACTGGACACCACTGGCAGCATGTTTGAGGAGATCACCGCTGCTCGCCTCCGGGCACATTCCATCATCCAGAGTCGAGCCAACAGTCCTGGGCAGCATGGCACCTTTCTACTTGTACCCTTCCACGACCCAGGTGAGGGTACACCTTTTCAGTGTTGTGCACAAGCATATTTTAATTTATATCCTGTATTTTGCACTCCCTGTACTGAACAAATCAGTTTGCATTTGTCTCATCATAATTTTGGACTATCGGATGTGTGCCGCCTTGAATTTGGCCCTGACAATAAAGTGTCTAGTGTGCAAGAATTAATGACATCTCACAGTGAGACTGAGACTCCCATGCTCACTTCTCCCTGCCCAAGTGCATCAGGGAACTATGGTGGCATTTGCATATTGGAAAATAAATCTTCTCTTGTCTATAGATCAGATTTACGTGGACAGTGCTATTGTTCTCTCTTTGCATAGAAAGCTTTGGATTCAAAATAAATGTTTTTCCATTTAAGCAGCTGAATCATGTTTAGGTAAGATGTCATCCTGTATAAAGTACTGTATATAGAAAAGATGAACACAACAAAACCAAACAATGGTGCACCTGATGTGACTATTGTCAGTCCATTTGAATGGGCGATGTCAGCTCACCAATATTATGGGATGGGTTAGTAATGTACTGTATATTTAATAGCTTCAATTAAACATCCTAAATGTTTCACATAGGACCTATAGATTCATGTACCCTACATTTAATCAATCTAACCTTTCTGTTGTACTGTACTGTACTGTATAGCTGTAGGGCCAGTATATGAGACCAATGACCCAAAGCAGTTCATGGAGTACATAGAGAATCTGACAGCGCTTGGAGGAGGAGACGAACCAGAGATGTGTCTCTCTGCTATTCAGGTAACTTTTGACACATGTATCAAGTAGGTATAAACAAATGCATGGAATAAGACATGCAAGCACATGGGGAAACCCATGTAATTTCCCAATTTACCGTGTGTTTACAGCTGGCACTCACTCACAGTCCACCTCTGTCAGAGATCTTTGTATTCACTGATGCCTCACCTAAAGACGCTCACTTGTTTGATGCAGTGAAGGCCCTCGCACTTGAGAAACAGAGCAAGGTAGGTTTTAATTTTCAAGATTATTTCTTTTTAAGATGACACATAAATCTGGTGGCGTCACTGAGTCACTGGTATATGAGGACATCTCTGATTCTCAGCTGAAAGCCAGATATAAAAACAAAAATCATGTGACATCATAAGACAATTAAGAATTAAAATGTACCAATCAGCATTTCTGAGGAATCTAATCATATTTCTTCAAAAAATTGTGAGAAACACATCCCACAGCTATGCAGGGAATATGGAGTAATAAACCGATACCAATATCAAATAAAATCATTTTAGACCATTTATTAACACATTTGTTAAAATGCTTTTGCTGACTTTTTATTACATATTTTTGTATCAGATTTTCCCCAGTACTATATATATATTCAACGATTTTTTTATGTTCAGTGTTAAAGTGTCTCATCTTACCTACTCTGCATTTTCTGGACAAATTTTTTACCACCTTATACTTTCCATGAGGGTCACATGGGCCTGGAGCCAATCCTACTTGACACAAAGTGAAAGGTGGGGTCAATGGACAGGTCACCATTCAGTTGCAGGACAAACAAACCTCATGTGCACACAGGGAGAACATGCAAAGTCCACACACAAAAGCCCTAAGTCGAACCAGGATCTGAACCAGTTTACTTACTTGCTGTGTGGCAACACTGCTAGCCACTTCAGCACTGTGTGGCCGTTTCCTCAACACGAGGACTGGAAACCAGTTGTAATTTAGTGCATTTCTTTCCATTCTGACTTTATATTCGCACAGGTGACGTTTCTCCTCACTGAAGACCCCAACCACACATCAGAGGTCAGAGGGAGGAGGAGGAGGAGGAAGAGGAGGACCATGCAGTCTTTGTCTCCTGATCGTTTCTCGCTCTATTCCTCTCTGTCCTCTGTGTCAGGAGGACTGACTATATTTACCACCAACTCTGACATCCACAGGGTCTCCGCCATAGTAGAGGATAACACGGCCGCTTACAAGGTACAGCAGAGAAATCAACATTTTAATATTTAATATTCAGAAATAAAACTAATCAAAATAAAATAGGAACCAACGAGAAGAGAACAAAAGGAGAATATATAGCAAAGATTAGAGGAAGGCATTGACACTCTTCTCTTTAGGCTATTTTGGATCATTGATGAACAATGTGTGCCTAGTTCATATTTCACACTAATCACATTTACTGGAGAAAAGCACTAAAATATGCCATAGAGCTGACATGATCCGCAAGATTCAGATATGGCAATTAAGAGAAAGTATAAAATATATTAAAAAGCATGCTCCACAAGAACACAACAAATGTGGAATAAAATATTCTGTCTGGCATATTACAGTATGTCTGGATTATGGACTCTTTAACTGAATTAAACTTGAAACACACCATTGAGCTTTACAGTATAAAGGTCATTTCATCATTCCTGCAGGTGACCCTGCTTCATGTGCAAAGTGCCCAGGATCTTGTGTCCTCTCATTCCTTCAGAGTTGACAGCTCCGTACAAAATGTCACATTACACATCACCGGCGTCCTGAAAGAGTGTATCCTTACCAATCCTTCAGGTAATTGTTCGCTACTATGCAGGCAACCAAGCAAAATCATGGCACTAAATGGCATAGCCAGCAGCTGGAAACATTACGTTTTCCAGCTGTCCTTTCTTCCTATTGAATACAATATCACATGAAAGCCTTTAGGGATTTTTTTTCAAATTGGTAACAAACATGCTGTTGAACAACATGGGTTTGTTATTGTGAACACAATGTCTCAGGAATACCTTGGAAGAATTCATTCAAACTTTCTACAACATGGCTTCATGATCACACTGTTCCTGCAATGCATGAGCATGCAGCAGTTTTTAAATCAATCACCAAATGTTGAGACTAAAAACCAGGCTTGGTGATGTGGGACACTCAGGCTCTGGCTTGACTTGGCTCTTTGTCTGCCTTTAAATAAATAGATTTGTGTCCCACCCTTTTTAAACAAAATGTGACTGATATTACTACTGTGTGAATAGAATAGAATAGAATAGAATAGAATACCTTTTATTGTCACTATACACATGTAAAATGAGATTAAAAGCAACTCACTCTTCAGTGCAGACATGTATGATATTTACAACATAGAATAAAATAAAATAAATCTTAGTGTGAAAATAGTGAATTAAAAAAGGGGGCACAGTTCTGAGGTAAGAAGAGATGGGAAGTCTCATATACTGAGTGAATATTGTACTGTACAGATATTGCACTGTATCCAATACCAATTGAGTTATGAATTAAATATTGCTCAATAGGTAGTCGAAGGGTTGGGAAATGAGTCAGTGCATGTGTGAGTTCAGAGTAGTTGTAGAATTTAGGAAGAAACTGTTATGTCTGTTGGTCCTTATTTTGATGCACCTGTAGCGCCTCCCTGAGGGCAACAGGTCAAACAGTTCAAAGTCGGCGTGGAAGCTGTCCTTGACGTACTGAAACACTGATACTGATTGTTCACAGCGTCACTGTCTGTAGCATTGGAGTAAATTTAATTCTTTACATTTATTATTGTTTGGGAAATACAGATACTGTTGTATTGCATTGTTCTATTGTGATATTACGCACAGTCAGTTACTAATTAGAGTTAGTTAGTCTAGCAGTGCTAACATAACAGTAAAACATCTTTTCTTGTCAGGCAAAAACCAATCTCTGCTGGGTGAGAGAGGCCCCTTCGCAGAGTTGGAGCACTTCAAGGGTTTGTACCGCATCAATCTGTCTCCTCCAATACAGCCAGGCCAATGGAGAATCCACGCCAAGAGTGATGGACACCTCACATTCAATGTGATAGGTAAAAAAAACCAAACAAAAAAACATTTTAAATATTAAGCAAATTCATTGACAATATATCCTTTTTTTATGCATGCATTTATTGCATTGCATTTGTTGAAAAGTGCTATAGAAATAATAAATAAATTTTATCATTATTATATGAACATACAGTGCTTAAGGGCTGTATTTTAAATTTCTGCCAATAAACCCTCCTAAGTTATGCAGCTTTCAGAAAAAAATTGTCATTTGATCTGCTCCATCAGGTGACAGCGGCATAGATTTCCTGTATTACTTTGCCACTGTAACCAATGAGACACACCCAGGTCTGGCTAGGGTGGAAGGTAGTCCTGTCGCAGGTAAGCATTTTTTTCAGTTTTAAGTCAGAAAATGATTGATGTGTCAATGACAAAGGAACACGCCCCATTGTGCTCCTGTCATTAAAAAAAAAACAAAAAAAAAAACGATATGTTTGGTAAAAATTTCCCAGGTGTCCCTGCCTTTCTGGTGCTGGCCGTTACAGGCCTGGCTCCAGATGACGAGGCGTCTTTCAGTCACGTGACACTCTTAGGGGCTCAAGGGGAGACCCTCCAGCAGGTGAAGTTGAACGCCTCCTCCTCCTCCTCTTCATCGTCTTATTCCGTGGACCAGCTGGTGGGATGGGTGGACTCGGTTCCCCGAGTTCCCTTCTGTGTTCGACTTACAGGCCAAGATGCAACAGGGAAGAAGCTGGAGAGGGTTTCCACGGAGATGGTGCAGCCCACTCATGTTCAGATACAGGTACACCGTAGAACCGGACACGTGATGGTAAACTTAAAGATTTGAAAAAAAATCTTCAATAAAAGGTTTTGATTTTACTCAGAATTTATCTGCTCTGTCAAGCAAATCTATTGTTGCCAGGCAATTTGATCCAACGCTTCGGATTTTGAACTACTCAGTTGTTTTTAAATCGCTTCCTTGACCAACTTTCCAACTCGGTGTAGATGTGGATTTTCTTCTCATACATTCTCATGCTTTTGCACCACAGCTGTTGTCTGTCCCTCGCCTGGTACCTGGCCACAGCACAGTTGTAGAGTTCAACATCCTGAACCATGGCCCGGCCCGACTCTTCAGTCTGAGCATGGAGGACGACTGTGGATATCTTCATAACAGAGGACCTCACAGGTTGGACAAATTATTATTTTTTAATACATGAACAGCACAGACTTTGTCTTCCTATTAATCTTCTTTTGTATCCTCTTTGTCGCCACTTCCTGTATTCTAAACCTTAGATTCACCAAAAGGGGTGCATGAACCCCACTGGGGGGGGATTTTAAAGCTCCAAATGGAGCCCATTTGATTTTGAGAGTTACATAATTTATGTAAAATAGGGATGAATCAGCGTTTGATTCATTTTTGTGAGGGGGAAGTAAAAAAGAGGGGGATACATTAAACTGTATAAATGTTGTCAAACATATTAGGGCGTGTGCAAATATGAACCTGGAATGTAAAAAAAGATATGCTGAACATCAAAGAAATTTAAAAAGTTCACAAATTATATTCTCAGAGCTCTTTCTAAGGGCCAGACTGTTTCCTCACATTAGGTGTGTGTATGACAGTGACATTGAAATTAATTATATTATAGAGTTGTGAGAATCATTTTACATCTTTGCCGTTGCCATACAGAAACCTCCTCTGAATTGCATTCAAAACAGTTAGTTCTAATTGGGAACCACTAATCTAGACAATAGATCTAGAACAGTTTCCTTTTAAATAATATAGAAAAGAAAAGTACAACATTGTTCAGGAAACTGAATGTGGTACTATTGCATAGAAACAGAATGAACACCACAATGTTTTGGTTTTATTATCCCCCAGGTTCCATGTAACAGAACACGGGTTCCTTCGTGATCAGGTAAACATCCACACTCCTGCAGCAGCTCAGGCTGGAGCAACGGTCACTCTAACCCTCACTGTACGCGCTCTTGACTCTGCAGTCTCAAATTACGCTGTTGCCTACTTGACCGTGGTCCCCCTGGTGAGCATCAACTGAAAAAGATACACCCCTCTCTTGTTACTTTCCGCACAGGTCTCCTCTTTTATTGTCTTTGTATCATTATTAATTCCTGTAAATCTGTTGTAGGATCCTGATACTTTGCCACCGTCCTGCTCTGCTGCAGGAGGACAGTTCACCTGTCCCTCTATTTGCAGTCTGTCTAACTGGAGTGCGTCTCTGGTCGTGTCAGACAGAGGGCGCTCTGGACTCGCTGCACTCCAGCTACAGAAAGGTGAAGGCGTTGTGACTTTATTCCTCAATCCCCCTCCCACAGAAGATGACAGCATATCCACTACGGCCCAGTCTGGCCCAAATGAGCACCAAGCACGCAAGGACCAGACAACCAGCAGAGGGCGCCACCTCCATGAGCACTACAAGGCCAGAATAGAGAGAAGAGACTTGGCCTTAAATGTGTCTGAATGGGCCTCATCTCAGCCTCTGTGGGTGAGGTACACGTCCAGCTGCTGCTCTGCTCGTGCAGAGCTGCTGGTGTGGGATACAGCTGGAAACATGAAGCGCTGCCATCTCATGCCTGGTCAGCAGAGGCAGCAACGAGACGGGAGCGCAGAGACCAATGGAACTGAGCACATCACACCGACTCTACTCTTTTACTTGTTCTTTGTCTTGCTGTGGTTCAATTTGCTCTAGCTCGACATAATTACAAATGTTTCTCAGGTCAAACTTATCTCCGAGTTGTTCACTGGATCTGAGTCTTTGTGATGAAAAGACAATATGAAGCTTCTCCTTTTTGCACTTGAAGAATGCGACTTCCATGATTGCTGATCTTAAATGTGCCAACATGATTAATTAAAAAGTGCACTGCATACAAGAATGGATAAACTGAATATGTCTGTCAACAGCTTGACTTTCTTTTACACTTCCAGTATCTACACTTCAACAATTTACACACAAGGACATGGTGAATATAACTGATAAACACTTTGCTACATTATTCATCCTTATCACATTTTTATTCAACAGCTTCTGTGGCAATGTTGAATAGTAGCTCATAACTAAACATGAATTATATAACAACTTCTTCCACTGGGGTTGCAGGAAATTCACAACCAACCTTCAGCCATACTATTCTCGACGTGTTAGGAGCACTAATTGGTCTTTCACATCTTTACAATAAATGTCCTTACATGGTGGGTTAACAGGCATATAAAAAAGTGAATTTGCAGAAGAAGAAAAAAACTATATTAAAACTGATGTTGCCAGGTCACAGAACATCTTAGGTGGTGCCCACATTTAAACACTGGATTAAGAAAGTCATTTCAACTGTTTATTCTAGACAGCAATATGGGATAGATAACAGATGGATGGGTGAGGAATGATAGATAATGAATGATTTTTCCTACATGGATAAAGGGAAATTATAAATCTGCATTTCACTAATTAAGCAAAGTAGTAATATTAATTCAAAAGGTTTCAACTTACATCGGTAATGCATCCAAAGTCTATATAATCTCTATGGCATTACTCAGGTCTTCAAACACCGGAATCTATGAAGGACAAAACAATATCAACACTCAAGTAATATATATCAAATGAAAAAAACATGATAAACACAAGAAAAACAGCCATTTTAACTCACTTGAGCATAGTCTTTGTTCTTCAAATTGTTTGGCGGGAAAAACAGGGGTCAAAGTTCTTCAGGGCTGGGTTTATATAACTTAGGGCGTGTAATTAGGAGTGACAGACAGCTGATTGCAGGAAGTGGGTGGAGTCTTGTGATTTTGGTAACCATGTTGCTATATTGGCACCAACTGAGAATGAATTTGCTTTCATTAATAGAATTAATATCCAAATTATTTGTGATATGGACATCTTCACTAATGTGGTCCCTCAGTGGTTAAACCCATGATTCTTTCATATCCTGAAAGAGCAGAGATGACTTGACTAAGGCCCCTCTTTTCAATATTAACTGGGGGCATTTTTCGGACTATTTTTAGGCTGGATTGAATTGTAAGTGACGTACAAAGGGGAACTGGCATGGGGCCTGTGTGCACATGGTTTAATAAAAAGTACAAAAAAGATCAACAATGTTCAGGAAATTGAACACACTATTGCATAGAAACAGAATTAACACCATTCTGGTTTTATTATTCCATGTAACAGTTTGTGATCGGGTAAACATCCACACTCCTGCAGCAGCTCAGGCCGGAGCAACGGTCACTCTAACCCTCACTGTACGCGCTCTTGACTCTGCAGTCTCAAATTACGCTGTTGCGTACTTGACCGTGGTCCCCCTGGTGAGCATCAACTGAAAAAGATACACTCCTCTCTTGTTACTTTCTGCACAGGTCTCCTCTTTTATTGTCTTTGTATCATTATTAATTCCTGTAAATCTGTTGTAGGATCCTGATACTTTGTCACCGTCCTGCTCTGCTGCAGGAGGACAGTTCCCCTGTCCCTCTATTTGCAGTCTGTCTAACTGGAGTGCGTCTCTGGTCGTGTCAGACAGAGGGCGCTCTGGACTCGCTGCACTCCAGCTACAGAAAGGTGAAGGCGTTCTGACTTTATTCCTCAATCCCCCTCCCACAGAAGATGACAGCATATCCACTACGGCCCAGTCTGGCCCAAATGAGCACCAAGCACGCAAGGACCAGACAACCAGCAGAGGGCGCCACCTCCATGAGCACTACAAGGCCAGAATAGAGAGAAGAGACTTGGCCTTAAATGTGTCAGAATGGGCCTCATCTCAGCCTCTGTGGGTGAGGTACACGTCCAGCTGCTGCTCTGCTCGTGCAGAGCTTCCTCTTTGAGGGAGATAACTTGACTAATAAGGCACCTCTCTTCAATATTAACTGAGGGTGTTTTTCTGACTACTTTCAGGCTGGATTGGATTGTGAGTGACTTACAAAGTGAGTGACTCACATGGTGCTTAAGTGCTTTCTGTGTTATGTATTTCAGGTGACTGACTCTGGCACACAGGTTTATAAATGAGACATTTGATCACTATCAGCATGAAATCCTGTCTTTCCGGGGGGCCATCATCCACATAGCTAGAAAATTTTATCCAAATCCATAATTTTTGAGATATGCTTGCCACAAAAACATAACCTCTTTAAAGTATTTCTGCATCACTTCAGCTGGTTGCAAGTTTAATTTCATGTATAGTAACTCTTGGGTTCATTTACTAATAACAAGCATACTTTGAAAAATACTTGGGTTGACCAGGGAGCCCCTCCTGGATTTAGATTAGGGTTGGTATAAGATGTTCAGACTTTAAACGTAAAAACACAGTCAACCATTATGTGTTGGGTTAAGGTTAGGTGCAGCCCAAGACTTCATGGGGGCCCTAAAATGTATTTGATTTGGGGAGGGGGCCCCCACCACCTCCGAGAAGTCTGTGTTTGACTGTTATTGATACACTGCTTTAATTATAGTTTTGTCATTTACACCAAATCAGTATCACACTTGCTTTTTTAAAAAAATTATTTTGCCCTTTTGTATGCAAAGTGAAGCACTAAGTGTTGTGATACTGACCTTGAATTAATCAAGTAAACCAGTTTTAATGGCTTTGGTCTATAAAACAGAACAGATGTTCAAATGTGCACTAAATCTTCAACTACAAAATAAAACCAAACAACTCAAGCTCAACACCATTTAGATATCTTAATATATCCAAAGAAAACTAGGTTTATTTGACAAAATTGTTCTCCACACACATCATCGCCTATACTTTGGTTAGGTGGCCATGCTTCAATTCAAAGGTGACAGAGATTAAAATGTATTTCCACCCGCAGTAACAGCATATCCTCTGAGAACTGATTAACCAGTCAGGCAGTTGCTCATTACATGACACAAAATGAGGAGTTATGAAAGGCAGAATGCAAACCCAGAACGAAACGTGGAGGAAGAAAAGCTCCAGACAGATTTTTTCGCAACGATGGAGACACAGTGTGTGACACAAAACAAGCGGGAGAAGGTGAATGAGAGAGGTCACTGGGGCAGTAAGATAGAGTTTCTCCTCGCTGTGGCGGGAAATGTTGTCGGCCTGGGCAACGTCTGGAGGTTTCCTTACCTCTGCTATAAAAATGGAGGAGGTAAGCAAATGTGATCCTTATAAATTGTTCCCTTAAAAGCGCAGGACAGTTATGCACTGTTTTATATGTTGTCAATTCAGGTGCATTCCTGGTGCCATATGTGGTATTTGTGGTGACCTGTGGTGTACCACTGTTCCTACTGGAGACCAGCATAGGCCAGTTCACCCAGGAGGGCAGCATCACCTGCTGGAGGAAACTATGTCCACTGGCAGAGGGTAAACTGTCCAGATTAGCAGGTTTATCAGAGCAATGCAAAACCTTTACTGTAACCAGTGCCAGAAGCATGATTATTTAAATGACAAATAAATTGCTACAGTGGCAAATCTTGTGCTTACATACTACCCATTCCCTCATGCAGGTGTTTAATACAGTTCTCAACAAGTTTCTACAAAATTACTATGAAAACAAATGATTGCCATCTCAGGAATTACACATTACATGCACAATTGATGGAGAATTCATGTTTTGAGCTGCATTTTTTAAATAAACTATAAAATTAGGCCAAAAGGATTACTGTCAAAAATGCATGTGTATGCTATTAGTAGTTAATAAATTAAGGTATCAGAATCAGAATCTCTTTAGTGTTGTGGCACAAATATAACAATTTAGACAGGAGCCCTCAGACTCAGTATGATTAGAAGTATACATGTGTAAAAGTTAAAATGCTATATAAACATATGTTAGAAAACATATATAAAAACAGACTGAACACTACAAAGTATGTTGAGACAAAATCAGTATGAGAGCAGAAAGTTGCTCCGTGTTTAAACTGGAAGAGGACGAACTGGGTCAGCTTTAAAAAAAAAAAGAAATCTACTGTAATATACCAATTTAATAAAAGTGGCATTAAAATAGTATCATTCATTGATGGTACCATTGATTGATATTGATACCCAACCCCATGAATATATTGTTAATATCTATTTCATTTTTATTTTATTTATTATTTGTCACTCACCTACCTGTGAAACTGGATCAATAAAGTCGAATCTAATTACAAATCAATCAAAAAAAAAAAAGAATCAAAAATAAGATTTACAGGAATCTTGGGCAGGACACTGAAAGGAGGACTGATCCAGTTAGTTTCGTAATTGTTCTGACCGTGACACAGTGTAGGAAAGTTCAGTGTTTCATTCACACATAAAGAGTTATGTGTGAGGCCGTAACACTCTCAATGTGTTCCTCGATGACCCCAGCTAAACAAATATTAATATTTAAACTGGAGATTGATTCACAAGAGCATAGTTTGCAGGTGACAATTAACCACAGTAGGTAATGTCACTTGTTAACTTGTGTCTTGGTAGAGCTCTGAATATCACACAATTACATGTCACAATTATATACAAGGCTGATTAAGCCTATCAACTCTTTCTCTGAGTTTCTCAGTACAGCCGTATTCAAATCTTGGGACAGGAAGTGATTCGATTCATGTCAGGACAGATGAAGACAACAAGCAGCAACGTTGCACCAGTAAAGCGTGTAGGCTGCAAACGGGCTGAGCAGTGAAAAGTTTTCAGAAGTTAATTCTCAACAGTTTGATGGAAAAGATGCTTATTGTCCCTGCGCGGCCACTGTATACGCAAATACACAGACTACAAATATTGTTAAATTGTTTCTTTTCACAATCACTAAACTGTGGTTATACATGTGTTTTTCATGCATTATTTTTTTATTTTTATGTTTATATTTAGCCACTTTGAGGTAAAAAAAAAAAAAAAAAAAGATGTGAGTCTGAACAACAAGGGGGTTGGATCATAGAATGAAGGAAGTCAATGTTTTGGCTGTGTCTACACACGCAGGTATCGGCTATGGTGGGCAGCTGATCCTCCTCTACAGCTGTATGACCTACATCATCATTCTGTCCTGGGCTTTGCTCTACCTGGTGTTTTCCTTCAGCTCCCAGCTTCCCTGGTCCAACTGTAACAACTACTGGAACACAGGTACCACTCATGAAACCGAACCGAATTGATGTTACATCACATATCAATGCTGTGGGAGGTTAGTGGTTCAAACGGATTAGTCACAGCTTTTACAGCATAGTGACTTTATTTTGTAGGGGAAATGCAATTATTGCATTTCTAAATTTTGTCGTCCACTGTATTATCCATACTGTATGCAAGACACATTCTTCACTGCAAACACTGAGACTTGTAGTAGGAACAGCACAGACGTAATAAGGAACCAGGACCCTGAAACTGAAGTAGTGCAATGTCTACAACTGTGATTTCAAAATAAAACGTGTCAGACATTTCTGTGTAAACATCACAGGATATAAGAATAATAATAATTAAAAAATTTAAACAATAGCCTATGTTTTTCAAACTCCAACGATGGTATTACTATTGGGCCAATGCTTGTGTGGCATTGTTCAGATATTCTGTTGTACAGAGGAGGATTATTACCAAGAAACATTACTTTATAAATGGCTCAAACCTGGGCACACAACCCATCATACTTACTAGCTTCGTAAAGTTTGACAGTATAATGCATTTTACTGTTTCCGACCAAGCAACGCACCTGTTAATGTTACTATATTGCACACGTAATTGTCAAAATATAGTGTCTCCCCATCCTTTCAGATGACTGTGTCGACCTCACGAGAAGAAATAACACCATGCTGTGGACCAACAAGACAAACTCATCCTCTGCTTCTACTGAATTCTGGGAGTATGGCTGCCATTAACATTCCTCATGTTCCAAACAAATATTGCATGGTTATTTCGTGCACTTTAAATGAAACATTTTTTTTACTCCTTCACATTCTTCCATGTAGACGGCGAGTGCTAGCTATTTCAGGGGGCATTGAGGAGGTAGGCAGTGTCCGATGGGAGGTGCTATTGTGTTTAATTGCAATGTGGATAATCTGCTACTTTTGCATCTGGAAAGGAGTCAAATCCACAGGAAAGGTATTTATATATTGGCTTTAAACTGTACACTGATAAAAGGGTCTCTTCTATATTTCTAAATGCCACACATGTCCTGTTCCCAGGTGGTTTATTTCACTGCTACTTTCCCCTATGTGATGTTGCTCATTCTTTTGATCCGTGGACTTTCTCTTCCTGGTGCCCTACAAGGAGTGGTGTTTTATCTCCTGCCTGACCCCTCACGACTCACAGATCCTCAGGTAAAGCAGCTCAGACACACAGGGTAACAGTGTTCAGCATGTGGACAGATGCACTCACTGCCGCGTTGTTGGATCAGGTGTGGATGGAGGCTGGGGCTCAGATCTTCTTTTCATACAGTGTGGGTGTTGGCAGTTTGACTGTGCTCGGCAGCTACAATACCTACAACAACAACTGCTACAGGTGAGTGTTTGTGAATGAGTGTGAGCTTTTTTAATGTCATTAATTAATTAGATTTACAATAATCAGTGCTTACAAAGCAGACACTGACCTTTATCTCTGTCGCTTTAATTGTCACTGCTGGGTTGAAGTTGCCTCAGATGTATGTTAGAGGTGTCCAACATGTTAAATTTGCCATTTATGTTAACATTTCATGACACACAATATGACGCCAAGCAGAAAAGACACCGTTCTCCAAAAGTGCATACTCCAGCCATACTGCAGAGGACCTTGCAGAGTAGATGTGGTGAAACAATTACTTGATGTACATCATTCTCAAAGGTAGAATTATGACTAATAATGCCAAATTAATCCTGCCTTCTATACCTTTAATAACACATATACTGAGTAATGCCAAGCAGAAAAGACATTACACTCCAGAAACACTTTTTATGGGTCAGTTTGACCCCAAACTTACAGGAAAGTTCTTTTGGGTTATTTCTAATAATCGTATAAAGTTTCTAATACCACCCTTTCAGTCCTGATAAAGAAATAGGCACAAGCATGTTGGACACATACAGCAGATCATGCACTGTGTTTCTGTGTTTTGCAGAGACTGTCTGTGGCTGTGTTTGCTAAACAGTGGTACCAGCATTGTAGCTGGGTTTGCTGTCTTCTCAGTGCTGGGGTTCATGGCTCATGAGCAAGGCATTCCCATTTCAGAGGTGGCCGAGTCAGGTAATGCCAGCCACCGGAGGTATCCAGGACAATGCATTGACACAAACATGGATGTATCCACACAGAAAGATGAAAACACATCAGTCACGTCTGATAGTTTTGCTTGACAGAGCCTATTTTTAGATGAAGGATGCAGCGTACTGTATATCTTCACCAGAAGTTATGCAATGCAGCTTTAATGCTATCAACTTGTAGTACGGTAATGTACGGTGGCCTGGCAGGGATGGATGGATGAAATAAATTCTTATGTAATTCTTATAAAATATTTCACACATTGATACATATTCATATTAAAATTACATATAAATAATGTGTACAGTCAGCTGCTGTTTAAAATTTGCACACTAATGTTACAACAGTGCTGCTGAGGCTGTGCCATATAAACGTGAAAAGTCACACAAACAAATTGCCTTGTTTGCTTATGTCACTCTCAAACACAGGCTAAGGGCACTTCTCCACTATACAGTTCTAGCACGATTCGCCAACTCAACTCTACTTGGTTTGGTATCAGGCATATCGTTTTCCATTACTCCATGGTGACGTCATTTTATACACAACACACACAAACTAGTGACGAGCAAAGCAGTTCCTTTCGGTGTACTGAATCATAAGAATCAGTAAATGAATCAGGTTAGTTCAGTGCTTCCTACATGACCGGAGCATGGACTCCATCGGACACAGACACGGGACTGAAATACAGCTGAACGGGTTGCAATTTGGCTCATGATCACCGGCTTTCAGCAGTGATGTCGCTAAACACGCCAGACTCCGTTAAATATTGAGATTTTAGAAATGTCTTTGCTAAATGTTTGATATTAACATGTGTTTTCAGGATTTTTAAGTATTTTTAACTGATCTAAAGTTCGGCATTGTTCGGTTTGACTCCTGTGTTGGATATCCTTCCAGTGACAACACTCTCTGACCAATCAGTGGCCGGCAGTTTGTTGACGCCACATTTTAGTGTCGGCTCAGCTCGGTTGAAACCTCGCCAGAGCAGATATGAAAAAAAAAAAAAAAACAGGTACTATCCTTAATGGAAAAGCAAAAAACAATAGCAAATAGAGTTGTGCCCAGCTGAGTAGTGCTAGAACTTTAGAGTGGAAAAGCGCCAAATGCCAACAAGAGCCACTGTGCTGTCTAATCCTCAGTCAGTGTTGAAATTTAACATACCACTCATGAGAGTGCATGTAATGTGATCGGTGCTCTAATGGCAGGAAAACTAACAGTAATAACAGCATTAGGAATTCACTAATGTGATAACAAGTGACACCAAAACTAGAGCTAAACATTGGTCCATGTTGTTCATGCTCATGGATCAAGTTAATTATGACACTTTCCTTTAGAATATGCATTTGGTTTTCTTCAAATGGGATTTTCTTGAATGAATATGGAGACTCACTTGCAACGTTCGGTCGTGTGTCTCATATTTAGCATCTGGCCTCTTTAGCACTTGATTGACTTGTAGAAGACAGACAGTCCAAAGGAGACCATTCTGATGCTGTCTTTCAGGTCCAGGCCTGGCATTCATTGCTTACCCTCAGGCTGTAGCCATGATGCCGCTGCCTCAACTGTGGTCCATCTGTTTCTTCATCATGCTCATTCTCTTGGGCCTGGACACACAAGTAAGAAACACATGACCTGGTTTTTGTTTTGTTTTTTTCCATTCAGAAATCTCCTCATTCTCTCTTGTCTGTCTTCTGTTCAGTTTGTCTGCATGGAGGTGGTGATGACATCGAACACTGATCTGTTTCCCACTGTACTGCGCAAAGCAGGCCGCCGAGAACGTTTCCTCCTCGTCTTCTGCCTCACCTGTTTCCTTTCTCAGCTTGTCATGATCACTGAGGTCGGAAAATGATCACATTTGTTTCTTATCATTCCAATGTGGCAGTGTTTTGGAGTTAAAATGCAACTTTTCTATGTTTTAATAAGTATACAAAATACCTTTGTACAATTAAATCACATTTGGTGACAGCACATACGCAAACAGCAAACAGTAAAAAAAAAAAAGCGAAAACATTTTTGACAAATAAGAATTTGTTAGAAAATCCACTGTAATATAGAAAAACAGGTACACTAAACATGGGTTATTATGACAGAGAAACTGGAGGTAATACAATTTGGAAAAATAAATATCCTCAAGGCCTCTATATATATATGATTTGGACATTTACAGTAAATGAAATAAATGTTTGTGCTTTTTGTCTCCAGGGAGGAATGTATGTATTCCAATTGTTTGACTATTATGCTTGTAATGGAAGCTGCATCCTCTTTCTCTGCGTGTTTGAAAGTCTGGCACTGGGATGGATATTTGGTAAGTGTAGTATTGTAGTGTTAAATCACACAAAATGTGTTTTAAGTCATCACTTTTTTTATATGACAGGCCACAACAGGTGTTTTTCCAAGTTGAACAAGTTTAACACAGTTCTGCCTCAAGGTTGATCTATCCATCTATCTATCTATCTATCTATCTATCTATCTATCTATCTATCTATCTATCTATCTATCTATCTATCTATCTATCTATCTATCTATCTATCAGCTGTACCCCTAAAGTCGTGTGAGACTGAAAGTAAAAAAAATAAATCAAGTGTGGCCAAAGTGGAAAAAGAAAATGAGCGATTGGATCCTCATTTTTCAACAACAGCATTTTTCCTACGACACTGCGTCTTGACACCATCAGTGGTGTGTAGTCACATTTGACCCGGCTGCTCCAGAGCCACACACACACAGTACAAGACAATCTGTTCCACTTTGAACAACATGAAGTTATTCGTACACACCTGGTCTGTTCTGTTTATCTGACCTCATCTCTCGTGAAGGGGTCGAGCGGCTCTATGACATCATAAGAGACATGACAGGTGTGCGTGCCAACCCGTTCTTTAAAATCTGCTGGCTCTACCTCACGCCGCTCGTGTCTCTGGTGAGTGATGAGTGAGGTTGTCAGTGCTTGAATCACTTTGCATTTCCGATATGTAAACACAAGTCTCTTTTTTGTCGTTTTCACAGGGCTCGTTCGTATATTCTTTAATTGACTACCAACCTCTGACCTTCAATCGTTGGTATGTGTACCCAGACTGGGCATATGTGTTAGGCTGGATGTTAGCCCTATCCTCCATCCTGCTTGTGCCGGCTTATGCTTTCTATAAGCTGGGAACTGGGACTGGAAGCCTCAGTCAGGTAGGACATAAAATCGAGAAACTGAATTGTGTATTAGTTATATTTTTACCAGTTGGCCACTGGTCATGATGTCACGCATAGGAATTGGAAGTCCTATTTAGAAGCCTTCAATTGTGATTTGGCGGTGCCACATTGAGGTCATGCAATCAGACGATCAGAGGCTCGGAAGATTCCTATTGGACATTACCAGCTGACTTATTTGTGCAGAGCCAAAACTTGTAATTGATACCTTAAATGTTTACTGACCTTGCAAATCAAGTGAGAATACTAATACTAAATACCATTAAAAATGCTACTTCTAAGTTATATATCCATTTTCTATATACGGCCTATGATTCTAACATGATTTCTTCTCTAATTTTGTTGTGAGCACAGCTTTGAGTTTAATACAGCTCTTTCTTAGTTCTTTCTGTCAGAGACAGATTTCAAAACCACTGGGCTATTTTGACGTGATCCGTGAAAATATACTGTACATGAGAACTTTTTTATTGAAGGCAATACAATACACTCACTAACATTCATTCCATGTTCTTCATACTTTCAGAAAACCTTTATGCAAAATATTAACTAATATGCAAAAATGTGAAAAGTTGAAAGACATTTTTCCTAAAAAAAAAAAATGCTGTTTTGCCACTGTAATTATGTAATAAACATATATTATATTTTTGTTCCAACAAAAGGGCTTCAATGTCTTATTCTGAAAAACATATATAGATATACAGTATATACAGTGCACAATAGTGACTATTTCTCTCCCTCTCTAAGCGTTACCATCACCTGTGCCAGCCTGAACCCAACTGCTTGCTGACTAAAGTGAGAGAAGCTGAGCTCCACCACATCAGAGGTGAAGAACTGCAAACGTCCACTGCCTGATATGAGAGTTTTCTGCAATTGTAGTTATAGTCCTAAAAGGTGCTATTGAGTGGAATGTTTTTGATTGCAACAATTTGCAGAAATCTAATTATTATTATTATTACCCACACAATAGGATACTTATTCTGATCTGCATTATTAAAAAAAAGCTGCAACATGACACTTCAACCTGAACATGAAATAAATTACATATTTTTAAAAAAAATGATCATGCTAATCAAGATAATCTCCTTAATCTTCAGTCTCAGTGATGACAATCCCACCCTCAGTTGTCCATGTACAATGTAAACAAAATGAACCCTTTGGGATTTTCTAGGTTTCTACATAAATTTGTCATAAACAAATGGTCGGTTATTGCTGCTCCATTGGCAGCAATAACCTTAAATAAGTGCTTCATGAACTAAGGATGCCCGATGTGAACAGCTTGTTTGAGCTCATTTGACAGCATTTCTATCAAGTTAATGTCATGGCTCTGACTGGGACACTCCAAAAGATGGATTTTCTTTTGTTGAGGCCACTCTGAATTGCATTTACTTCTGTGTTATGGGTCATAGTCTTGTTGCATCACCTAGCTTCTGTAGAGCTTCAGCTGGTGAACAGACACCCAGATGTTTTCTGGTAAGTTCACTTGATAAATCTGTAAGTTAATTTTCTTCCCTATGCAATGCTGATGTTTTTTTACCCAAATAAATCCACACGAGTCCATAAAACATTTTCCCAGATGCACTAAGGACTGTTCACGCTCTCTGGCAAAACCATAGCATGCAGAAATGATAATAGACAGCTCAATGGATGGACACAAGACACAATTTCTCCTAAAATTTCTAAAGCACCTTGAAGAGATATCCATTTCCAGGCTAGAAGCTAATTCAAGGTACGCTACCAGTCAAAAGTTTGGACACACCTTTGAACCACATTAAATGAGAAGGTGTGTCCAAACTTGACTGGTAGTGTATGTAAACTCATTTAAGGAACAATAATCAACGATAATCTGAGACACAACTTGTAAGGTTTCATATGACTCTCACTGAAACAGTTACATTTTATATTGCTTTATTGAAATACCTGACAGTTATGTAATATACATAGTATAATCCACTTGTGTGCATCACTGGCAGTGCACACAAGCACAAAGTGGGTGGAAAAAAAATCATACACATACTGCATGCATTAAGTCACTTGAGTCAACATATTTAAACATCAACATTGTTAAACTCTCAGGCTCACAATGCAAATAGTGCTACATCTGTGAATAAAACAAAAGACCACAATCAGTGGCTTGGTGCAAACAAAAAGGAAAACTGAAGACCAAAAAAAGGAAAACCTGCTAAATGAGAGAAAATGGTGCGACTGATTATCTGGGAGACACTGATTAATTCACACAGTCTGCTTGAAAATTACTTTCACTATTGCAAGATGTGTCATATATGTCAAATGGATAAGGGCTTTGGTGAGTATAATAATAGAATAATAATCTCTCAAGGTGATATGGTAAAGCAAACAAAATCATATGAAATTCATCTTTAAGGCTTTGATGGGAAGCATTTGAAAACAAGTCCCTGCAGAGGTCCAGAGGTCTGCAGTCCCTAATGTAGCAGGAGGATTTTCTCCAGTTGTGCCACTGGTTCTCTTTAAGGGCCATTTTTCCCTCATTCGGTCATATTTTTTAAGGCACCAATCTTGGTAAGTGCTCTCTCCCTTCCTCTCTCTATGAGAAAAGGTTATATGAAAATATTTTCTCTTCATTTTCACATTTATCTAGTAAGCAGATGGATTGATTCACATTTTTTCTCTAAATAAAGTCATTAGTCAGGTGTGACAGCAAATTGACTACATGAACTGGTAGTACATATTGAAAAAGCCATCAGAATTAAGGAACACCTGAGTGTTAGGTCAGTTTTTGACCTCCCAAGGAAAAACATTCAATTTTCATCCTTTAGGTGGCTCATGTGCAGAGACCCTTTCCTCCTGTGTGTGGCTCTATAAAGTCTGCAGTGGTGATAGAAGATGTCATGGGAATGAATTGCACTTGAATGCTTTAATAATAGGATCTTGTTTCAGACACTTAACTCTGGTGAGTTGATTCATCAGCTGAAAACAAAACTGCAACATTAAGAAAAAAAAAAACACACACACACACAAACGTAATATATCCAGACCTAACTACCAGTTCACCACTGGCTGGTCCTGAGTTCACACTCTTCTCCTCAAGGCACTGCAGGTTGTACTAACCAGTAGAGCTGTCAGGAGGCATTGTGTTTATTTCAGCGGCATCAAGCCCCCTGTTCTGTTGCAACTGTTGTGATACAGGGCAGGTCTGGTTTGGGTTCAGTAATGTGGTGAGAGGGTGAGACAGTGGCACATCTGGATTCTCAGCAGAAAATGGCCCCTGGGTGTTAACATTCTCTGGTTGAGCAGGAAAACCTAGATGAGATGGAATTAGTAATTCCTGCAGGAGTTTGAGGTTAGGATAGCTGCTGGATTCAGCCATGGTTCTGTGTAAAGGTTCCCAGGGCATAATACCTTCCAGTCTGCTGCTGGGGTTGCGAGCAGCCTGGCACAAGAGCTCTGTGTGATGGCGCAGCTGGGCAATGTCCTGCTCTGTGGCGTTGCTCTGGCGCAGCAGCTCTTTAGTGCGCAGGGTAATGTCCAACAAGCCTGACTGTCGGAGGATTTCTACCGTGTTGAGGAAACGGCGGTGGTGAAAACTTGTGGTGCCAATTCTGCGAAGGCCTCTGGTTGCAAAAAAAGTGGGGGTGGTGGTGTTGATGCTGGACGCAGATGAGGAGCACTGGCTCAAGGAAGCAGTGGAGGAACAGGAAGATACAGCATCTCTGGTTGTTGAGGAACATGGCTGCCCAGAGGCTGACACTGCTAGTTTGGGTTGCTTAAGCAGGTGCTGCTCAAGCAGACTCCTGTTTGAAGTTGTACTATCACTCTTATGTTCTGTGCACACCCTCTTACTCAAATTCTTGGATTCATCGTTTGATGAAGATTTATCAGGTGGCTTCTTGCTAGGGTGTGGTGCAATGCGGGGGTAGGAGTTTAAAATAGGAAAGTATGTGTCATTTATTTTCTTGCCTGTGACACTGGGCTTCCGGGACAAGGGCCTGTGGAGCTGCAGGGTGGTCGGCAACAAGACTGGTTGCTGGCAGAGAATCATATGGGGTGCACCAGAATTGCCGGACTCCCTGCTTTTATTCTTCCAAAGCAGCTGACCATTTTTCTGGATTGTGTCCGGCTGGTGGGACAGGGAGGAAGAAGAAAGAAAGGAAAAGAATTAGAGACAGGAAAAACATGGACTAAGATGAAAATATTAAAAGTAAAGGTAAGAGGGACTGTGATTTATCAAAGAAATAAGAGGAAAGGGAACCAACAGAACTAAAACTAATCACTGTTATGTATGAATAAACAAAATATGAGCCACCACTACTTTGTTGTTCTGTTGCAGTCAGTAAGACAGATCAAAGTGATTATTTTGCAGCTTAACTTTGCATATCTGTGCAGTGATTCTGGGTGTCCACTGCCCTGTGAATAGTTATATGCTAACATAATTCCCTTTGTCAGTAGGCATTTTCCATTGGCCTGTTTTAAAGCCATTTTCAGTTTTTGCAAATAACCCGACCGAATTGAAAAACACTTCAAATAGTGCATAATGTTTTACATTGAATCAAAAAAAGGTAGACGTGAATGAGTGCAATGGCAATGGTGTCTGTGAATTAAAGAGTACGTTCACAAATCACGTGACTTGAATATACTTATTCACCCCCCCCCCCCCCCCCCCCCGCATCTGCTGCACTAGAAAAATAGTGTGAACAGTGGATACAGCAGGAGAGAAGAGGAATGGTGGCTTCCTTATGGACTGATAAGGAAACCACAACATTCATCTACTTAGTGTAAAATGCATATATCTACAATAATACATTGATCCAGAAATAAAATATCACTATATATCAACACTTTGGTGCACCTACTGCTTATCGTGGTAAACAAACTCAATAACTGCTGAACTGCAGTGGATGGAATTATATAAAAATACACATTTCCTTTTAGAAAATCTTATTAAATTAGGTTACATTTTGCGATAAATGTTAATGAGAATCTGGCTGTACCTCCACCTGTCTTACCTGCTTCAGCACCATATTCTTGACCACGTAAATGGTCCGGAGATCACGGCCTGCTGGGATAAGGGGAGAAGTCCCAGGATTTCCTTGGCCATGCTCTTGGTTTTGGCCAGACTGTGAAGTTTCTGTATGCTCACTGCCACCAGACTGGCTTTTGTTGCTATGCTGGTCCTCTATATCTGTCTGCTGCCAATCCGAGCCTTCTGCAGTTAGGATGGAGCAGTTTAGAATTTAAAAACAGTGTTTCATTGCATTTCTTATCCAAACAACATCAAAGTCAGCACTACACACACTGGTGTCTGTAGTAAGTCAACTGCTGAGTCTGAAGCCTGTCAATTGACCTATTCAACTGATATGTGATTAACAGATAGAGAGACAAAGATTGCTTACATTTCTTATCCAAAGTCAAAATTGCACACACTACTGTTCTTTTTTAAATATAACATTCAAGAATGTAATTTACTACCATATTTGTGTATTATCATACAAAGCTTGACGTCTTTTGAGACAAAGAACCACAAACCAAGCAGGAAAAAATGAGCTCCTGGATGTCCTCCATTGTTGTCTGCTGTGTTGTATTCAGTGCTGTTGTTCGTTGTGACTGGTACACTGCCATCCAACCCCGCCTACCAACTAAAGGTACTGTATTCAGTTGAAACGCAAGCCTGACCCAAGTTACCATTCCAAACTGTATAGTAATGTACCAAACAAAACCATACTAATACCACAATGGGAACACTGTATTTGAAGCCTGTCAAGCAAACCGTTGAGCAGTTGAGCAATTAACAGATGGACAGACATTCCATTACAGAGATTACAGTTCCTTCAGACTTAATCCTGATATGTAAAGTTAAAATAATTTCACAATATAAAAAATAATTTCACAATATTAAATTACAAATCGAAGATGCCCCTATTACTACTACATTGACTCCCCCATTCGACTCTGACAATAGATAATCATATTTGGCATGCTGTGAATTCTCCGGTTATATTTCTGCAATATGAACTTTAACTCACCAGAGTAGCCAGAGTCTTTTTCAGAGCTGCAGTGAGAGCCTGTTCCACTGGACTCATTTGTGCCTTTAGTGTCACAAATTGCCAGCAGAGTCGAGCTGTTGCTCTTATCTTTGGCATTCTTGCTGGAGGCATCACAGGAACTATGCCCACTTAAAGGAGGCTGTTCCTTTGGCATACTGGACCCTAATGAGAAAAACAAATGATATTGACAGTTTATGAATACCACACTAACACTGCCAAAAAACAGACCTTAAGATCATACCTTGACTCTGCCTGTCACACACAGCATGTTGATAAAGGTTCTAGTTGTAATAGTAATAACAATGGGTCACACTGTGGAATAGTGGCTGGCACTGTTGCCTCACAGCAAGAAGGTAGCCGGTTCAAATTCCAGTTCGGCCGAGGGTCTTTCTTTGTGGAGTTTGCATATTCTCCCCATGCATGGATGGGTTTTCTCTGCCTTCCTCCCACAAGTCCAAAAACATGCAAAGGTCTAATACTCTAAATTGACAGTAGGTTTTAATGTGAGAGTGAATGTTTGTTTGTCTCTATTTGTTTGCCCTGTGATGGACTGGCGACCTGTCCAGGTCCATGTGGAGGATAAAGTGGGAGACAATAAGTGAGTAATAACAAAAATAATCATAAATTAAATAATTCCAGCAAGCAAATCATTTACAGTGTGCATTTACAGTTGACATTTTGAAAAGATAATGATCACCTGTAATGCCCTAAAGTGAATTCACTGGCACCTACTGATGATTGCACACCTATGGGGAGTGCAACAGTGAAAACATGAACACAAATACAATGCTGTAATCCAAGCTGACAAGACATTTGAGCCCAGAATGAATTCATGTTTTTTCATGAATGCTGCAGCATTATCAACGATAACACCGTTGGTGTTGACTTCGAAACTACTTTCAGTCTTGAAGTCATAGCAACCAAGTATCAGTGAAATTCTCAAGATCTAAAAGAAATCTCTGACAAACTGCATAAAATATTACCTTCAGTACAAGATAATAAGGTTGATAGAACAGTTTCAAATACTGACCTGTCAACATAGTTTATTATTATCAGTGCCATATTGTTCTAAAAATCCATCTGTACAGAGTAGCATGAGTGCAAAATTAAGAGAGAAAGACAATTATGCACTCAAGTGCATATACTGTACTATTTTCCAAACAGCCACAAGATTGTAGCTGGTTTTATAAAAAGCATTTTATGTGTGTGCTATTAATGAGTGACTGAGTCAGCTTAGGAAATCATCAGCCAGACTGCCTCTTATAGATGTCCTGAAATGACACAGTTGCCATTACAGTGCCCTGTGATTTGTTTGCCACTAAGAGAGGTAGGTGGGATAAGTTTTCTTACGAGGATAGGAGGACTGCCTCTGTAGCCAATATGGCTGATAATCACACTTTAAACTACACTGTGGTGGGGCTGCTGATTATTTTCCTTATCAAATTTATCTGTCTATTAAACCTAACTGATTGGTTGTTTGGCCTATTAATATCAGAAAATGGTAAAAAAAACAAACAAAAAAAAAAAACAGTGTTGACATTGTTTGTCCATAAATCAATATTCAGTTTACTACTGTAGGGTGCTAAGTCTCGTCAGGGCAATTTTTTTTTTTTTTGCTCGAGTAGAATAAAAGCACCAGTTTACTTCAGAGGAATGTACAGTGTGAACAGCATAGGAGGCGCCCAATCATCCCACAAACACCTCTCTTTTTTAAACACAGTCTCATCCTTCAGTAAGCAATTGCCATTGTTGTCATTGATCATACGTCAAGGCTTAAAGTGTGCTCCTAGTAATTTTGGAAGGGAGCGGTTCAGTGAAGGCAGCACCCCATCCCTCCCTCCATGTTATGTAACAATACTTTAGTCCTGCCCTCTCTGACATACACTATTTTCTTATAAGGCTCAACACTTATATAAAAGCACATAACACTCGGAAAAGTTCAGTCTTCCAATATACATATAATACACCACTACGCGATAAACTAAAGTTTTAAAACTGAAATCTTCAGCAGGAACTTTGGGGAGACAGGAGATTTTTCATTATTAATGCCTATACATTTAGCGCCGTGCCTTCACGGAACCTACCTCTAGTGTTAAAAAGAATATTTCCAATAAGAGGTGTTTTCCTGCTGCTGCTCAGATTCTAAACGTAGGTAAAGGTTAATGTTATTAAGCGATTCCACAGCGCGACAATGATCGGTGGGAATTACAGTTTAAATTGATTCATTTTCCTCTCTTTGTCAAATACACCGACTACAGTGTAAGCTGTCTGTGCAGTGTCCGTCAAGCTAGTCGGAAAAACGGAAGGGGCACATCCGGTAGGTTGCAATTCAAAGCCATAGATCCTATCCAACTAAAAACCGAAAAACACATTTAAAGTAAGGAAATCCTACCCAGTGTAGCAATTTGAACACAACCTGATGTCATTTCATTACTTCCATATTGTTCGAATAAAACTTACCTGAAAGTTTATCCATCTGTGACAACACTAAGACTTGTGTTTTGAAATCCCGGTGGCTAAATGTAGCTAACTTAACGCCGCTATTTGACGTAAGGACGAAACGTTAAAAACCGAAGTCGCGAAAATGGTCTCTACATTGCGTCATTAACGTGTACTGATAAAGAAATACGCTGGTAAAACATTTAAACCCGGACTTTACCAAGTGTATGTCCCAGCGTGGCTGCATCACCTTAACTGAACCCGGAGCAGAACTGGCTGCTGAAAGTGGGGCGACCAAACTAAAACATCAATACCGACACTTCGTTTCATGAACACGTGTGTGACGGAACAATACTGAGAAAACAACTCGCCGTTAACACGATAGAACCCGTATTTTATCAAATGTCTGTCGCTTTTTTTGTCTGCATTACCTTAACTGAACCCAGAGCCGCCTGCCGGAGGTGGGACCACCTACCACACAGGCACGATTAAAACGCGTCCATTGGTCTGCAACGAAACACGACAGCCAATCAGAGGCTAGCGCACGTGCAGCAAGCACCGACAGTGTGGTAGGAGGAGAAAGCGTACAGGAACAAAACAACATGACGTGCCCGTTGGGCTCAAGTCACGTTTAGGATTACGATTAAATTATACAAAGAGAAAACAGCATTCAACCAAGCCTTCCTGCTGAGATTTTTTTTAATCAAATAAAACTGAGGGGCACTAAATTGGGGCAAGGCAATGGGACCAGTCCCGTATCATTTACTGACCTTCACTCCCCATATTGCATTCAGTAACCATATAAGACACAGGTACACACTTAACCATGCCCGTCTTGAAAGCCTGTGTTAATGAGGCATTTCAGTGCGACACAAACACAAAAACAAGCAGGATTTGGGGATTAGGTAAATCGGACACTCTAAATTGCCTGTAGGTGTGAATGAATGACAGAGTGCAGCCTGTCCAGGGTGATTAAATCATCCCCACTTGGCTTTAATGCCTCTAAAAATACTATCCTGTACATAGGGCCTGGATAAACACTTTCAGAAATGTATGCAATAAAAAAAAATGCTGAAATGCAATACTTTTGCAGCAGACACTTTATTTTTACATTAAAACTTCAGATAACTTGACAACCTACATCCTCTCCACAAAAGACATGGACACATCAGTACAATTCAAATATTTTCTAAATCAGCTGCAAGATAAGACCATAAAATGTGTACCAATAGACTTGGCTCACATACATGCCAAGTGCATGCAATTCTTTGTGGAATAATGTTTGGTAATACATTTCTAAACACTTTTTCCTCACCCATTTCCATGGTTCAAGTCCTCAGAATATAGGAGGCGTGGCTCAAACAGGCATCTGTTTACTCCAGTTGTATTAGTCTCGCATCTCTACTGTGAAGCATCGAGGCAGAGTGCAGTTCCTGTGATTCAAGTTTGTCAAGTGCATACACCCAGCAGCGCAGAGGCATTTTTTAGAGCTGGGTGTCTGCTGACGTACATCGTCTCTGGGGAAGAGAATTTAATAAAAGATGCACAGGTCTCTCTGGTGTGGGCTTTGGCTGCAGCGTTGGCTAGAATGTGCATGATCCTCAGCAGGGCAGTCTCACTGAAGACCACAAAGCAAACACAGGTCAAAGTGACAGCAACAATGGTAGTCTAATTTTAACACTTGGAAAGCACAACTTCACAGCTATGTAGTTAGGAGCACAGGGAAGGATTCTAGGGGAAATAACTACAGTGCCAAAAATAACAAAAAAGCTACAGATATGAGGAGTTCACACCTGCCGACATAAACACTGGAGGCCAGACACCAGGCAGCCTCCCCCTCCGGTGTTGGGGGCTCTTGCAAGACATGGCGGGACAGGCAGAGGGCTGCTCCAGCCAGCTGTGCAGGTGGGAAAACCACACACTGACCCTCCAGAAGAGAAAGCTCAAGCAGATAGCGAGCCATCCACACCACCTGATGGCACAAAAGATGCAGCTGGGCACTTCATACTTCAGTGACATGTACTAACAATATGTCACTAACAATAGTGACAACAACAACCCTGCAAAAAGTTGTCAAGGGCACCAGTTAATTCAGTGTTGAGCAAAAAAAAAACCAAATAAGCCTTGGGAGTTGTCATGGTTATTTATTGGTGCATACAGAAACCAAATTGCACCAAATGTATATCAGGCCCCCTAAGCAACAGTAACTTGCAGGCATGTGAACCAATGAAAACAACCTACTTTCTTAACAGGGACTTTAAGACACCTATACATTTGAATTTAAATCAATCACTCACTCAGAGTGGTTCCCAGTGCACCCATGGATAACCAGCAGAAATTATCACCACAAAATGATATAGAGACCTCTTCTGACTTTGTCGTCATCACACAGGGAAACGTGTGTATCAAATAATGTAAAATTGAAGGACATTCTCTTTTCTAAAATCGTAGGGTTGCGTCAGCTGGAGGGGCCCCAACGCAGACACTTTACTGGGGACCAAAATCCTTGAACGTCACTGTTCAATACCAGTGTGTTGACGTTAATATTGTGTACAAGATGTAAAGGAGGTCACAGTCTAATGATATACAGTACCATACAAAAACAGAGCTGGTTTAGCTACAGTCCTCCCCTCTCAGTGGTACCTGCAGCCTTTTCATTCTGCTTTTCTCTACTTCATTGCCCCATCTTTGAGGAAGTTAAAAAAATGAAGTGGCAGAGCTTTTCCCTGCATGTTGTGTATTGAGTTAAGACATCTCAGCTAGCTAGTAAATGCAAATGTAGTAGTGTAGGAGAGAATGAGTAAACTGTTCACTTGTGACAAACTCTGCATTTGCTTTAAACAGTACAGGAATATTTCCACCATGTAAATAAACAAACAAACATACATATTGAGTAAGTAAGGTAAAAACCCTACCATTTTTGTTTCTTCATGAGGCCTAAAAATATAAAATAGAAAAATGGGACAAGGAACCCAGATCTACCTTAGCACTGCAGCGAGCAATGGAGGCAAAGAGGAGAAGAAAATGCAGAGGGGGACAGTAGGACAAATCAAACTTCAGCCCACAGAGGACTTTACGCTCCATGCGCAGCAGCTGATGTTTAGTGTAGGTGTGGTCCATCACATAGCAGAGTCCAGACACCTAGAGGAGCAAACGGGTATGAAAATAAAATTATTTGGAAAAAAAGGTGTCTTTTGATTCTATCCATCTACAAGAAGTAAGACAAATCAAGCAACTTAGGAGAGAGAGAGCCAGGAGACTGTACCTCAGGGAGCAGACATTCTTCTTTCTTTGCAGCAAGGAAGAGACAGACCATGCCGAGGAGCTGCAGATTGGCAGTGGTCACCTTGATCTGGCGTAGCGAGCAGTTGACGAGGTGTATGGCCAGATAGAGGGTCTCTTCCTGGAAATGCATCATCTCCTGTTATGAAATAAACAGGATATTTATAAAACCATTGATGATAAAAAGCATTCTGATTGAGGAAATAAATTATACACATCAATTTGTGCAAGGATTTAACACATTAAATATGTTAACAGGTGTGTTGACTGTAACTGAATGTTTACAAGGGCTGCAACAAACCATTATCAGTTAACTGTTAGATTACTTGATCAAATGGCTGTTTGCAGAAAATGTTGACATAACATTTTTGCTCTGTTCATAAAAGCAGACTGAGATTTGAGTGAGTTGATACAAAAGCTTTGTTTTAAGGAGGAAGAAACCTTTTCACAGCGAGACTCACATGAACTTGAATAAGCCAGTCAACCAGGACTGCTCGAGTGGCATCTGTGAAATGCCGAGGCAGGTCAGCGTTAGGAAAAGAGTTCCATGTCTGGTTTCTCTGCAGTAACAGCAAGAGAGAGACAGACACTGTAGTTCAGCATGAGAGATAATCTTCCCCAACATCCAACAGACACATAATTAAAAAGTTGTTCAGTGACCTGTGTTCACATTGTCTCACCATCATGACCAAGAACATGTCCCAGGCATATGTTCGGTCCCATATGAGGCCCAGTTTTTCCAGAGCTAATTCCACTTCGTGGCGCAGCAGGCTAGGTACCAGTGACTGTAGGCTGTGCAGAGACTGCCTGCTATGAGGGTAGAGAAGCACATGCTCCTCCACACACACCTCCACATCTGCACAGAATGGAAAGGAAAACTCGCGTTATCTTTAAAAGTAGCCTAGTACAGGCTACTTTGTTGTGTATTCATATATTTCACATTAAAGCTTATCATTAACTAATAAAAAAAAAGAAAAAGCCTGGAAACCCCATTTTTCCCCTAAAGCACAGTGGTTACATACAGTCCAGTGTGTGAGAATTAGGGACAGCCCATGGTGAGACTGCACACTGAAAAACTCACAGAAAGAGACAGCATGGAAACTGGAATGTAATGGCAGATAGATTATGAATAAGTGGATCCTCTTTTTTGTATTAATGGAACAGTCCTTGTGCATGTGGAAATGAGTGGCAGGTTCATAGTAAGCCTCCACTTCAAAGTCCAAGACACACGCTCTTCCTGGTTTGCCTTGCCTAAAATACTGTTAAATAAAAAAAAGCTTATTGTAAGGTTTCAGATTTTATTTAAAACTATTATACACTGCCAATAAACCCTGCTAAATGTTACATGCTGGACCTTTAAATTTTACTGCACATTTTTACAGTCTACATACAACAGCCACCACATTTCTGATGTGCACAAATTGTGGTGCATTTGCCTTTGGTATAAAAGACTCTTGAAAAATAAACCTTTGGTATGAATACAGTACCAGCGGAGTGTGTCCGACTGTCCTCGTGGAAACCCATAAGGATACCCTCACTGGTTTGCATCGATAAGCTCCTTTCCTGCAAACACACACCTTATACTTCACTGCAGAAATCATCTACAAGTGGATGTGATGTGATAATAAAGCAAAATACTCCAAGGTATTGCCAAGGTATTGAACCAGAAACATATACACTGAATGAAATATCTCAACAAATGACCAAAGAGCTTCTGTTACTGTAATGTGTGCCTTCACATCGTGACACTATTCTGGCTCGTGTGCTGGCAGGGGAGACTAAAAAACAGCAGAAGATTGTGAATAGTTATGTTTCGGGAGAAGGTGACCAGCGGGACAGAAGGCGCACCCATCTGCGTTCTGGCTCCATTTTAACAGGAGCCATCCTGGACTCTTCTACTTCAGCAGGCTGCCAGCGATCTATAGGCCCACAGGCGTTGGCCCAAGTTCTTAATGGGACTCGCTTCTCATCCGCCTGGAGGGACAACGGAAGGTCTTTACTGATGTGATCCCGGACACTTAAAAATGCATTGCCCATAGTCTCATTAACTAAACAGAGACCCGGAATATCTTTAATAGTGACTGTGAGGCAGCTACAGTTCAGTCTCTGTATGTGAAGTCAACACAGAAATGCCATGAAATTAACTTGGTCTAATGATTCTCCCCAATCTAAATAAAATAATAAAAAAGGTCCTTCCCTGGAAAGGCTACAACAGATGATCATTTTTATTATTAATTATTTTCTCAATCAATTACAGTCATAGGAGCAAAGAAACTACAGACAAATGATTTGGATAACAAGACTAATTGTGATTTGTCTTCAACATTGAACCCGAGTTTGGTTTGCAATACTCTTTTATTCAATTCAAGGTTAGATGGAGCTCTAACACAATAAAATACTCACTAAAGAGGTGTTTCCAACATACATGTATTTATTTAATTAGCATAGAATAATTAACAGTTTTGAAAGCGAGTCACTGCTCAGCCATAAAACAATATTTACTTTAAATGTTTAATATTGATTTAACATTGATTTAAGCTTTAAGCAGCTGGCTGCAGTCTAATATAAATATTCCCATTTAAAAAGCTGACACCTGCTCATTTTTATTATTTACAAAATAAAACCAGTCAGTCAATAATAAATATAGCTGACGATTGGTTACGTAGGAGTTTATTAATCGAGTCATTGTTGCAGCCCTGCACTCCATCCATCAACCAGGTGGCAGCTGAACTTAAGTTACTTGCTGAGGTGTCGAGTTGGACAAACAGGATTCATCTCCAAAACACTCACAAATCTAAACATTTATAACCCGCAAAGTTGACTGTTTATAATCAAGAGTGTCGATCTGAAAAGATTCATTTCATGACGCCTCCCGGAACACAAGTTCATTAAAGCATGTTGAGGCAGGTGTGTTTAACAACTCTCACCTTCTTGTGTAAGTCCAGCAGAGGCTTGGAGTCGGAGAAGCCGGTCCTGGCCATGTCACAGCCGGAGACAGAGTTCCCGTGCCGGGCCGCTGCAGCTACTTATCCACAGGTGTCAGGCGGCGGAGCAGAGAGAGCGGCCATGCTGCTGCGGGCAGCCGCTCTTAAAGACAGGTGGGGCGACCTGATTGGGTGTGGCCACCGCCGACAGGTCAGGAGAAGGACTTCCGGTCCTTGCTTGGAAAATTATTCAAATTAAACCGTGTGGCTGACATTGTGTGTGTATATATATATATAAAGTGTGTATATAAGTGTGTAAATAGAGAGAGAGAGAGAGAGAGAGAGTACAGTGACGTACATAGACATTCTAGGCGCTCAAGTGAAAAGGGGCACCCCTCTCATAATCATCTATTAAAAATTAAAAAAAACCAACACAATATAATCTCAGACTGTACATATATAAAGTGGACATAATCTTCTGGTTTTCTGGGTGAAGCTTATAACTAAGTAAGAATATACTGAACGGTCAAAAGAAAATACTACTTCCCACATGATTTATCTTCTGACACATGACATGAGTGAATACCAGCGTACTGGTAGTGGCCAATTTCACTGCTGTGAATTTCCAGATGCTAAACCTAAATATGGCACTGGCAAAACTGCAGATCTCTAGGCTTCAAAAAAGGGAGTTCAGATTCTTTGGAGTGACATCACGACCGGTTGATGTAGCTCTTCTTAAATCCTTAACGACCCTGCTCTGCATGGACGTGCACACTTCGACCGCAGGGGTTGCTGAAGCACCTGCCCCTTTGCCCTCTGACGCAGTAATCGTTCTCCTTTTAAGTGTTTTTTGATAATTTGTTTGTCTCGTTTTTACCTGTGACCCAACTCTAACGAGATATTGGTTATGACAGTTACATTTTGGTGAGTTGGTAGTAATAAATGCATCAACTCCATTACCAAGCACTCTTACCAGATAAACATATTGAAATGGTATCCTGAAAAAAGGCCATAATGTTCAGGTATTAACTTGCATCAGAGCAGCAGTGACATGCTCCAGTCAATCAAAGGGAACGTCTCTTTTTTTAGAGGCACATCTTGTCTTTTTCATAGTTCATAATCAAAGAGCACTGTTTCTGTAACTCTCCCACATATGTCTGAATTCTGATTTTTTTTTCTTGTCTAAAGCCTGGTTTATACTCATAGTCATGGCCATATTTAATTCTTTAAACCATTCACTATCTTCATCTTGAGGTTTTAGATTCAATTGTCCAACTTCAAACTCTTTAGTAACTCTAAACACAAATTCTCTTCCTCCTCACATACTGTATATCAGCAAAATCAAATCCACTCACAGCACTGACTACTTGTTTTCCCTCAAGGGAAAAGAAGCACAGATATGGAGACAAATATACAGTAACAAGCTGAGCATAAACCAGGCTGTTTGTCTGCGGTTTGTCTAGGTTAAAATGAAAATTAAGAAAAACATTTCTTCAACTTCTAACACGGACACTCAGTTTCCCAGTGCAAATAATATTAAAAATAATAATATCCTGAATCCTGATTACCACCAAAATCTGATTATTTCTACCTCGGGCCTTAACCTATATCCTCAGAAATATTTTCTTCACTTTTTGAATTATGCTGATCACAGACAGACCCTGGCAAACACATTACCACCTTGGTGGAGGTGTGAATGCAATCCGATCCTTGAAATAGTATCAGAGACATGATCTCAGTGTCCTCAGCTGACAGAGCTTTACATTAAACCCGAATAGGTGCGTCCTAAACACAGCATGAGAGACAATGAGAGACCGTGAGCGAGAGAGAGAGAGAGAGAGCTTTATTCAGTAAAAATGTTTACTGCCACATTAAAGTTGCAAATGTTTTAAGCTTCCTTAGAAAAAATGGTCTACCAAGACAATGTCCTCCTCCCCTTTAAGAATTTTTATTGTCCTCTGAGCCTCATGTGACGCAACAAGCAAAAGAAAAAAAATTGTGTTACACCAGCATCAGGTGTGACATTTGTGACTGTTGATCACATTCGAATTATACTGAGAAGCAAGATTACCACAGTAAAGCTGCAAATCAAACACAACAAAGCTGCAGGCCTCCCATTCTACTAATTCTGCATTCATCATCAAGCTTTTATTTTTTATTTTATCTTTTATTTTACACAATAATGAGGAGGCACTTACTGTGCCCAAGTATGCCTACAGGAGAGGTCACGGTATTAACTTGCATGTTCAGTTGTAAAGCATTGCTTTAAGCGTGGCCAGCAGCAAGTTTCAGTGTATGGCTTTATAACCAATATTAAAAACGTTCAGCAGCACCCCCTTATGGCCATGATAGCAATGGAGGCAAATCCACAGTGGTGTCCATTAGTGTAGTGTAGTCCAGCTGTTCCTGATGTTTTCCAAAGCAGGACAAGAGGCTAGACTGAGAGTTTGATGTCGGTGCCTGAGCCAGTGAGAAGAGGTGCTGGACTTGTGGACTCTGAATTAAAGCCACTCTATCACATTATCACTTGCAGGGACTGAGGCCACCTGCTGCTAAATGATGAGTTAGACACACACTTTCCTGTGTCTTCTTTCCCGTGTTCACTCTAATATCTTCCAGTCATGCACCATCACTCAGAAAAACTTGATGAAAGCAAATCAATATAATTAATATGTGATATGTGGGGTATCCCAGCAAATATAGATGGATGCTGTAGCAAAACCTTAGATGTCAAGTGAGTGCTCTTTGGAAAAAAGGTATTAAAATTTGTCAACTTTAGCTTTCTCAACAATGCATAACTTTTCTTTTTTTACATATGGTCTGTAAAATAGTGATACGTTATTTTAGATTTTAAAAAATAGCAATTGAACTGTGGTTGGTGATGTGGATTTTGCTCAGTATGAGCAGTGAAATCAGCTTTTTTCCTTGTGGAAGTGATATGTAAACCAGCCTCATTAATATTTAATTACTAATAAACCCAAAAGATCAACAATATAATGGAAAATGAAAAAATTAAATGAGAAACAAAAAGAAAGCAGTCTAAAAATGTTTTAATATATATATATATATATATCTTATATAATGTATACTTAAACAAGAAATGTCTTCCAAAATTTGAGAAACAGATAGACAAAATAAAGGGAAGAAAACAGAAACGACAAAAAAAGGTGTTGATGTTCCAGTTGTTAACCTCAGAGAGCAAACAACATCTTTTCCAGCAGTATGAAATAATAAAATACTTATGCAGGAGCATATTTCAGTATATGATATCCAAAAGGCCTGCCAATCACATGCCATCATAACTCAGCATGTCACTTTCTGTTGCAACTACACAACACACAAGCTGCTGGTGTGTCTCAGCCTTCCTGTCTGCAGGTTGACTACTGGTCAGCTGGGTCATGCAGAATTCAGCTGGATTGTAAAGCTGCAGGCTCTTGCTCCAAACATAGACCTACATTAATCTTAAGTGCTTTGATACAGCATTAAAAAACAGCCAATAATCCAAGAGACGGTGGAATCATTTGAAGGGTTTAAAAAAAAAAAAAAATCCACCATGTCAGTCAGTTTTTGGCCAAAGGATCAACAACATTGTAACTTTGTTTCATTCTTTAAATACAGGAACATTCAATAGTTTCTTTTAAAAATATTTTTAACACTAACATTGATATTAAAATATAAAAAATAAACAATTGGTTCCTAACTCCTCAACAAGGGAGTGAAATTACTGGACCAAGGGCAGCAAATGGCTATATTCACCTACATTGGTAAAGTAGACAAATTTGGGGAAATTTATTTATTTTTATTTCCCACTTTTCTTCTATTATTCCCATCTTTAACACATCTTTATCTAAGACTGGCCTTAATGAAAATTTCAGCCAGCAGGTAGCTGGTTGGTGGATTGGTCAGTCTGGACACAGCATCATGACTGCTGCATCACTATAAATTAAATTACTGCGGCATTTCAAGCAAAGGTTAGCCATGCATGAATCCCAGTTTATAATCCTGACTGAGTCAATTTAGCGCCAAGCTGATAGCAAACATAAATTACTTGCTTGTTCCCTTTAAAAAGAGGCTGTTGAGTGTGCCATTTCATGTAGTGTCCTCTCCTCATACCAGCAACAGCAGTGAGTTTCTAAAAACATGCATCAAAATCACACACAAATGGATGGTGGAGAATAAAAATGGTTGTTCATACATTCTCCTGCACTCATACGCAAACACCCAGACATTCATGCATCCACTCATATACACGAGTGCAGTGCAAACACAGAAATGGGATTTCCCCTCTCACCATCTTCCTCCGTTTCCCCCTACTGTAGGAAATGTCCCACACTTGATTTGTAACAGCAAGTTCCAGAAAGAGCACTTGTTTAAAAACAACAAAAAAAACAAAAGAAAAACAAACAATGCAGAAATATGGCTTTACATTTAAAATGGTGACAATTGATGAAAAAAGTCTGTTTTTTCCACTCCAAAATCATATTCTAATTTTGTTCAACTTTTAATTCTCAGGTGCATCTGTTGTGTCTATAGGTTGTGTGTTGGTCTGTGTGTAGCAAGGATTCAGCTGGTTAAAAGGTGGGACTTGCTGGCATAACCTTTTTTTTCTTTTTTTTTTTTTTTAAGTTATCAAGGCTTTTGGATGTTGCTCAGTGTAGTGCAGCAGACGTCCTACAGGAAAACTGAGAGCAAACCCTGAGAGGACGCACTGAGACAAAGCTGCCAGTCTATGCACACAAACCTGCTGAGGTTAGTCATTCACAGCCTGTGTGTTCACTTCATACTCTTTGATCCATGTCTTTTCTGGTACATGTGGGTATGTGTGAGTGTGTGTGAAGGAGAGAGAGAGAGAGAGAGAGAGAGAGAGACCAAATGAAAATGTGTTTTCTGTGAGTTCTAGATTGTGTTGTTCGGGTTCCCCAGCACTGCGAGTGTGTTATGTGGAATTTGTGATTGTGTGTTAGCCTGCCTGCTTGTTTAAGAGTCTGAATAATCATTCCCGTATGCTGGCAGAGTAGGAGAACTGAGGGAAGTGCGTACGCTGATCTGAGTCCTCTGCATCTAAACTGTCATCTGGAGTGCGCACAATGGGAGAGAGAAAAAAGAAGCACATTCAAAATGTTGTAAAACAAAATTATTGACATGTGAAAGCACAGGAGCAGATCTACATACACTTATCTGGAGGAGTTATTGTAATGGTCTGTGCTGTGAACTCATCGTCAAAGTAACGTGTGTCTGTCTCGGATGTAACTTGGGGCTTAAAGGGTGGAATGAGCTGAGAAGAGGAAAAGATACAAATTGGCCATTTAGATGCAGAAGATGTTTTAACTAACATAACAAATTTTACATAATTTGTTTTATTTTGAATTTTCGTACCCTTTTTTCAGTGACATCCTGCCAGTTGATGGAGGTGAAAAACTTGTGACTCATCACTTCTTTGGCATCGTCTGGTCCTCCTCCGAGCCTGCAAACAAAACAAAAACTCATTTATCAGCCATATTTCCTTTATGCAGGTAATTGTGCAAACATGGTCATTAGAAAAGCAAAACAAACATTCGTGTTGTTTTGTTTCCTTTTTCACTTTACTCATTCTAGATACATTTATTCTTCCATTTCCTTACTACTTACAGGTGCATGTGTTAGTCCGCCTGCGGGCAGAGCTCAATGCGCTAATTTTAGCAGATGTTCGACTGTTACCAGAATCAGAGGGGCTTGAACAAGACAACAATCAATTATGTGCTTGTGTGGTCATAACCTAGAACCAAAACTAATCAAGAAAGAACACGGGCTGAAATAATTCTGTTACTATTTTATAGATGAATGTGTGGTGCCTTGAGCACAACGAAAGATTCGGAAAACTAATCGGGTCCAAAAGATGTACCATTTAATCCCAGGAGAACAATTATTTGTATAAAGCTAGATGGCTGCACCTTCAGTTGGAACAGTTGTTTACACACTGAAACAATAACATAAACAAATCACAGATACAATGAAATTGGCATAAATTATCCCTGATCAACAACAACACTGAAGAACAAAAGTAATTGATAGATTTGAGGTAATTTAGAGTCATTTACAGTGATGACACTGGTTAAGACCATCAACATGGGTTATTTTTCCAACTGAAAAACGTTCTGCACAATACATATAACACATATACAGTATGTCTTAAATAACTACATTCAGCAACTTAACTTCTGTATAGGCTATTATTTGGAACATCACTTTAAGTTCTCTGTATGTCTAAATGGCTGCAGTAAGCAGAATGTTTCCCAACTGAAAAAAATCTGTATATCTGTATTTTATATGCTTACTTAAAAAGAAAATCCAAATTCTAATGTTACACCAACTGATCACATAAGTACCTTTGCTTAGGATCCTTTTTGAGCAGGCCAGCCAAGAGGGCCTTGGCCTCAGGAGCCAGGTTCTTGGGGAAGCGAATTTCCTCCATCAGAATGAGCTCAAAGAGACGCTCGTGGTCCTGGTTGTAGAAGGGCAACCGACCACACATCATTTCATACATGACCACACCCAGTCCCCACCAATCCACTGCTCGTCCGTAGTCATTGTCCTCCAGCACCTGAAGATGCAGTAACGAGAGTACCATAATTAAGAAACTGCCAACTCTGTAGAGAGATGAGGAAGAAACAATACTAAAATGTTTGCACCTTCCCAATAAACAGATTACACTTAAGCATTTTGCAGCAATCTGTAGGGCAGCACAAGATGGTAAAGCAAGACCCTTACCTAAAGTACCAATAAAAAGGCATATTCTAAGCCCAGTCGCATCTCTCTCCATTCAAATCCGAACGGGTCCGAACTCTGGTGGTGTATAAATGTACGTATATGCATTTACATAGTTTACTGACTCTGTGTCTCTGTTGTCTCTGTGTTTTGTTGGTTTTAGATTCCGTTTTATATTGCTTTCTTTTATGTATTTATGTGATGTACAGCACTTTGGTCAACTTAGTTGTTTTTTTAAATGTGCTACAGAAATAAATTTGGATTGGACTGGATTTAGGCAGACCAGTTGAATCGTGAGACCATTCACACTGGCTGTGGCTCTTTTTGGGAACAGACTTCTTGCCTATTTTTCTACATGAGCTCTGTGCATCTAACAGCTAAATTATACACCGAAAATGATCTCTGTTTGTCACATATGTCACAAAGACAACGCAGCTTGTTTCTGTTTCAAAGTAAAAGCACTATAGTGTTTCAATTTATTCTTTATTCCTTTTCCCCCCAACAACGTTTCAATTTGAATTATTTGCAGGACAGATGGATGTGCGGCTTTATACAGAAGTCTTGGATGTTAGTCTGGAACTGAGGGTATCTAAAAAGGTATTTTCAAAGGAAAAGTCTATATAAAATATATAAATATATCATTTTTTATCAGAACTGTTGCAGTTATGGATGTCTGACAGACAATATCCTATCAGACATCCAAACCAACAACTCGCCCAGCCATGTGGCTTCAGTATTTCTTTACATAATCCTTGTCACAAAAAACCAAAGCCATCATAGTTTTACCTCTGGTGCCAGATACTCTGGAGTTCCACAGAAGGTTTTCATGGTGGCGCCATCTGTGATCCCCTCTTTACATAATCCAAAGTCTGTTATTTTTATGTGGCCGTCCTTGTCTAACATGAGGTTCTCCAGCTGTGCAGGGAAACATTTACACTGACGGTCAAATTTAGTTGACAGCTGTAGCAGTAAATGTATTAAAATGTGTAATATGGGAATATCCATTTGTACAGTTGTAGACAATGTTGTGTTCAATATATTGTACTATAGTGTCTGAGAAGACTTACTTTCAAATCCCTGTAAACAACATTGCGCGAGTGCAAGTACTCCAGAGCTGACACTATTTCTGCACCGTAAAACCGTGCTCTGTCCTCTGTGAACACTCTGTCTCGTGATAAGTGAAAGAAGAGCTGCAAAATAGGAAAATACCATTACAATTACCAACTGTAATGAGTGATATCGTCAGTCATTTACAGGTGTAATCATATAAACGTACTTCTCCTCCGTTTGCATACTCCATCACAAAGCATAGCCGGTCGTGTGTTTGAAATGCATATTTTAGTGTCTGTCAAAGGAGAACAAATAACACATTTGTGATTGTATTATATTGAATAAACAGTCCCTAAATTATGAGACAGACAGTGGAAACTTACGGTTAGAAATGGGTGCCGTGTATTTTGAAGAACTCTGCTTTCTGTAACTGTGTGTGCCACCTCATCCTGGAAGATGACACAAATAACTAGTGAAATGATCATACACAAACATATTGGTAAAGTGAATGGTTTCACTATGTGTAAATAGCACCAACTTTCGCAATGATGACTTCTTTGCGGAGGATTTTCATAGCATAGTACATCCCTGTGGCCTTTTCCTTCACCAGGATAACTTTACCAAATGTCCCTTTACCCAGCAGCTTCAAGTAGTCAAAGTCACTCATGGTCTGAAAGAACAAGAATTAAAAACAAGCAGAGTAAGACACCCAGCTTTTCTTTAAGACAGCATGAATGTACGATCTGTGGGATAAAATTAAAAAATTGTGTTCTTAAGTAATATAAAGACATTGGACATTTTTAAATATACTCATTTAACAATTATTTATTAATTAGCAAATTATTTCAAGTGATGCATTTTTCCTCTCAGAAAGTTGATCATTCTTGCTATTGAATTTATTTTTAATGACCTGGTTCATATACTTAATTTGTTTAGTTTTATTTAGTTTATACATTCTTTTATTGAGATACAGACTATTAATGTTGTTCAATAACTGGTTACTGAAATTAAGCATGTTAATTTTTGTTTTATTTGTTATCAATGAACAGATATATTTTAACAGATTTTTATCAAAAAAAAAGTGAATTGGTAAATGTATGGGCCCAAAAAAATTGCATCAATTATTAGCCATTTGCCCCCGATCCTAAAAAGGTTGGAATCAGCAATAGAAAAAGAAAACATTGGTCAGCCTCTACTCACTCATGTGATGCATCCTTATGGGTGGAATCTTTGGTACATTCACTGCAGCTAGCAGTGAATTCAAATAAGAATAAGCCTATAAAAAATCATTTTCATAAAATAAGGAATAAAAAAACAGAGCAGATGTGAGTTAGCACTGGACAAAATAACAATAAAAATAACAAGAAAGAAAAAAAATAAAAACAAATTATGACTTCTCATTTAAAGGTTGCTTCACCCGAAAAAAGCTTTAAGAAAGAGGCTTAAAGTTTGAACAACTTGCTCAAGATGAGTTTAGCTGGACAAATAGTCAACACTCAGCTGCCAGGCACTGCTTGTGCAAATACTGACCACTTTTGTGTGGGATTTGGAAACAGCAATCTCCATCTCCTCTGTGCCACTACTGTCACTTGGAGAGCCAAATTTGATCTCCATGGGCTCCTCATCCTGCTGCTGACTCTTCAGGCTATTAGCCACTGCCTGAATCGATCGCATCCATTCCTCCCTGACCCAAGATATATAAAAAAATGGTTATAAAAAAAAAACTTTGGCAGCATTTTCATTCAGCCTGAAATATGAAATTGTATTCAGAAATAGATGCACCAAAAATATATATCTTTTAGAAAAAAAAACAACAACATGCAGTTTAGAAGGTAGCAGATAATCTGTACTATTTAGCTGAAAAGATTCTGAGATTTGGTACTTGGCAGAGCCAATGTAAACAGAACTCAATAATGATTGCTTGGGTTATGGGTGAATAATCAGGTCTAATCTGGCATCAAATTCTATTTTGAGAATGATGGTCTTTCCAACTGCCCTCACAAACCAAAACAAATTTCACTTGGTTAACAATGGCCCATTTAATCATATTGTGCTTGAGTTACGGAAACTGTTCAATTAGAGGCAAGAAATGAGAGCTTAGGGTAGTATAATGTCCAATTTGTACATGTAAAAAAGAATCTTTAGATGTATTGTCTAAACCCATTGCTGGCAACAACACTTATATTTTTAATAAAAACAGCTTCTTGGGTCAGAATATATGGTTCAAAATAAACCAATTTGAATTAATATCTTTCACCTCTCCTCATTGCTATCCACATGGAAGGTGCGCTCAATAACTGAGGTCCACTGAAGGCAACGAATGACAAATGTGTTGGGCCTGGGACGCTCTGTCTTCATTAGCTGGCACTCTATAAAACACAGACACATCAGTGAACATGGAAGAGCTTACCACAAAAAGCATGAAAACACTTCTAAGACTTGAACCTGGCACTTGACGTCAAATGTGTCAGGCAGAACAGATGACTGACCTCCAACAGAAAAATTGTTGAGTGGTGGGAGGCTGTGGTCACTGGACACCTCAGGCTTCTCTTTGTAGCCAATGAAGGAGCCATCACTCTTTAAGATGAAGTAACGAGGCCGCCAAGTTTTAATATATTCACCTGGGAAAAAAAAAACAGGCAGACCGAGTTACAATTGCTTGACCATTTGTGTTTTGGGTGAAATACATTAAACTGACTTATGAGAAACTATGAAACTGACAGACACCCTACCATCCCTATAGGGAGAGTATTTAATATTCATAAGGGTTTGCCATAGACTGTCAATTAAATGTGGACATTTTAAACAGTAAAATCAACAACTCTTACCTCTCTTGTGGAGCCATCCCTCTCTCACAACACTGACTTCATTCATGCTGGGGCAGAAGACTGTAGGTGTTAATCAGGGGCTTCAGACAAGCTGGTGGAAATCGTTCCTATTGGCCAAGTTTCTGACAGTGGCTGAGCTACAAAAACACCTATGTAATACAGAAAGAGATACTGTTAATTCAGAGCATCAAATGAGTGCCAGGCCTTCTACAAAACCAATGATTAGTTCAGCCACATGTAGTTTGGACAACTCACCAAGGCGACTAACATTAATTGATGTAATAAGACCTTTAAAGACAGAAATCAAAACTATGAAACACATAGTATGTGAGAAGATATGGGGCCTAAAGGAAGTAAATGTAGGTAAAAACAAAGTAAAACTGATTTCTCATAACAAAACATAACTTTCTGTGAACTGGTCTAAATGTTTTTTTATGTGTTGTCACTACATCATAACACTACTATACTACACTGTTTCCTGTCATTCTGAAACACAACTGCTGAAATCTGCAGGTCTGCTCATATCTGACCATCTGATCCTCCTGACAGTAACATACTGACACTAGTGCAATAGTACAAGACTCAGCACAACACACTCCTTTGCAGCTCTCCCCAACACCTCATGATGTTTTATTGTCATCTTTGAGCTGAAAATGATGTATTTGTAGGTGACAGTGTTTTACTGATGACAAATAGAGTTCAAAGATCCATTGGCATCAATGCTCCTGAATTAACATTATAAAATAGTTGCAAAACTAATTTGAGGGGAGGCCTAGGTGATCAGGGTCAGCCCTGAATAAACAGCTTAAGTTAGATAATGGCTTTACCATAATTTTACAGTTCTTCAGTGAAAGTGAATGTTGAAGGTTGAATGTTATAGTTTGTACAATTACCATAACAAAAGAGAGTTTGAAATGCTTTGTTTACAAAGATACAAAGAATCTGGTTCTCATCTTTAGACTTTCTGTTGTAGCTTTTAGAGGTGCGTATATGATCTCACTTATAGGTAGCACATAAAGAAAGTTTAGTTCAGTTAGAGAATACTAAGGGCAATTAAGGTACAGGCATTTGGACAACATGTCTTATCCACCATGTTCAATTTGAAGTTATAGTGTTTTGGTATTATGTGTTTGTCTTTGGCTGTACAGTGTACCTGTGTCAAGATCTTTTTTTATATACACAACTGTTCAATTACTCTTTAAAGCCAACATGTAATCAACCAATCGCAAGGCAACAATTCAATGTATTTAAGCGCTTAGATGTGGTCAAGACGACCAGCTGAAGATCAAACTGAGCATCAGAATGAGGAACAAAAGTGATTTAAATGTATGTGAATGCAGTTATTGGTGCCAAACAGGCTGGTCAAAGAATCTCATAAATTGTTGATTTTCACACACAACCATCTCTGGAGTTTACAAAGAAATACAAATAATAAGAGGAATTAAACAGTTAGCAGCAGTTATTTGGGCAACAATTATGTCAGAGGGGAATGATCAGACTATTTGAGATTATACAAAGGTAACAGTAACTCAAATAACCAGGTATTACAACCACAGACTGCAGAAATGAACACTTGGAAGCAGATGGGCTACAGCAGCAGAGACCCCACCAGGTGCCACTCCTGTCACTTTACCAGGTGTCCTTTACACCTGATTTGACCGCGAGTATAGAAATTAACAATGTAATGTAAATTTATATTTTCTTAATTAAAACATACAAACTACAGCTGGAATTGTCCAGGTTTGAAATTTACCCCGGGCAATGGACAACTTTCCCAAGCACTTAACACTGTTAATGTTACTGTTGTTAATGTTAGACCTTCTTGACACTGAACTGCCTACCTTTGTCAAAGGGGCTATAGCTGGAACTTAGCCTGTAGCAACAATCTGGCACATTGACATAAGAATGTGCATTAATGTGCCCCGTCCCAACTCACGCAAACAAATAAACACAAGCATCATTGCTCCAGGCATCGACTCATCTTACACGGCCATAGTTGATCAGTGCGATCCATCACTTTTCAGTGCACATTGCAAACCAGCCTGTCGTGAAACCATCGACATTAACGAAGTATGATGTCCACATCTATTAATATTTGAAAAAAAAGAAAAAAGAAAACAACAACACACGACTCTACGTTATTAGTGACTGTGTTAATTCAGCCACTGTCCCCAAACAAGACCACAAGCTGCCTGAAGTAAACACCACCATCCTTTCAGTGTAGCGGCTAGCTATTCTGAGGCAAAGTCAACAAACATTACCGTCAAAGTTCAAGACACGTCGTTTCCTGTCGCAGCTTGACAAAAAAATGCGTCGCATCAACCCTCAACACTTAAGCCACAGTTTATGGTCAGTCGTGCCAGACGACAACAGCAGCAGTGAGGACACTGACCATGACCGCATTACGACCAAACAAGGCAGCTGGCCAATAAAAAACGGCGAAGCTAAAAGCTAGTTAGCATGTCAGTTAGCCACTTGGGCTACTTCTCACCACCCCGGCTTTTACTCACCAAGACTTAAGGAGACAAACACACAGCTAGCCGTCAGTCCTTGAAGCGGCTCCGAGGTCCCGATGTCGGTTATCACGCAAGCGTGTGTGTATTGAGCTCTGTCAATGATCACACAGCTTTAGTGGACTGCTGGATGAATTTGTTTTTTTCCTCACAACAACATGAGCAGGAGCAGCAGCAGCAGCAGTAACGGCGTGCTTGTTCTGTTGCTGCTGCAGTGGCTCACAGGAGCGTAAGCTACCACACAGAGAAAAGAGTCCAATGGACTTCAACTTGGAAGATACTTCTTTTCTACACGACTATAAATAAATACATACGTTTCAAAAAAAAAATCCTGGACAAATGTCCCGCAGTCTCGTCTCTTTCTGGGTTTAGAATGGACAGTCGCCTGCTTCTCTGTCCCAGTGAGCCACACAGCACTCAGACTCTTCTTCCTCTTCTTTTGGGTTTTTAACTGCAGCTGTTAAATGACTGCCCTCTTCTGGTGTCAGGTAATCACTACAATGTCATGACAGAAGAATCGGATTTTTTTTTAAGTTTGATTGTGTTATCATTCCATGTTTCTAAAAGACAACCAAACAGCCTTGTCCACTTTTCCAACATTTTATAACATTTTTACATCAGCTTTTTTCATAATATCCATCAATGATCAATAATCTAAATTACATTCCAACTGCAAACCCTATGATCCTCTTTTTAAAAATTTAAATGTAACATTTTTCCATAGGTTTTCAGTTTAATTTTTAAAATATCTTAATTTTATCTGTATATTTAAAAACCTAATCCTATTTTTAAATGTATTTATTATTTATTTTTGTTTTATTATTATTTTTTAAATACGTAATGTTTTTATTTTACTTCCAATCTTCTCAAACTTTCATTTGCTTTATGCTCTTTTTAACAATGTGTTATGGATTGTAATTTTCAGCTTTTATGCTACTCTGTGTTTTCAAATGTTCCCGCACAGCCCAATGCTTCTTGTCAAAACGCTTTATTTTGTTGTCTTTGTTGCTTTCGCTGCAGGTATCGAGTGCGGGCGTCGCTGATAGTGGCTTCGCTGTTGCGCTTCTCAAGCTTCTTTGTGACATCCTCAGCAGAAACCTCTGAAAGGAACAAAGAAGTGCTGAATAAGAAAAAGTCCTGTAAACACCACAGTTGCCAAATACATATTGTACTTAGAAGACCTTGTTGTCTTTTGGCTGCTTCCCTGGTCTCCCATTTCTTCATCTCTTCATCAGTCACTTCTTCTCTTGCCACGCTGCTCAGTTCATACACATCTACCTCATGAAGTTTTGGCAACAAGTCCTTCACCCACTCATATCGAATAGGACACACAGTCCTGATGTACACCCGTGAGGTCACTAGCACATCATGAAAGATGAGCCAGTTCAGCTCTGCTTCCTTGTCAAACAACTGGAAGCAGCATGATCACAGAAAAGGGGACAAAACTTTACGGTTTTTGTTTCCAACATAACATGACTCCGATAAAAATGAATTTATCAAAAAAAAAAATGTATTTACCGATGATGATGGATGAATGTGAACCATAGACCCGTGTCCATCCATTGTGCAAAACATCTTTCCCACAGACCTGTTTGGGATTTAAAGTAAGTTTTTTTAAAAAAAATAAATAAATAAATAAAAGTAACAAAAAAGATTTAAATATGGATGATTTAAATGGACCTTGCTAATACCTTCTGGCAACATTGGTGAAATATCCTGTGCACAAGCATCGTCTGAGGATTTCACTCTTGTTGCCATCATATGTTTCCACAGGGAAATCTCTTTTCTGGAGGCAAAAATGACAAAATTGCTTAATAAAAAAGGGGGCAGGGCTAAAATAAAAAGCTGTAATGCTTAGACCAATAATAAGCATGTGACTGAGAGTAAATACACAACATACAACAGTCAGTGATGCGAGTGTGATTTCTGCACACTGCTGTACCTTTTCGAGGCGGTGGAGGATCTCACCCAGCTGCGTCTCCACACTAAAGGCTGACTTCAGCGCCCTCCAGTGGATCCAGTTCTCTTTACACCATGCTGATGGTCTGTCACTGCAAAATTCAGCAGAAAGGCTCAAAAACAGGACAGCTGGGATGATAAAATCACAAATGACAGGTTCATCTTTCAGTCGTGATCAAATGTACAGTACCTGGATTTGCAGGACTGAAAAATACTTAGAAGTGTAGCAAAGTCATTCATGCTGCCGGTTATGGCAGCAAGGCCTCTGTGTTTCTCATCTGCCTCTTTCTGCTTCTCAGGTTGGCCTGTGGAGGGCAGAAAATCTGTCAAAGCCATGTGAGCTCAGAGCTTCTTCTTCATACAGGCTATTTTTCACAAGGACAAGTTGTAGCATCTATGCTATTAGAAAGAGCCCTTATATATTTATAAAATCTGCATTTTATATGTAATGTAACAGGCATTTATTTTTTTTACCAGTTGTAGTCTTACATTAGAAGAAAGGTCCTAAATAATAAAAAAAAAAAAAACTGCTAACCTGGCCTGATGAAGATGTTCTCTACAGACAGCATGGCGGCCACAGGAAGCAGCAGGTCCTGACAGCCAAGTGATGCAGCTTTTAGCACGGCTCTGGTGAGGCCTGGTTGTAGCGGGAACTCCACCATCAATTCCCCCAGCGGCGTCACTCTTCCTCTTCTATGGCACACACCAAACACAAAGCGCTCATACAGTTCAGCAAGGACGACTTAAGATGTGGTTGGAAAAGGAAAATCCTGGTCAACGGGTGTTTCTACTCACCTGTCAATGGCATCAAACTGGTAGAGTTGCTTCAGTGCTTCTAGAATAAACCTCTCCTCTGGACAGTCCAGGTAAGGAAACCTTACAAAGGTAAGGGAAATTATTTAAAACAGTTAAGTGGCAGTAAAGAAATTATGAATTTTTGTAACGCAAACAAAGATAGAATCAGTGAAAATGTACCTAATGACATCATGCACTCCCAGGCACTTGAGTGTGAGAACGACTGCTGTCAGACTTGTCCTCTGGATTTCTGGAACTGTGTAATCAGGCATGCTCTTTTCCCAAAACTCCTTGGTATATATTCGAAAGCATTTCCCTGCAGAGGTTCTTCCAGCCCGGCCTGCTCTCTGCTGAGCCTCGCTCCTAATAACAGAAATGTCAACCCCCCAAAAAAAGCAGTCCAAAACTCCATTAGCAAGCTTTCTGAAACAAACAGTATGTAATTTCTGCTGCAAGGAGCCTCTCAATCGAACCAATAAAAACATATCTAATTTGCTCTTGTGTAAGAAACAGCAATGAGTAGTCTTGATCCAATTATAACAAATAAAACACAATAGAAGAAGAAAAAAAACAAAAGACAACACACTGGTTAACTAAATTTTTCCTTCCTCTCGCTGATGTTTCATAGCTGAATGTTATAGCAGAGACAGGTGACAGTTTTGAAAGGTGACCAAAATGAAGTGGCCTATTACCTTACAACTCAAGATTTCTATGGATTTTAAGAGTGTTGAAAATGTTGTGGCTACACTACACACACTACTTGACAAAATATACAGTGTAACATTAGTCACTGTTTTATATTTGAATGCAGGAATGTTACATATTACTGTATATCTTTAATGGTATCTCGAGGTTTGAGATCACATTTTCTGAGACTCACTTTGATATTGGCACCACCTCCAAAATATCCATGCCCACTCTAGAGTTGTGGTTGAGTTGTTTCACAAACCCACTGTCTATGATGTACCTACATGAGGACAGAATGGCAAGAATGACTTTGAGGTGGCTCCAGCAAAAACATTTCAGCAATGTTGATTTAATGCCACAATTTCATGTACTTCAAAAATATGCACTTACTTTATACCATTGATGGTCAGAGATGTTGCTGCAATGTTAGTTGCCACTACACACTTTCTTATTCCTGGAGGCGGTGGCTGAAAGATCTGCCTTTGCTGATCTATGGTGAGAGCACAACAAAATAACTGACACTGATTTACCTTTGGAAATTCTATCTAGCAAAAGGTTGCAACAGTTATATTTGGAAAAAAAGCAAAAACAAAACATTTTGTCCTTTTGCCTCTGTATGCCACCACAATAAATTTGAGATGAATCAATCAATATGCTTAGAATTCCTCAATGGTTTATGTGATCTTTTTGTTCATAAATAAAAATAAAGCTGAGGGTCCACACTTTCATCACATCTTGGTTGTTTCATTTCTAATCCATTGTAGTGGTGTACAGAGGCAAAAGGACAAAATGTGTGTCTATATTCAAATATATATATGGGCCTAAGTGTATGCATTTACCAGTGGGCATGGATCCATAAAGGGGCAAAATGAGAAGTCCCTCCACAGTCTGGTCCTCTACATCATAGCGATAGTCTATGGACTCGGCTTTTTCAAACAGCAAATCACAAGCCCGCTCAATCTCTAACTGACCTGTCAAACATTAAAACAAGTATTATGGCTTATACTGTCAATGTTAAAGGGGAACTCCAACCAGAGTTGCAGTAAGTCAAAGCAGGGAAAAGGCAAGGGAGACCAAGGGGAGGGTGGATGGGTAGGTGGTGATACAGCTCTATATTTATGAGGTTTTATTCATGACATATCACAACCACCACTTAGAAACAGCAACATGTCCCCCCTTTTCTGCAACTCTCAATTCTCTGTGAGAATTCAGACCACCAGCTGAGTGATAACCTGTGAGACAAAAATAATGTAAGCCATTTGCTGATAAAGACAATGACTTTTATTGGATATAACACAGTAGGTCATAGTTGCTCCATATGAATACATTGTAGTAATTGCAATCCTGTTGTGGCTGATGGCAAAACTTATCTTCTGAACTGATTTTAAAGTGCTAATTAATTAAAGACCCATATTTACAAACATAGAACCCAGGTTGAAAAAAAATCCCCAGAATTTCCCTTTTAGGTACAATGTGATGTTAGGGCTTGATAAAGGGAACTTACCTGTCAAAAACACAAGAATATCCCCTGACCTTTCACTGGTGTGCACATCAAGGGCCATTTTCACTACCTGTGAGGCAAAGTAAATGAGTACAAACAAGATTTCCACCAGTGTGAAATCAAAAAAAAGTCAAAAGACTTTTCTTATTTTGATGCTAATGCAAAACTGAAACTCAGTACCTCTTTTACATAACCAGTGCTTTCAATGTCTTTTGGTCCCACAGCAGAACCAAACATGCAGACCACAGGAAATGTCCTCCCAGGAATAGAAAAGATAGGACAATTGTTGAGAAAGGCTGAAAGCTTGTCAGTTTCCAATGTAGCTGACATCACCACCACCTTCAGGGGAGAAGCTCGACCCTCTGCGGCTTTTGCTGGGTTTGAGAAGATTTTCTTCATCAACCCCAGGAGAATATCCTGCAGGAAAGACAAACACATTGAGTGTGAGATGAGTGTGAACACAATTAAGATGGATCCAGCAGAGCTAGAACAATATGAGTTTATTTACATTCAAAGAAGTTATTGACTCACTGTGTTGAGGCTGCGTTCGTGGACCTCATCCAAAATTACAACGCTGTACTGAGAAAGTCCAGGGTCTGCCAAGATCTCTCTGAGCAAACAGCCGTCTGTCATATACTTCACCACCGTGTCCTGGCCCGCACACACACACACACACACACAGTCCCACTGGCATGTCATCACATGTTCATGAACAAATACAGTAGATGGCCTGCATGGCTGTCTCATTTCTGTCTCTCACCTGTGAGGTGCAGTCATCAAAGCGCACTTGATAGCCAACCTCTCTGCCCAGGGTGCACTGCATCTCCTGGGCGACCCTCTGGGCCACAGTGATGGCAGCCACCCGACGAGGCTGCGTAATGCCAATTTTACCATTTTTCCAAAAACCTATACCAAATAAAGAAGAAAAAGAAATTCTCTTTGATTCAAACTTTATTTAAATCATTGCAGGTCCAATGCAAGTACACATGATTCATGTACAGGCTTTCTCACAAGTTTTTTTTTTTTTTTTTCTGAGTCTGCATGAGTAATAAAGAAAGATGAGGAATATGAGAAGAAAAAGGCAGGAGTAACAGAAGAAAATAATGGGAGAAAAGTGGAATAAAAGAAAAATAAAAGAAGAAAATTAAAAGGAAATAAGGAGAAAACTAACAAAAGAAAGGCATTATCAAAGGACAAAAAAAGGGGGAAATTAGAGGACAACATATTAATATTCAGTCACATTTCTAACTTAATATGACAAAAGTGTACAAGGTACACCAACAAAACGGCGTCGTATTGCAACAAAGACGTTAACTCCATGTGTTGTGTTAACCAGAAAGATCTTTGGTGTCATTGCAGCAGTGAAACTCAAAGACACACATGACACACTAACTCCGGCCTACCAGCTTGATGTAGATACTGTGGCAGTTGTGTGGTTTTCCCGCTGCCAGTTTCACCAGTGACCAACAGAAAAGTGCTGTTTCTGACAGACTCGACCAGCTTGTCTTTGTGCTGGTAGATGGGCAGCTTTTTCGACTCGCTGTCTGTTCTGTCCCCCCTCGTTGACTTGGACATGGCTCAAATATATCAATGTGAGGAGACAGTGGACAAACTCCAACACTGTGCACTAAAATCTGTATTAATTGTATTAATTACACTTACTACGTTTATATCCAAGGAAGTACGTCCACAATAACAGACAACACTCGCCCACGATTTCCGCAAACTACCTCATTTTGCATTTCTATTGGTCGAGGAGTGAACACGTGACTTGAATTCTTCTTTCAAAATAAAAGCCTGCCTAAACGTGCCTACAAACTAGACCCTTGGTTCTCAAGCTGTGGTAAGTGTGCCACCAGTGGTACGTGAGCTTCCTTTGGTGGTATTAAAGGTAAAATAAGAAATACTGTTCTACTGTATATACCATGGTATGTGATTATAGTGGAGCTCAGGAATTTTGATCAGAGTTCATAGAAAATGAAACAAATAATAAATAAAATAAATAAAATAATAAGAGAGTCACATTATCTCTGGCTCCATATTAATCCGATTTCACTGTACCAGTGTCTGAAGTGTATGTGAGAAAGCAATTATCTTATTTGGGATAAATCTGCTTCCTGTGGAAAGTAGTGGGCGCAGATGCTGGGCTGATACATGATGATTGAAGGAACTGTGTGAAAGGTGGAACCACTTTGTGATTGGCAGCGTTGTAGAAATATTGAGACGACTGTTTCTGTCTCAGTCCCATGCAGATTTTGAGGGTGAAGTCTGGAAACAAATAAACATTTCAATTTCAGTTTCCTCTGATGAAGGAAAACCAAGATACTCAGTAGGGTTTTGGACAGGAAAAGTGAATATAAGAAAGGGACCTCCTGACAATGTCAGCATTCCTGAATGTTCATCAGCATGTGTTGAGTTGATAGAATAAAAATGGCTCAAATGAATACAGATTAATTCTTTCTTTTTTTTTTTTAAACAGTCTCTTGAATATTGGTGCTTTCCAACTAGATCTTCAGTAAGCAGTGCTAATTCTTTTATTCAAAGTAGATAAAAGAGTGGGCCACCAGAGACGACATTTTGAAGAATCACGTGTCCTTGCTCTGGTGTGATTCTTCTTAATTTACGTTGCCCTGAAAGACAAAGAAAAATTATCTATTGCCCATAATGGTGAGTGCAAACAAATCCATAAATAAACAAGATTCACTAGACAATATAAAGGATAAATAGGCTGCATCTCCACATACCATTGTTGCAGGAGTGCAAGCAGTCTGGTCCTTTACAAATAATTAAATCACAGTGGAAATATACCTGTAAAGAGAAGAGTGTATTAACAAAGAACTTAAAAGTAGATACCACTATATATTTCTCTTTACATACCTGATTTTCAAATGTTGGGCTATTCACAAATGAAAACATCTTGACTACAAACCACTTGTGAAGAGAAGGATACATCAGATGTTTACCAGAAACAACTGGCAACACAACAGTTCTGTGACTGTCAGCAGTATAAGGACACCTGAATTGGATGAAAATAAATTTTTTTTTTTTTTTTTTAAGTAAACAAGCCTGTATATTGGATGGATGGAAGCCTGTATATTTTAGAAAAGTTCACATCTGCCAATTCATTTTAAATGTCTTAACCCTTTAACAAGAAGGTTCCATCGTTGTGTGTCATGTGGGCTTTCAGTCGCTGTGGCCCAGCAGTCATCCAGCAGCAGCACCAAGTCCTTGTCCTCATGTTTGGTAACAAGCACCTCCACATACACAGGCTCACCAAGCTTAATCACTGTTAGAGGCTCTCGAGATGAGAGGAAAGACTTGTAAGAAGAATCTGCTGATAAATGGTCAGAAAAGAAAAATATTATACAAAGAATATGAATCTAGCAACTTAAAGTAAAATCAATTACTTCAAATTCTTCTCATGGATCTTAACCATGAACAATTAATGTCAATTATGAATAGAAATCACTGCAAGCAAAATTTACACACTTAACCTTTGGCAAACCTCATTTCTGTCCTGAGAGTTCCTCTGCCCCCCAGTACTGATGGGTACTTAGATTTTTCTCCCTGAACCTTGACGTGGAGTTGAGTCATTTTGGCCAGTGTAAAGCTACACTGAGCTGTAAGACTGCAAAAAGATAAACAATGACTTGGATATCGCTTAGCTTCAAAATACAAATGAACATTTACTTATTCTTACTAGAAGGGAGTGTCCCGAAATATGGAGCCATTCTGCTGATGCCATTGTTTCACCTCAATATTGACCCAGTAGGTTATAATCCCATCTGCTACCTGCAAGACACAACCAAACCTGTTGTGTTTGTCAACCAACCTGTTTCAGGACATAAGGGGTAATAAGAGAGTTGCATTTACCATGGACTGAGTGCCGCAGTCAGTGAATGGAAAGGAAAAAGTGACAGCATCCTTGGACCTTTTTTTAACTTTACAGATGTGGCTTTGATTGGAGGGAATCCAGATCGAGTCCAGGTTCAGAGGTGGGACTGTGGCATTCTGGGAGATGGTAATGTTGAATCCATCCTTGCTGCAAAATAACAGTGGTTGGTAATGCTGTTTTGCTGCCTCTGTAGAGAAAACAGAGCAAACGGTATATAATATCCAACATAATTTTCAATTTGTATCTTTTCCACTTTGAATTACCTTTTATTTTCCTTTCACAGACCAGCAGAATTGACTTGGCAATCTCAAGTCTTCCTCTGTCTGCAAGTGCCATGATGACAACTTTCAGACTTGTGATATATTCCTGATGAAAAAAATTGTAAAGAATAATTGGAAAATATAAAACAATTATAAGAAATGGGCTGAGGCTCTAGACTTTTTATAGCTTACTTGTCTTTTCACAAAACAGCTGTGGGAAACAACCGTGAAGGTAATGAAGGTGTCACTTTCATGAAGGAAGTAATGACACTGCTTTGCTATCGCAGTGGCCTGGTAATATCCGCTGTCTTCATCTTTGAAAATGTCAACAAAACAGGAACAGAGCAACAGTGACCAATTCAAAGCTGCATGTGCTGGAAGATATATTTTAGTGCCTGACTTACCTTCAACATAAAGGGTGAAAGGGAGATCAGCAAATTGAACCTTTGGTACAGAGACGGTCATAAACCCATCAAAGCAAAGCAGCGAGTTATCATGCATAGAGTCAGAAGCTGTTGTGGGAAACTGTTGTGAAGCAGCACGGATATCACATTTCAGAAGAAGTAGTGATAAAGACATAAATGCCTCCCAAACCAGGTGTTTACTGTCGGCTGCCATCTTTAGCTGTGGGCTCACAGTGTGACAGGTAGGGCAGCTGCATCTCATTTAGCTTGATTGGAACAATTCCAAGGTTAGGATTGTTACTCACTCACTCATTTTGTACCACTTTATCCTTCACTGAGGGGCGCTGGTGCCTAACTCCAGCTAACATAGGGCGAGAGGTGGGGTACACCCTGGACAGGTTGCCAGTCCATCGCAGGGCCACATAGAAATTTAGAGTGCTCAACTGGCCTCACCCCTAAATCTGTACCTTTTTTTGGACACACACGGGAAGAACATGCAAACTCCATGTAGAAGGCCCTTGTTTGGACCGGGTTGCAAACGTGTGTGGCCCAGACTATCACTAATCTTCCACAATTGAAAGTCCAAACTTTGACCTGTTTAATTTTCTGGTTTGTTTTGTTTGATCAGCTGAGAAACACACAAAATCTTACATATACTGTATATAATCTGCAAGTTGAATATTTTAATAATGTCAAATAATCTGTCACTGCCATGAAAAAAAATATTTTTATTGCCAGACCCAGGGTCCAAATTGTTAAAAACAGCAAAAGACATTAATGATTGATGAAGAATGATTATTAATGATGAATGATGAAATACATTAATGATTATAAAGACAGTAATACCAATGTTACCTTATGTTGACTAATAACACAGAGCTCTAAGCCTGAACAAAAGCAAAGTTATCCAATTGATACATTAATTTTGCATCACATTTCACAGTACACTGAAAAGTGCAGACTATGGAATTACAGAATAGGTTATTTGCAGGTGTCTACAGGTGACTTGAGAGATATCAGCACAAAATCAATATGGGGAACCTGAAGTCTGTGCATTGTTTCAGCAGCTGTTAAAACTCTTCACTCTCTAGAGGTGCTGGAGCTGCTCTGTGCTTCTGTTGTAAATTGGGTTCTGATATTCCTGATCTGAGCAGGAAGCAATGGAGAAGGAAGTGAGAGAGCAGTTCAGTGCACAGGATCACTTTATCACCAACATGTCCATAGATGAAGTCAGCCCTCACCTTCTTTTGCTTTCTTCTTCATAAAATTTACTGTGAAGCAAAACACAACAACCCAACACACATTTCAGTGAATAAATACAATTAAAAGTTGATTATTATCCTTGAAGTTGGGCTAATTGTTCTCATTTAAAGAGAAATGATACTGATGAATGATTAAAAAAAATCCAAATGAAATACCTCTCTGTTGATTCTGTTTGTTAGCTGACAGGGCTTGTTGCTTGCTGATTTCACTTTGGTTGGCTGTGTAATAAAATTATTAATAGGTGAAATTCAGAAGAGCACTAATATAAAGTACCGTCTTCTTCTTTCGGCTTTTCGTCTGACTTCATCTTGCCAAATCCCCAAATCCCTTGATTGCAATAAAGTAATGTGATGAAGATAATTACATTACCATAACATCGACTGAGACTTGCTTGTCGTAATCTGCTGAAGAGCTCTGTAGGGGTGAGAGAAATCAGGGTTTGAATTCCAGTTTAATAATCATGGGTAATACAAGCTTTGGTGATTATGTACTGTAGATTAATAAACACCTCTATGAAATCTCTGTTTGGTCCCCTGACTTCCCCCCCTTTTAAAGCCAAGATCCTGGTTCAAGTTTGGATAAATGGTGGTGTTTTCAGCTTGCTGGGTCCTGCCCAGATAAGGCAGATCTCCTGGTTGACTACAGTGGTTTCTGGTGGGATCATCCTGCTGGTTGGCTAATTCTTGGTCGTCATTCTCTAATATTACAAAAAAAATAAAAATAAAAAAAATAAATCACTTAACAGAGCACAATAATGTAGAAAAACATTGGTTTAATTGCATGGTGAATCAATAGTAGGACAAATAGGTGTGTGTGAACGCACCATAAACAAGAATATTGTTGTCTACTCCTGTAAGAAGAAAAAAGAAACACACACTGTAAAGCGCACATCACTTAATAATAGTGGTTGACTAGTTGATATGTAGGTAACACGGGGCTGCTTGCTAGAATTTTTAATTAGTCCACTGGATTATCTGGATTGGATTATCCACTGGTACGACAGCAGCCGACCAAATTTTATCTCAGTGGGCCCATAAGCAGTCCTGACCTTCCAAGCGCAAAAGAAGGCTTCCTGTCTGAACCGTGGGGAATGTAAACCCACACAGATTCACACCAGACACCCCAGCCATCCTGTTCAAAGATTATGACAAAGACTGTGTCGAACTATGCAGAGCTGGATGAAATTTGTTAATTAAGTCTTTTCTTTAGAATCCAAAGACAAGTAAATGTTCACAGTAATATACAGTAAATAGGATTTTAATTAAAAATTTAAATTTAAATATGATACAGCTGCCTGGATGGGGATTTGTACTGGCTGGTGATCCTGCACCTGCACCTGACAATCTTTAGCATTACATCTGAAAATTACAGAAGTCTCCTCACTCTCATACAAAGTTGGCTGATTGAGCAAATGTGTGTGTGTGACACAGATTACCTCTCAGCTCTTCTTGTACTGGCACTTGAAGAGATGGATCACTGGCAGCTGCACTGGGACCTTGTATACAAAGTATGAGTAAATAGTTTGGAACTTCATAGCAACATTTGCTTTCTTTGATCAGGCTGTAAAATATTGAATGAATAATAATAATTATAATAAAAATAGGAATTTAGCCTTAACAGCAACAATCCTTATAAATTAAAGATCCAGATATTCAACAGATATTCAAAAATCATTCAAAGTTTGTATGAACTGTTGTTTTCATTGCCACAGAAACCCTAAATTCATCTTCAACTTCCGGTTAGCAAACAATGTACTTCTATATATTTCTGACATCAAATGTAAAGGTAATGGAGCACCAAGCAGCAGTAAACAGGAGATGGTGATAATTTATGAAATGATTGCTCACCCTCAGTTTCTGGACACACAAGATTGTTGGTATTGTTCCGTGTTCTGCAGCTGATGAGCACTAAAATATATAATTGTTTAAAAATAACCTACAAATTTTAACAACAGACTCTTCCACTCTTCTGTCCATCAGAGGATGTCTTTCTTTCTTCCACCAACTGCAGTGAGATCTGGTTTGTACTTACAGTAGCTGCTGATACTCAGAAGGATGAAAGCTGCCGCACCAGAGGAGATGTAAATCAGTAGCCATGTGGGTTCCCTCAGTGTACCTGCATTGTGGTTATACAGAGATGCATTTCACTGAAAAGTCAAGCTCACTCACTTGTTTGCTCTTTTGTTTGTGGTCTAAGATAATAGGAAGGAAGAGGTTCACAGACTGCTGCTCAGTCTTGAGAAAACATGGCCTATAAACTCTGAAACTGGAAGCCTCTCACCTGTTTCAACAACCAAGTCGACCTGATGACAGCGAGGCCTGTCTCTCTGCACACAACAGTAACATCCCAGATCAGAGTCCTGGAGTTCATCTATTCTGATCGAGTACTTCCCTTTCGAATGTTGGTTTGGAAAAGCTTTTACTCTGCCCTTTTGGGGAAGCAGGAACTTAACATGCCCATCCGATGTGAGATTGGCCAGATCCCCATGCACAGTGTGGCTCCATGACACCCAGCTGAGGCGGCCGCTTGTAAAGTTGCATGGGAGAAGCACAGAGGAGCCAAGTGGAGCGCTGAGTGTGTGGGTCTCACAAACATGCAGACCTTGTCCGCAGGCTTCCTCGTAGCACCACTTATCTTTCCAGGAAGAGAAAAACACAAGAATGTCGGTGTAGATTAAGGCCAGTTATTTTCACAAACAAAAAAATGTGCCTGTTATTAAAGTACATTTTCAAATTTGACCTGACACATTTTTTAAATTAACCATGAACATTGACAATAAATGTATTTAGTGTTAATGTTAAACTTCATATTACACAACAATACAAAAATATGGCAATAGTATAGTAATAGGTTAATGAAAGGGAAACTCAATTTGATTCACAAACATTTTCAGGTGAAGGTATTTCACTTCACTGCTGGTTCACCTTAAGTAATTTTTTTTATTACCAATTATTTAGGAAATAACATAGTATTATTTTAATATTATAATATTCTTAAATCCACACATTTATAGAATGGCCATAGTGGTAATTTTGACCATTTGCACATTGTTTATTTTTTTTAAAATTAATAATAAGAAATAAAAGAACAACAATTGTGCGTGAATGTCACGGACACCTATGGATCGCTTACTGCTGAATATACGAGACTGCTTTTACTCAGGAGGAGTTGTTCATATAAATGAACAAATATTTTACTAATAGGCTTACATTAATATTTCTAAAATTATGTCTAACTGCCTCCTGTGTGAAACAACAGACAGTGGAACAGCAGATGTAAAGTGAAGGTTCCAGCCAACTTCTCAGTCTCCCTCTTGGTGACATACACTTACTTATTCCTTGGTTTTGGCTTAAAGTTTTAGTTTAAACTTTGCAGTAGTGTAAAGAAATACAATACAATCTATAAATATGTATAGATTGTATTGTATTATAAATATATAATAGTTTCTCAGGAGGACTCACCACTTGAAGACACACACATGAAGCACACGGCTAAAGGGAAAAACCACTTGTCAGTGTTCATTGTCAGCATCTTGTACAGTGTGAACAGCAGTGTGATCATGGTGTATATGAGCCCCTCTAAGCATCATGGGACAAAACCACAAGATCACCACTGCACTCATTCGTACAGTCATTTTTATTACTCAAGATTTGGAAATGATTTGTTGCAGTTTCATATTGAACAGCAGCCAAACTGTATGGTGATCATGACACACATGGTCATTAAAATTAGATCTTTAAATATTTAACATGATACGCAGTAAACGCACCGACAAAGACTATGAAAGGGCTGAAATGACTCCAGACCACTTCCTGTTAAAACCTACCGGAACTAAAAGGCAGTGTGATAAAACAGATAAAGGTAGATGGAAAGGTTATTTATATCAAATAGATTACAACACACACAAAAAAGAACCCTCATATGTTATTTTATAGGTCGACATTGAATTTGGCTTTTTTTCAGGTAAAGTGGGAAATTACTCCCTTATTATTTATGTCTGTAGATATGGAAACATTAATTTCTATTTCACTAAATACTAAACTTAAAATACCACATCAAAAGATGTAGCTTTCAGGTCGGGTCCTGCTTCATTAAAGGTGAATTTAAAATGTTGCTATTGCAAGTAGTAGATGCTGATGCAATATTTCATTTTACTCCATGTTAATACATTTGAACGCATAGCAACCACTGGCTGACAGATTATTGTGCTGAACAGGCACATAAAAAATAAATTACTAATGTGAGAAGAACTAATAACCAAAAATATTTTTTTCCCCTATTTTAGATTGTAGTTCCACTTAACCAAATATTTGGACACTTTTTTGGTCAAATATTGTGACTCATCAGTATAAACAGAATCAACCACTCTTTGAAACTACCCTCTGTTGTTCTGTGTTGTTCTTATAAATAGCAACTGTTTCCAGTGTTATTTATTGGTTGATGTGGCAGTAAAATTAAAATTATATTTGTGCTGAGTGCAGTGTTTGTCTTTGTGGGTTGGTTGGTTCACTATCTTGCTGCAAGCTGAAATATCCCAACCAATGGGGGATTGACTTTGTTGATTTCGTTCTCTTTGTCAGAGAGCCATTATCACTGTTTACTTCTTGTGGACTGTTATGAGACTTCAGTGTTCAGAGATCAGTGCTTCCAAAAATATGATTGTTGGCCCCCTGGTGAGCGTTGGAGAAATTACATGTGGGCTCCAGAATCCAAATTAAGATATCATACTTTGTTTAAGGAAAAAAAATGCATAATAAATATGTCTAAATGAAACATGTCTAGTTTTGATAGTCACACTCTTATGTTTTTATTCTTGTTTGTAAACAGTCAGTTATGCTGCACTCACACCTACAATGCATGTGGCTTTAATGATAGTTCAGGTTTATTGAGGTGTGTTTTGTGAGGTATTGGCACATTATCGGCACTGACTTTGTTGTGCCAACCACCATTTATAAGAACCAGCCTGGGATGAGGATACTCACTCTCACTGATAAGATGGTTGCCAGCAGGGGCAGAAGGAAGAACACGTTTCAGCCTCTTTAATGAAAGGCTCACCTGATAACATGCTTAGGTCTGTGATCATTGCCAAGCTAAAAGCCAAAAAATATCATGCTATGTTGATGATGTTAAGCAGGATTCTTTACTTTTTTTTCTGCAGAGACTGATGCAAGTGACAGTTATGATTCTCAAGCGTTTGCAGGTAACTGCAGTTTGAGTACGAAAACTAATTCCATGTTTAGATATCTGCAACTAAATCTGACAAATCGAAATTGAAGTTCAAGATATCTGCAATTCATCTCAGTTCTCCAAATGATGATTTTGATTAGTAATAAGATAATGATTAGTTATGATTACTGGTGAGTTATTGGACAATATGTTTCAATTTTCCCTGTTAAGTTGTGTGTTACATTCTTGCAAATGTGCAATGAAATATTAAATGAATATCTCAACAACTAAGACTAAAACTAGAGGGAGTCTCTCTCTCTCTCCCTGTCTCTCTGTCTCTGTCTGTGCCTCTGTGTTTTTCTTTTGCTCTGTGTGCGTGTGTGCATTACTGTATACGGAGTGCTGCAGGATGGCTGGGGGCCTGTTTCTCTCCTTATTTGACTACAAAACTAAAAAATTCATCGTTGCCAAAAACAAGAGAGTTGGAGTATTGTACAGACTCATTCAGTTATGTATCCTCGGCTACATTATAGGGTAAGTGAATTACTGCTTCCTACAATATAAGCGTGGAGTAGTGAGAGCAAATAGTTGTACAATTGATGTGGACTTTTATGTTAAAAGAAAAACAAGCCGTGTTTTTTTGTGTGTGTGTTATGATCAATAACGCCGCCTAGAAATTATGTAAATTGAGTAACCTGAGGGAGCGAACACTGCTGTGCCTTCTTTAAACTCTGTTTACAGCCTTTGCTGATTTTTGTTCACCCCAATACATTTACCTCTTTGTCTGCTCTACTTTTACCTCTCTTTCTACTGTATATTGTACCTTAATAATTAGCACAGCATGGTTATTAACATTTAATTATTTTTGTTCCAGCCTCTTAGCTCGAGGCCCAAGCCATTAACCGTTTTGCCTGTTGCAGTTCCCGATTACTGACTGGCCTATAGATGTCGAACTTTTTTATTCTTTTATTCAGTGTTTTATAAGCCACTGCATGACCAAGTCAAGACATCTTTATTCAAAGATCACACTTCATTGCAAAGAAACTCAATGTGCTTTACACTGAGGGAAAAGAAATGACATAAAATAACATATACATACAACAGAATGCCACACAGTGACACAGCACAGAGGTTTGCACAGCTTTTCTAAACAAAGCATTATCCCTTACCTAAACCTGACCATAACTCTAATCCTTGCCCTAAACATAACCAGTTCATCAGAGATGAGGTTGTCTGCCTCATCAGGACCAGGTTTGAAGACATCCGGTCCTGCCAAGGCCAAAAAAAATGTCAAAAAAAGGGTTCTCTTAACCAATATCAGTGAACACACACACACACACTTACACGCACTAATGTTTTATAGGTTAATTTAGATTATGAGTATACATTAGAATGGACTCTGTAAGCAATAAATAAAGAGAATAAGAGAAGAGGAATGTTGAGGATGAAAATCTTGATCTGTTTAAATTTTCTGTCACTGCTTTTCATCAGTGCCCAAAGAGTCGAGACCTGTTTATTCTGAGAGTCGCTCTCACCCTACAGTTGGGTTTTCATCAGGAAGAAAGCCTACCAGGAGACAGACGAGGCCATACAGAGCTCCATCATAACTAAACTGAAGGGAGTCTCGGTGACCAACACCTCCGAGTCTGGTCTGCTGGTGTGGGGACCCGAGGACTACGTCATCCCACCACAGGTGAATACACGTAGCCTATATTTGCAGCAGTATGTCCACTCCACCACGTCATTACTGTTCACATGTCTAAGCGAGTTATTTACTTATTTTATTCACCAAGTTTTTTGAATCAGGACAGTGCACATTTATGAACAAATCAACAGGAAACATGGATGTACGTATTTTGAAACTAGCACAACTGCAAAATTACATACATAAATACTACAAAGTACAAAATACTACAATGTACAAAGACTACATGAAAGGTGTCATTGGTGGCAGGAAACAAATTTGCTCTTAATGTTTCTCCAAGAACGTAATCATTAGGTACTGATTTCCTAATGTTTCATTAATTCATTCATTCTCACTTAGTGTTAATCATTAGCTAAAATATAGTTAATCACTAGTTAAAGGTTTGTTAACATTGAAAAATAGTTAATCATTAGTTGATCATTACCTAATGATTCAATATTGAATCATGCATATAAAAAAAAAAAATAAAGTGCTAATGTGAGACTCCCATTAATGCTGTGATAAAAGAATGCAGCCCTCTCATGAGGGTATTACAGTCCATCAGTAAGTCTGAGGCTGCAGAGAAAGTGTTGAGTGTTGCAGTGAAAGGTCATGGTGACATGATGTCTATATAAAGACATATTCTTTCTGTGTGTGTGTGTGTGCGTGCGTGTGTGTGTCTCCCATACATACAGGGCGAAGCTGTTCTGTTTATTGTAACCAATTTCTTAGAGACGCCACACCAGAAGCTGGGATACTGTGCCGAGGTGAGAATAATCTGCAAATCAGTGACTGAAATGAACACGTTATGGCACTTTCACTGACGGTAGTAGCAGCTGTCAGAGTCCACAGTAGTCTAGACTGTCCTTGCTCATTCTTTCATATTCACCGGTAATAATGCTATAGATATATACAGGCAGTGACCATCAACATTTATGGGAACGTGGAACAGAATTCAACAAATCCATGTTGCCGTAGAACAATGTAGCAGTCGCACCACATCACCTAACCGTGTCATTGCTCAACATGCTCAACCAGTTTTTTTTTTTTCTTTTTTTTTTTTCATTTCTGTGCATCTATTTTAAGACTGTATAAGTGGGAGGAGTCTGAGATTATTTGTTTTGGCTGAAATAAAATATAGTATGATAATAAATAATTTTAAAGGAAGGAGAATGGAGTCTCTGTGCAGTGCTTCCATTGTGGGTTGCACAAGGTTTGACTGTCTGCGTATACATGTAAATGATGTGTGTGTTTGTTTGTGCATATATGTTTGAGGGCAACGTGAAGATAATCCTGTCAAACTGGATTATCATCAAACGGAACCTGAAGCAAGCTACATTGTACCACTGTATCTCCATTCAGAAATAAACAAAGAGAAAAGTAAATACTGCCCAGTTTGTCAAAGACAGAGTTAAAGTAAGTTTATTTCAGGCTCTTTATAATCTCAAATACAAAGACTTTTGCTTTTTGGTCCCACACAGGAAGTCTGTCACTCCCAAAGTGTGTTTGTTAGAATAACTATGGTTGTTTTGGAGAAATAGCATTGCTCATCGTGTATAGGGTCAATAAGAGATTCATTACATTTGTCAAAAGTTTTCTGTTAGGAGAGAAGTCATCTTGAGGCGTTGTTGTTGTTAAGAAAGCCTGTTCCCTGTATGACACTCTACTCAAGTCACAATCTGAGTAATTATGTTTACTTTCGAGTTGTTTTATTCACCCGTTACTGTCTGAGATCTGATCATCTGGAAAGTATTCTTAGTCATCCACTTCTCTCAGATACAGAAGGCATCTGTGTGGCTTGGTTGGTTGGACTGGAAACGACATGTAAATGAATTGGGAAACATAAATGGACTGAAAAGATACTGAGTTATTCAGACAAGCTTGAAAGCCAGTAGTCCTCATGGAGACCAAACCTGGTCCTAATGAGGCGGAACCTTCGAAAGAACTGGCAAAGTCTAGAGCTAAGATTTGAATTGTGGTTAGGTTAATGTAAGATCTAACCATTAAGTGACTATGGTTAAGGTTGAGAATACACTTTGTTTAAGGCTGATCAAATTATTGGAAGTCAATGCAAGAAGCATAGCTGCACAAACCAGTTATCCCACTCATTATCACCCTCAGCTACATAAACAACAAATGTCCAGAGGGTTGCTGTATGTAAACTCAAGAGAAACTTTCCTGTGTGCACACGCTTACAGCCATTAAACACTTCTGTATGTTTACTAACCGCAGCTCTAGAGTCACAAACACAGTTCTCCTTACTCAGCCACTAAGTGCATTTTTACTTTCATAATGATGGGGTTTGATCTTGTTCCTCACGACTAGCAGGTTAAAGTTAGGTTTGATAAAGTGCAGATAAATGTAATTAGTTCCTGAATCAAGCTTGCCAATATGCTTTCTGAGAAAGAGAATTTAGCTTACATTACAATCTTCAATATTTGTTGTTTCTTTTTTTCCCCCTTGCCTCATGGTTTTACCCACTCGCTCATTTTCTACCACTTTATCTTGACATTCCATGACTAAATGCAACCAGATGATAACGAGCTGTTGTTTTGAGTCCAGGGACATGAGTGATATCTGTTTGACCCTGAAGGTTAAAAGTTAGTTATGCCTTTAGGCTTACTTTCACCCTGGGTGTTTACACAGGTGGCCCCAGGAACCTAAAGAAGCAAGGGCTGAGCGTATATAAGGATATGGGTAGAAGCTGGAGTTAGGGGTATCACATTGGCTGCCGATCCTCTCACAGACAACACCGGGATGTCTGTTTAGATGCTGTGTTTCCTTGTAATAAACATTGTTATATGCAAGAAATAGTGTCGGCGGAGTCTCCTTCATCATCTGCACATCACCATACGAGAGAAACAACAATCTTCCACTAAGGGTCGCAGGGAGAGCTGGTGCCTAACTCCAACTAACATGGGGCGAGAGGCAGGGTACACCCTGGACAGGTCGCCAGTCCATCACAGGGCCACATAGAGACAGACAACCATTCACGCTCACATTCACACCTATGGGCAATTTAGAGTGTCCAATTGGCCTAATCCCTAAATCTGCATGTTTTTGGACTGTGGGAGGAAGCCGGAGTGCCTCATGGTTTTATATATATATATAATTATATTTGTGGCATTTGTTCCCAGAGTGTTAAAGTGCTGGATGGCCACTGTCGAGATGACGATGACTGTGAAGAGGGGAAGATGGTTGTGGCTGGTCATGGTAAGAAAAATACTGACATAAGAACGGCACTCACTCATTAGTATGATTAATTCATGAGCAAGAAATCAGGAATTCGTGATTTTCAGTGATACAGCATGTCTGCATGTTTGTTGCAGAAAGTCGCTGACATGTGAGGCGAAAGACTTCAGGTTATTTTACTCTGCTGTTCTTCTGCAGGAGCAATGAGTGGACGATGCATAAGAAAAGATGTAAATTCCACTGGCACCTGTGAAATCTTCGGCTGGTGTCCCATTGAAAGAGCAATCAAACCAAAGTAAGGAGATGTAAAGTTGCATATACGGTAAAACCTCTTTCAGATGTGAAGTGGACGTCACTGATCATAAGGATTTGAACATGCACATGGGACGACAATACACATTCAGTTAAGGTGTGATTTAAAAACATACATTTATGTCTTAAAACTCCTCATTAGCAAACACATTGGAACACATTTGATTGCTAAGTGGCAGGAAACAAATCACGAATACAAATACCAGGGAAAAACTGTTCCATCAGACAACTCACATTTTGAATGTTAGAATGTTAGAATGTTTATTGTGGCCCTGAGATGGACTGACGACCTGCCAGGGTGCACCCTGCCTTTCACCCTATGAAATCAGCTGGATTGGCACCAGTGCTTTGAGAAACTTTGCATCAAATGTCCTTTGACCTGCTGCAGAAAATTTCTCAGCAACTTATCATGTGGCTTTCAGTTTGTACAGCATTAGGACTGAAGTATTATGTGGTGATAACTGTGATTTCCTTCAGACAAATATTGCAACTGCAGTTTGAGTTGTGACACTAATCTTTAAATTCAAGCTTCAGTTAAATATATATTGTGCGATAGTTTTTTTTGCAAGGATGAAAACCCTCTAAGAATTTTACATTTATGGAATATTTTTTTTATTGACACAGAACAATGAAAAATAACACTACAGCAATTATATATCAAAATTGTTATTTGTTATTTGTATTGTAAGCTAAGATTTTGATTTGAATAGCGTTAATTATCCAGCCCTACTTCAAATCCCTGTTTTTTAACAGAAGGCCTCTGTTGAAAAACGCAGAGAACTTCACCATCTACATCAAGAACTTCATCCACTTTGACAAATTCTCATTTTCAAAGTAAGCCCTCTTCCTCTTCCTCCACACTCAACAGTCACGCCGTCTGCACACACTGCTCCTCATGCAAACAGGAGCTGTGTACAGCCAGTACTGCACACTCATACACTCTGGGTTTCTGTTCTCTTAGGTCCAATGTTCTTGAAACAAGCAATGACTCGTATTTGAAGAAATGCAGATACGATGAGGCGCTCCATCCGTACTGCCCCATCTTTCGCCTGGGAGACATCACCCAGCAAGCTGGATACAAGTTCCAGGACATGGCCACATTTGTTAGTATTACCAAGTTTAACTGCAACTAAATGAGCTATTGAAGTATGTGTATAAGTATGTAAGTGATGGGTTCACACAATCTGTGTTGTACTGAGTATATACTGTACATATATATATATATATATATATATATATATATATATATATATGCTTTGATAGTAATACTTCATATATTAACAGAGAATGTAGCTGTGTACAGCCAGTACTGCACACTCATACACTCTGGGTTTCTGTTCTCTTAGGTCCAATGTTCTTGAAACAAGCAATGACTCGTATTTGAAGAAATGCAGATACGATGAGGCGCTCCATCCGTACTGCCCCATCTTTCGCCTGGGAGACATCACCCAGCAAGCTGGATACAAGTTCCAGGACATGGCCACATTTGTTAGTATTACCAAGTTTAACTGCAACTAAATGAGCTATTGAAGTATGTGTATAAGTATGTAAGTGATGGGTTCACACAATCTGTGTTGTACTGAGTAAATACTGTATATATATATATATATATATATATATATATGCTTTGATAGTAATACTTCATATATTAACAGAGAATGTTATAAACCAATCTTAATATGTTGTTATTATATGCTGATTCATAGAGTTTCTGTAAAAACTAGGAGAAGACACACAAAGAGGAAAACTTTCACTTAAACCAGGCAGTAAAACAAGACCAGTAAGACAATCATAACTCACATTTTTAAACATTTTAAAAGTCCAAATTACAAAAAAAGCAAATGCCCTCTTAGAAGGGCAGTCCATGAAAAATGTTTTGAATTCATTTTTCTAGTATAAGAGCATCCATGTGTGGAACCGGATATACTGGGACACAGTAGGACACTGTAGTAGCCACATAAGCAGCTTCAGCACAGAGGAATCCTGAGGATTATTGACACATTGTTAAGACTGATTCTTCACAAAAAACAGGACTCAAAGGCACGACTCCAAGACAGTTCAGATAGAGAACAAAAAGTCACTTTACTGTGTCCAAAAGAGGTGGTCGGTACACAAAGATCAGTCAGTTCAAACAGACAAATCCAAAACGGCAGGCAAAGGCGGAAGTCATACACAGGCAATAATCCAAAAACCAGGGAGAACAGATAAGATAAGTATATCTGATAATAAAGATAAGTAATAAAATGGCTGGGACGTTCAGACGCTGAGGTACTAAGACGAACTGGCACAGAGGGGAGGAGGAACACAGCTTATATACACCTGAGGTGAAGGGAGATGAGGAGACACAGGTGAATCTAATGAGGGTGGGGCAGACAATCAAAACTGGAGGGAAAACACACAGGGGCAGGAAGTGAAGCAATCTGGAATGTGAGGAGAGGTCAGTTTCACAATAAAACAGGAAACAAGAAAACAAGAAGCATGACCTTAAGAGCAACGTCGAGATGTAACACACATATGATCAGACATGTAATCTGTTGTAGGGTGGTTCCATCGGCATTATGATACAGTGGGACTGTGACCTGGACAAAGGCTATGATAACTGCAATCCACAATACTCCTTCACTCGCCTGGACATTGGTGTCTCAAACAAAACAATCGCAGCCGGATTTAATTTCAGGTGAGACACACGCAGAAGCTGTCTCATGTCTCTCTTACGATCCTACCCAGGCCAGTGTTTCTCACTCTTTTTGGCAGTTTAACTGTCTTCATTTAGAAGTAAACATGGTGTATGATATGTATGTGCATTCAAAAGTGTTGATCACTAAACAAACATCTACATGTTAATGTTTTGTTTTCTAATTACTACATATTTTACTCCATTTCTTCTTTCTATCAGACACACTCGGTATTTTAAAAATGCTGCTGGCGAGAGCTCCAGATCTCTGTTTAAAGTTTATGGTGTGCAATTTAACATCATGGTGCATGGAAAGGTATGCATTTTTATTTTTTAATGCATGTATGCATACTATGAAAGGCCATTTTGGTCATAACTTGTACTGCCTCACATAATTTTTACTGTACAAACACAACCATACTCTCACACTCTTACATTATCATTCATACTCACTCACATTATGCTGCCTCACATATTCTCCTGTAGTCTCTTATGTAGACAACCATACTCACTGACATCATATGTATGAGGCAATAACTGTAAATGTGAATGGGGATACTCAATTGTGTAAGACAGGACAGTAATGAATGTAAGAGAATAGTTGTATGTGTGAGAGAGAGTTTGATTGAAACAGGAATAGACTTTCTCAGTTGCTGATTGGCTTGTTTTACATTTTTGTAAGAGACCATAGTAGAATATGTGAGCAAATGTAATTGTTTATATAGTATGTGAGAGAGATTGATTGATAATGTTAATGGCAATTGATAACATAGGCACTGTTGGAGGTGTGTCAGGCAGCAATGCTGTAGCAGGTGAAATCTACCTGTGTATTGTATACACACCCCAATTCTAATGAAGTTGAGATATTGTGTACATGAATGAATATAATGAAACATGAGTAAAACAGAACACAATGATTTGAAGTGACTTTTTTCACATATATTCAATTGAATACACTTCAAAGACAATATATTTAATGTTCAAATGGTTCAAAATATTTTTTGCAAATATTATATAAAAATAAAATGTGCGTCACACACCTAGATTGTTATCAGCTCAAAGTTGAAAAGCCAACATCTGTGATGGTGTTACGACCCCGGCTCCCGGGAGGCAACACAGGAGTCAAAACAACAACAGTACAAACAAAGGTCACATTTATTGCACAAAAGGCAAACCCAGGTTAACAAAGAAAAAGCAGGCTGGTGGTGTTGCAGCAGGCTCAAGCTGCAGTGTGTGTGTGTGAGAGGGAGAGAGTGGGTGGAGCTATCCTGAGCTCTTAAAGGCCTCCAGCAGGTGCCAGGAATCAGAAGGGAGATAAGGGGGAGGAGTCTGATCACCTGAAAGGTTGGAGAGGTTAGACTTGGACATAACAGATGGTATGGGGGTGTGTACTACAAAACAGTGTAGCTTCGTAGTAACAGAGTTCAAGTACTAGACTGATCTGCCTGCAGTCCAGACCCGTCGCCTATTGAAAATGTGTGCCGCATAATCAGGCACAAAATAAGACAATGAAGACCCCAGACTGTTGAGCAACTGAAGTCGGAAGAATGGTGAAAGAATTCCACCAACAAAGTTTCAACAATTAGTGTCCTCAGTTCCCAAATGCTCAATGAGTGTTGTTAAAAGGAAAAGGTGATGTAAAACAGTGGTAAACATGCCCCTGTCCCAACGTGTTGCAGGCATCAAATTCAAAATGAATGAATATTTGAAAAAAACAAACAAAAAAAAAAAAAACAATGTTTATCAGTTTGAACATGAAACATTTTGCCTTTGAAGCGTTTCCACTTGAATATAGGGAGAAATTGATTTGCAAATCATTGTATTCTATTTTTGTTCTGTTTTATGCAACGCCCCAACTTCATTGGAGGTTTGTTAGAGTGTATTGTATTGTGTGCAGAGTATGGTTGTGTTTGTATGAAGTTATAATAGCAAATGTGTGAGACAGATCAATTCCGGCAGAAATTGCCTCTTATAATATACTGTTAACTCTGGCAAAACCTTACAATGTGATGTGATTTAAGTTATCACACTCTTGACATTTACACGCACGCGCGCGCAAACAAACTGATAAATGCTTTTTTGGACCTCACAGTAAATTTATTTATTGAAAATAAAATAAATACATTTGGATATATATTATGATGCTATTATCATATGAGCTATTATCTCACCATTTGTCATTGTGTCTCTTCTTTTGTCTTTGATAGGCTGGGAAGTTTAGCATCATCCCGACAGCCATCAATGTTGGTTCAGGACTGGCTCTAATGGGTGCTGTGCGTAAAATTAGTAAAGCTACCCACATTTTTTTTATTTTTATTTACCACTTATGACTAAGTGTAGCCATTGAATTTAACAGGGAGCTTTCTTCTGCGACATGGTTCTTCTCTACCTGATGAAAAAGGGAGATTCTTACAGAGAACGGAAATTTGAGGTATCCGGGTAAGATAAGCAGCACAGATGCAGACATTTCTTTGTGTTTTTTAATATAATCAAGAGGTACAGTGTAATTGTAAGTTTACCACATACTGTAAGTCATTGCGGTAGAAGTTGCTTTCCTTGCTGTCTGCAGTCGAGACTGCATAGGATGCAAACATCCTCCAAGAGGCAGATGTAGCCTGAGCAAGGCACTTCCTGTGAGCACATGGCTGTTACTGAAAACAACCCAAATCATTTTCTTCACATTAATAATGTCTGTTATCTTCTTTGATTTTGATTTGTTTCACACACACATGAATGCACAAGAACGGAATAAGAAAGTTAGAGACTGAGGGAGATTTTTTATGGAAACCACATACAGAGAAAATGCATATGATAGAATAAGAATAAGGACACTGAGTTATTTTGGAACTCCATATCCGCTAGTATATACAATATATAATGTATAAGTGGTTAATTTAAAGGTGGAGCAGTGTTGAATGAAACTTAGTGAAGATTGTGCTGATTGCACTTACACAGTAGTCCATACCAGAGAAAATGAACCATTTGTTGGATCAGTTCCCATTAACTGTTAGTGGTACGTCTATAGGTAGTTATCCCGTTTTAATTATGCTTTTGATAAACTGGACAATGTGGACTTGAACTAACCAGAAGCTGTTGCTGACCAGTGTGAATAACATTATCTGCTACCACCATCTTTACACAGGAGCCAGAAATCAACACCAGAGACAAACAGTGTCGAGGACAGGAATACATCTGCAGAGAAGGAGAAGCTCACCACTTAGAGAGGACACTATAACATGCCCTTGTTCAATCTGGGAAAGGAATAAGACGTACAACATCATAAAAACATCTTATCCTTTCACCATAATTTACCATCATCATCATCTAAACAAAAAAAAAAAAAGTTGGTACCATTTTATAGCTTTGACTTGACTTAGAACAATCAACGGCGTTCTCTGATGCACCAACGTGCAGACCACTGTTTTCAAGTTGTATATTTCATTGTTTTCATTGTTAGATATGTTTTGTGTTTTTCTTATTCAACGTAAATGTTCATTCTTTGAATTGTTTCATATAAGCTGGATATCAGGCTTTTTTCTAGAATCACATACACAGAAAACCAGAACACCCAGACAAATCCTACACATGATACTCTACTATAACACACAATCATGAAGACTTGAATCACTTGCCCTAATCACTACAAAGTCCAGCGTATAACATTCAGAAGGGCTTACTGACACAAACTGAATATACGACGCATGAGTTAAAATAAAAATCATTTAGAACAAGCTCCTTATATGTATCTGAGTGGTGTAAATTTCATAATCTGTCCATTTTTGTGTGGACGCCTCACCAACAAAAGCGAGCGCACCTCCGGTTTGGTTCTGCAAAAATTGTACATGGTAACTGTGCATGTTCGCTGTAGCACAACACTTCTCAGCCCAGTTGGCGGTGTACTCTTTTTTTGGTCAAAAGAGACAACAAAGAGGTCGGTAACCATAGAAACCTGCTTATGATCACGCAAAGAGGTCCACCGGTACCCACGCGTGTAGAACTCAAGGCTCAGAGAATACAAGGATATAAAAATGAGAGCAAACTCACTCACTCTCACTCATCTTCTACTGCTTTATCCTCCACATGAGGAGAGCTGGTGCCTAATCCCAGCTGACACAGGGCGAAAGGCGGGGTACACCCTTGACAGGTCGATGTCCATCGCAGGGCCACATAGAGACAGACAACCATCCAATGAGAGCTAACTGTTGCAGTTAAATCGCCATGGCAGGAACGGAATGTGAGATCAAGTACACATGCATTTCATATGAACAGAACCACGGATATGCACATGTAGAAGAGCCAAATGGCCTTTGACCCTGCCCTTTACATGTCACTAATTCTTACAGCCTGGGCCTTTAATTGAAGACACCTCTTATGTGTAAATGTCTCTTTTTCTTTCACGTTATTGTGTTTTCAGAGTCAGTTTACCCAAGTTTTTTTAATTACTTTATGCAGAAGAACGCTATTTAATGTATGTATGTTCAGTATGGCAGGCGAGGACACTGATCCACAGCTCCCATATTCTTTTCTACAGCTCTAAGTTTTACCTGCTGATGCGGATATGTGACAAAACTCTGTAGGCTCAACAGCACAAGTTTAGCACCTCGTATGTATTACATTTATGATGATATAATATGATGACAAAGTGGTGATGAGCTGAACTCTTCACTGTGGACAAGCACCAATAGCAGCTCAGATTATGTCCTCATGTATTTTCAAACTAAGTGGCTCACAATAAAGTGACAGCACTACTTCCAAGGTATACTAATAATTTGACCCATTGTTTATAACATATAATAGGTTTTGTCTCTCTGTTATTTGAAACCACGTTACAGGAGAGGTTAGAGACTTTATGATACAGAAATGTGCACCTCCAGGTTTGTTGTTTTTCTGACTGTCAAGTTCTATGATCATTGGCATTAGGATTGGAATGATGTTGGTCAATAAGTTTAAGTCATACACTGTGTGTATGTAATGCTCAAGCATGTTTTCAATAAACCTGGCATAATGGACCTTTTCACAGCAGATATTGTTGACATGAAATAATAGGACAAAGAAAGGTTTTACCAATTGCATTAATAAGGGTTTCACTCTAATTTAAAGGTCATACTATTGTTCAAGTGTAAGGGTGGGTCAAGTCTATGGCGTTATATTTTGTGCCATATTGTTGAGCACACACAGGCATGTTTTGTATGCATATTTGTTGTTTTGTGAGCGCATAATCCATGTTTTGTATGTGTATTCTTTGTCTGGTACGTGAAAACTCAAGTCATGTGCACACACAACGCTGACTGCTCATACACAAGACAGCCACTTTGCACATGGAACAATGTTACAAAGGTGCCATAATTCCAATTACTGACTAACTCCTCTGTCAGATCGCTAGACAGACGAGCTACGTGAACCCTGTAAAAAATTAAGTAGGGTTTTTGCTTAAATGTGTTACAAGGCTGGCTATTTACAGTTTCATGTCAGGTCATTGATTTAGTGTCTTTAGTTTTATGACAATTTTCACTTCCACTTTTTTTCTGGCCAGAAATTCAACCATGGGCATACCATATGATCTTTATTTAACTGAATAAATTAGTGAAATACAAAAAAAAAACATTATTCATTAATCATATATTGATTAAAAAAATACATTGAATTGACAAACTAAATTTAAACAAGTCACTATATACTTCTTTAATTTTAGTGGTACTCATTTGTGTTATAGAAGAATTTGACCATATTAACAGTCAATTCATCATTTCTAACACATGTAAATGTCCTTCATTAAACAGTGAAAAGCCAAAGCCATGTGTCCTGTAGATTATCCAGAGTAAAAAGAAGATTCATCTGCATTGCATGGTCTGATCAGACGACTCACTGCTGGAGTTGCCTAGCGATGAACAACACTGACATCAACAGGAGCACAGATGTCACCAATGCAGCTTGTGAATGTTTACATGTCCAGCTTTGCAGGACATGTAAATATTCACTGACAGACTCTGTCTCACAGTTGCCATATGGATGTATCTATTGCTGCATTAAAAAAACAAACAAACAAAAAAGCAACAACAACAACAAAACAAACAAACAAACAAACAAAAAGAACATGGTTGCATGTCCCCACTGTGGCCTATAGATGTCACTTCAGAACCACATAAATGCACTGATGAGGTTCAAACAGTACTGTTTCAAATGTGAGTTCACTCAGGTCAGGTCATTAATATCTGAAGATTAACTGTTGCATAAAACCTGGAAATCTTCCCATAATAGGTTGAACTTGACAACATAATTGCATCTATTATTCTCTTCAACAGAGTAAACAAATAAGCTAGTTGACAAAAAAAAAATATTATTTTAAATAACACAACAAATGAAAGTGGACTTAAACATTGGGACCTTATTAAGCACTTTGTGCGGCTCTTAATGAGAAACTGCCCTGTTTTTGTCACATATGAGCCCGCTGATGCTGCATTGTTTTTGCTGCAGAGATCCTTGACAAATCTATAAACAAATCTGCCAAATAAAACCTTAAAAACATTATAAATTTCAAATAATCTCATGTCCATTAAAGACCTTGACATGAACGTGAATGCTTTTATTTTAGTAGGCAACTTTGCAAATGCCATTTGCATCGAGAGGACTTGCTTCTTCCTCACTGGCAGCTTTTTTGTAGTTTTAGTTTATATTCTACTTCACAAAGGAGGGTACTCATTTTTTAAGCACCTGCACAGTGACTGTTCCTATAAGTCCTTTGGCATCTGACCAGAAAATGCCTTGAATGTTTTCCTGTAACTATTACAAAGCATAAACTTACTGGTTTTTTTTAAGTCACAGTTCTCTTGTTCAACCTTCTCTACATTTTAAAGCTCTGAATAAATGCATAGTTAATAATTAATAATAATAAATATGGATGTATCGGTGACAATGTATTGCAGACAAAAATGAGAAGAAAAGAAAGAGCAGATACATATAAAATAGAAATATACACTGAGGAAATTTCAATCAACATCTATAATTTTTTTAGATTAATATAGGTCTGGTATTCCCCCATTTTAAGATGTAAACATGGCATCTCTTAAGCCTGTAATAAAAAAGTTTCATGAGAAGATACCTTGTCAAGTTCAACATACCGGTCTTGATGGCAGGAAGTATCCAGCTTTTCCACCACTCTCATCAAAATCTGCCTGCTCACCATTATAGCATTTTGAATCAATTCTGAATTTTTTTACAAGCTTTTATCAATATTGGTTCACCCACCAAAAATTGCATTTAGGAGAAATAAAAACTGTCAACAGCGAGTGTCTTAAAAAAATAATTTCTGGGTCGTAGAGACAATGGAGTAAATACCTTTTGGACTTTTCCAGCAAGACGTATTTTGAATTGAATGACTCTTTATTTCCTTTGACAGCTTTTTTATTTTTCTATCTGACTAATTGAATGCTGGTTTAAATCGTCTGCCCATCCTTTTCTTGATGATCTTGCTAGGGCATCTGGGAGGAATAAATGAGAGTAACACTACTGATGAAGTGGTCTTATATTATTTGATGCCAATAGAAAAATTGTCCAGCCATCATTAATAACACACAAAACAATAGTGGGTTTCAAATGACATTAGTCAACCTCTCTGAAACTGAAACACCACTCCTCACATGTATACAGCCGATTAAATCTCTCTGGTTTCATAGGTGTTGTCTTTTAGGGACAATTATGTTCAAAGGAAAGTACATTTACTGGAACATCTCATTTAAAGAGGTGTGTTTACAGTTGGTATGTGAGACTATAAAAGTGCTGAGAGTGCGAGGTTTGTCCACATACCATATGCCAACATGAAGATCCTGTTCCTTACTCTGCTGGTCCTGCTGCTGTGTAGCGCTCAAGGTGAGGGAACTTTGGTTTATGCAATATTTCAGCACGGTTTTATTCAAACAAAACTCAAAATGTGTTTAAAAAAAAAGAATCCTCTAATTACAAGCATTTACTGTAGAGGAATTTTATTTTATCATCAATGTGGACAGACGGTGTTTTCTAATGAAGGCGGAATCCTGCATATTAATGTGAACTGTGGCTTAAAAAGTAAAACAGTGGATTTTTTTTTTTTCATCCTCTCAGTGCTCACACTCCAATGCTACACCTGTGAGGATGTGAACGAGAATTGTGTGAAGGAGTGCGAGGAGACAGAAATGTTCTGCAAAACTGTAGTGCAAGGTAAGCACAGCGTTTTTCTATTATTGTTATTTTTGTGTGTGTTTAAATCACCATTTATACTTTAGCACTATTATAACAGCAACATATCTCACAGCATTTCACAGGCAGCCTCAGTGAACTTGAGTCTTAATATGGACATGACGAATGTAGTGTTGGAGTCATGCTATAAGTAAAATTACTATTATTGTTTTCATTCCAAAACAAAGGCATGTTCCCTCCAACCCTAGTGTAGAACTTATGTTATTCATGAGGCCTCATAAAATTTCTGAAATGAGGAAAAATGGCTGCTGTATTGTTTTTTTTTTGTTTTTTTCCCAACAGAGGGCAACGTTACTCGCAGCTGTGCAGCAACGTGTGACGATGACCCACCCAATGTATTCTGCTGCACGGAAGACCTGTGTGTGGAAGATTGACCTCTTCCCATTCAACTTTAATGGGAAGAGGGTCACTTTACTTCCAACTGTTACTGTATGTGGGTCGTTTTCTGTCACTGCTGAATTTTAAAGCTGGGCATCTCCTTCAGTCTCATTTAAAAGAAAAGACAATAAACATTCATTGAGCTAATGAGTTTGCTTCACTTGTGTTTTGTTCAAATGAGGCAGGGGAAAAAAACGGAAACCTTTAAATGGCGGAGGATCAAACACTTGCCCAGTCACAGCTGTACAGTACGAGTCTGTATTCAGGGGTGATATGGTCATTCAACATTTAGAAGAGAGAGTTGCTTAGGTTTTTTGAAACCTTAAGCGAAAAAAGGATTTTCCATTAAAACTAGACCCATGTCTAGATAAAGGCATGAGGCGAAAGCATGTGTGTGTGTTTTCAAATGCCTTAGAGAGGATATATGTATGATATGAACCTAGAATTCCTGCTGTTATCCAAATTAGTACTGGAAAGTGATGTCTTCCCCCTTTCCTCCTGCCTAGAGACTAAAGGTTGCCAGAAAGATTGAAGAACCAATCCTGCATGAATTAAAAGACAAACCTACAAGGAGCTACACTTGCACACACACACACCTTTTCCCCAACATAACCAGCCTTTGCAGGCTGTAAGTCAAAAGTTAAAGTGCAAATAAACTGCCTGAATGATTGTTATCAGTGAAGCCATCTGTTTTTTCACATTCAGCATGTTTCCTTAATTTCTGATGACGTATCATGGTGACTTTATGACTCAATAAAATACCGACTGCTCCTTTAGAGAAAAGATAATCAAGGTTTTTTTTTACTTTAAGAAACATGCAAACATATTTTGGTGTTAAGTGTCAATTCTTTGTGATCATCTGCATTGCTTTATTCACACATGACCGCTTCACAACCTGTGTATTGTTACAATGATCAAAATACTGGCACCTGTAAGCGGATATGAATGCCAGTGATTGTGGGAAATTCATGGGTGGTGTCCTGCCATTCCACAGACTTGACAGCTCTACTTGATGATAAACATAAAATGTTCCACAGTCTTGACAACAAGAGACATGTCAAGAGAGTTTGTCAACTTGGACGTCTTGGATTTAATTATTAGTAATTCTTACTTCCCTGTTCCCATCATAATTACATTCATAATTATAAGTATAAACAGAGGTGACTACATAATTGCAGACAGAGGAGGCTTAAGGGAAAAAAAACAAACAAAAAAACAACGCTAAAGTGTACATACATCGTAATAACTTCATTCCCACAGCTATCTGCACTCAAAGTAAAAACTAAAACAAGGGCACGGTTATCAAAACATTGCAGATGTCCAATCTGAACAATCTTCAGTGAAGAGTAGATCAAGTAACAGAACACATTCTACAAATATTCTTTTAGGTTTAAAAATCAAATGAGGTGAGGTAATTATCCCAATTGTGTCTTGGCCCTTGCTTTCAAAAGATGTCATAATTAAAACAGATTTATAATTGTTTCAAACTGCCACACCCAAAGATAAAATGTGTGCTGGGTACATACACTATTTGTGTTTTTCTTCCCCAAAACAAAGTAAAGGAATATTTAGAGTAAATGCTTAACAGATAATGAAACTCTCAAACCATCAAAGTGTGTTGACCCACCTGGAGGAAAACTAATTATGTAATTTATTCACTTATTTATAAGCTAACGATATTTACAGCATCTAAAATAAAAAAAAAATCCACTTTTTCAAAAGCTCAATGGCACAAAATCATTCACAATTGGTCACAATACAATAGTTGAATCCAAAAATGAAGTGATGAATGAACAGAATGGATCCAAAACACAGTAATGACAGCATGCCTTGCAGTAAAAGTGGTGGGTTCACAACCTGGCCCAAACGAGGGCCTTTCTGCAAGGAGTTTGCATTTTCTCAACGTTTTTAAGGCAAACATTTATAAGCCTTTTCCAATATTTCTGCTAACTCAACTGTGATCATTTTGTTCATTTACTCTTTCAGTGAAGTGGAGGAATTCAGCCATAGCTGAGAAACAGCTGAGAAAAAAGGTCAGAATAACAGTAGGCAGTGCTGATAATTACTTCACAATCTCGGGGGTTAACATTTAAAGACCAGTATAGTTAAATGTCAGAAACATTTGACTTCTATTTAGTTTTTGATTGGAATTTCTTGCCTCTGTCACTAGAGGTGCCACTTTACCTGCAGGGCACTGCTCACACACGCCATCACCCCAACAATAGTTGTGTGCAGAGCACGGCACCTAATAACATCTTTAGTTTACCTGATAATAAGTTCATTGTGCTAATTACACAAATATGCATACCTTAGCAATCAGGTTGAACTGCAAGGCACGATAATATTATTGTGGAATAAACCTTTAAAACCTCTACCATTGCTTGGAGAAAGTAAATGTTAAAACACAGGAATAGGTTTGGGAGTTGATTTGGAGTCCATCTTTAATCTGAAAAGGTCTAACTAGATTATCTTTAATAATAGCAGCCCATACCATTACCCCACCTCCTCCTTGCTGACACCTCTTTGTCCAGTAGTCATCCAGCCACGGGCTCATCCATGTGGTCCAATAAGAGTCACTCTCATGTCATCTGTCCAAAAAAAAAAAAAAGGTCTTCAGATATTTCTTGGTCCAACCTTGCCATTTCAACTTGAGTCTTGTTCAGTGGTGGTTGTGCATCAGCCCTCCTTACCTTGGTCAAATTTCTGAGCACTGAACACCTGGTACTTCCAGACACTTAGGTTGCATTTCTGGAATCTGACGACACTAGAGGGTAATGAGTTCCTGGTAGCTTCATGTTTAATTCTTCCCAAGTCTTTAGCAGTTAATTTGCGTCTTTTTTCCTCCACATGTTTCTCGTGACCCCATTGACTATTTGCAGGGAAGAAGTGTTAGTGGCTGTGCAGTAATTCAGCCTAAATAACTGAACTACTTCAAGTTCTACATCCCTCTGAAATGCATTTTACAATATTTAACTTGAGCCATTTTGTCTCAGGTAAAGAAGCTGTCTAGTAATTCTGCACACCTTGATATAGGGTGTTGATCACTTTAGGTCACACCCTTCTGCATTAGACAAATACACATCACCTGATAATGTTTACATCCAATTAGCTTTCAAGTTCATATAGTTTGGAGTTGGAAAATGGCCTAAAAATGACTCAAAATACACACTTGCCTAATAATTTTGCGTGCCCTCTGAAGTCATGTAAACCAGGCACCACACCCCCCCGAACCTCAGTGGATAAAGCGGTAGAGAATGAGTGAGAGAGAGATACAAATGCCAGCTTTTATACAGTATCTGTAATCATGTAGTGCAAGAGAGTGTTTTGTATTTATCATGACATTTTGCTTATGAAATTAGAGTGGTACAGAATCAGGGGAAGGGTATTAGACTAGATGAGGAGTTACAGTATCTGAGTTACAAGAAACACTTTGTGAAGATGGGTGACTGCTCAATCACCCATCGTCCACCAGGGGTCAGTGTTGGACCCCAACTTATTCATTCATTTTATCCATGATTTACGTGAAGTGTCAAATGTGTTAAAACTGGTTCTGTTTGCAGATGATATCAATATGTTTTTGATCCGGCAGTGATTCATAACTACTTATACAAGGGATAAGCATAGAACTGATGAACTAAAAACTGTGGTTTGATATCAATAAATTAGCATTACACTTAGGGAAAAACAAATAATACATGAAAAATTACATTTTCAAATGGATCAGGTAAATACTGATAGTTATTGAAACCAAATTTCTTGAGTTTAGTTTTACTGAAAAGTTAGTTAAAGTCAAAGTTACTCAAACTTAAAGACATACAGACAGCAATAAGATAGATAGATAGATAGATAGATAGATAGATAGATAGATAGATAGATAGATAGATAGATAGATAGATAGATAGATAGATAGATAGATAGATTTTTTGTTTATCTGTTTGTGGTGAGTATCTGTGGAAGTTTGATGGAGGAGCACAAGGAATGATAAAAATAAACAGCTTAAAAAAATTCTCAATGCAGGGTGTTCACTGTTGTCTATGCATTTTCATATTAATTAATTTATTTATAATTTTTCACCAGCACAATTCAGAAATATATAGAAACACGAAAACAGTAATGTAAGAGGAAGAAGGAAATAAATAATTGCTGGTAATAGTTTATGGAGAAGGGGAAATCCTTGTGTGGTTTTCTCTTTTGTCAGGTTGTCTTTGTTTATCCACTTCTGTGTTATTTTTTCTTGCTTATTTTATTTATTTATTACATATATTGTTTGCATCTTCAAAATAAACAACTACTAATATTGCGTATCTCTAAATAAACTTATCAAGATCACAGAATATCAGGATATAAATATCCTCCTGATATTGATTTATCTTTTTTGTATAATCCACCAGTGTCAAAGATTCAATGTTATTGCTCCAAGATATGCTGCGTCAATTTGACCTCTGTGCACTCCAGGCGAAGAAAGTACTGTTCAAATGTGTTCAGGCAGGTTGACAACCAATGAAGCAGAACCCAGGCAGGGTGGACCTAAACAAATTGTCTTTATTACTATTAAAGTGTGAAAGAGGGGAGTTGGCAGATGAGAAGGAGGCAGAGCTGTGAGGGGAAATTAGGACATATGCTGACATATGCTGCAGACTGATCAGGGAAACTAAATGTCCAGTGAAGAGAGGGGAAAAGTCCAATCCAGTGAGCTGGGTTTCAGAGCAGAACCGGCAGACAATGTAGGGGGACGTGATGTCAGAAGTTTAGATGAAAAAATGGAGGCAGAGGGAAACTGGTGTAAATACCCGGCTTGATAAAAGAATGATTGTATTAATATTTTAGGTATTTGCTGTGCTTGATGAAGAGTGTTTGCAGCTGGTGAACTGACTCCTACACCTCTTGGCAAACCGTAACATGACACCTCACACATATAAATCTGATTAAATCTCTCTGGTTTCGTAGGTGTTGTTTTTTTTTTTTCTTTGGGACAATTCCGCTCAAAGGAAAGTACATTTACTGGAATATCACATACAAGGAGGTGTGTTTAAAGTTGGTATGTGAGAGTATAAATGTGCTGAGAATGAGCGGTTTGTCCACATACCATATGCCAACATGAAGATCCTGCTCCTTACACTGCTGGTCCTGCTGTTGTGTAGCGCTCAAGGTGAGGAACCTTTGCTTCATGAATGATTTGACTCAAGTATAATTGAAAATCTGTCAGAAAATGCTCTATTTAAAAGCATTAACCGCAGGGGAATGTTTTACACTTGTGAACAGACAGTGTTTTGTCATGCAGGAGAAATCCTGCAAACTGATGTGAACTTAGCACTTCACAAGACAGGACGTGAGAGATTAAACAATAAATAAATAAATAAACAGATGAATCCTATTTTCACTTCAGTGCTCACACTTACCTGCTACACCTGTGCTGAAGGCGATGCCTCCTGCAAAACTGAGACAGTGTGTGATTCGACAGCACAGTTCTGCAAAACTGTAACGACTGGTAAGTAAAGAACTTGTATTCTTGCATGTCTGTGAAGATTCTCAGTCATCCAGGTCATGGTATCCAAAAGTGTAGCAACAAAAAGGCCTCTCATGAGAGGCGAAATGTCTTCAAGAAATTCAACTAAGTCCAGTTGCCTTTTTGTTGCTTGTGTTGATACAGCTGTATTTTTTTTTTCCAGCTAACGACTTTAGTCGCAGTTGTGCAGAGGAGTGTGTCGAGAACGATTTCACAGAATGCTGCCAAGCGGATTGCACGGACTGAGGCGTCACATCAGCAATCATCTTTGATCTCTGATAAATCACAGTTGTATGAAAGAATCAACTTCCTAAATCTCAGTATGATTCAAATTATTTGTAACTTCATCAAACTTTTAATGGGATAAAGATTTAGTCATTTAGCCGCACTGATCATCCCGTAGTCATCTAAAACTGTGCAGCACACTATATTTACAGCCATGTATACAGACACACATACACTCAAGGCTGATCAGTTGCTGATGTTACTAAATGGGTCACTCTACATCCAACTGTTACTGTACTGTATGTGGATCGCTGTCTGACACTGCTGAATTTTAAAGCTGAGCTTCTCTTTCAAACTCATGTAAAAGAAACAAAAATAAACCTTAATTGATCCAATGATTTTGTTTCACTTGTGTTTTGTTAAAATGAGGCAGCGGAAAAGGGAAACCTTTAAATGTTGGATGATCAGACACTTGCCCAGTCACAGCTGTTTAACACTGAGAAGAGAGGGTTGGCCTCAGAGCACCTTAAACCCTGGGTGCTTAGATTATTGACACAGTAAGCCAAAAAGGATTTTCCGTTACAATAATTAATAATTATATTCAGGGCACTCACAAATGGTTTTATATTTTGAACCAGACCCATGCGTTCATGTGTGGACAGTGGACAAGGGAGCTGATACAAGTACAATATGCAGATTTGTTCATAAAGGGGGGTTGTCTGAAGTGAAAATATAAAATGGTGGTAGACATCTTAAGACGTCTTAAACCTGTACAGTCTCCCAAGAGATGAGTCCCATTCTCCATAATGAAACCACTTAAGGAGAAATTGCAGGACCTCCAGTGTGGAGGAATCGCCACACCCATACAATGCAGCACGGACTGGATCAGCGCCATGGTTGTTGTACAAAAGCAAAATGAGGAGTGAAGACTATTGATCCAAAGCCACTGAATAAGGCCGTTAAAACAAAGCCATTTCCTATTGCTAAGGATTGAAGGTATACTCCCTAATCTGTCCATGGCAAAAGTGTTTGCAGTGTGCAACATAAAAAAAAATTGTTTCTGGCACATCAAGCTGGAAGAGGAATCAACTGACCTGACAACATTCTTCACTCATCTATGCATCACAGACGGCTCAGGATGCCAATGGGGAAAAGTCCAGCTAAAATCTTTCAGAGGAAACACACACCACTGGGGACTGGACAGTTTAAGCACATCAGATGATGTGCTGATTACAAGACACGGTGAGACACAGCAGGAGGCTGAGGGTGATGAAACCATTTCTGACCCACTGTTGTCCCACTTCATCTGAACGCAGAAAGGTCCAGACGTAGGCAAAAGGAGACCACGTACATACTAAAAATAGATCCAGAAAAGGTGAGGGCCATTGAACAGATGTCGTACAACACAGACCCTGGTAACAGTAACACACTGATAACGAACATGAAGTGATGACTATAGCTAAACAGAGTGGATCCAAAACACTTGTCAGCTGAAACGCCACCATGAAAATATGGGTCATGAATGTTAATCTCTCCAGCTGTTTCTTCTCTGTGTGAGACATATCAGAGATGCATGGTTTGGTGGATTAACCCTCACGCTTACTGTGTTATTATCCAAAAGATACGCAGACCATGTGATGAGAAATGTCTTTTTTGGGGGGTAAATATAACATTTTTATTTATTATTCATCTAGATTAATGTGATGTGATCTCTGAAGGAGCCGATGTTGCACAAAACCACATTTGAATGACAAAGAAAAACACTGCACGAAGGACCTTGATGTGTTGATGTGTAAAATTATAATGAATAAAAACAGCCTTAACCAGCTCCAACAGTTAAACTTTGCTTGCTCCATAATGCGCCAGTATGAACAAGTGAACATTCTTATTTTAGAGTACTTTTATATTTGAGTCAGGATTCAGTACAGTCTGCACTCCTAAGTCAAAAAGAACATGGGTGCTGGACAAAGCTGCACAAACAAAGACTCCACCTGTTGTTCCTTCGATGGTCAGTCGTCTGTTTTCGAAAGTGAGTTCTGATTTAGCTGTGGAGAAGTGGTGGTCTATCTATTGGATTAGAGGAGGGATTTCACTGTGGTATTAATCTGAGAAGACAGCAGGCGACCCAGCTGGACTCACACTGAGCTGTTCTGTCTGTCTGTCTGTCTGTGTCTCTGGCTGCCTCTCACCGTCTCACCTCCATCAGATGCAGCAGTGTGAACAGAACGAGAGCCGGTCAGCCAACATGAACCTGTTCTGCTTTTCACTGGTAGGAGAAGAGACTTCTTGCTTTCTGTTTTGTTTGTGTGTGTGTATGTGTATGTGTGAAAAAGAGAGTAACTGAAGGAGAGAGAATTTACTCTTGATAGACAAATGTCAGCTTTTATACAGTATCTGTTATCATGACAGTGTAAGTCACAAGTACTGAGTTTTGTATTTATTATTGCGTATCTCTAAATAAACATATCATTATCATAAAATCAGGTGGCTGAGACAGCTACAGTTATTTCTCATTTGCAAATCATTCACCCACTGTTTATTATGATAAATATCCTCCTGATATTGTTTTCCCTCTTTTACATAATCCACCAGGGTCAAAGTTTCAATGTTATTGCTCTAAGATCACCTGCTCCAGTTTGACTGTACTGTACTCCAGGAGTATCACTACTGCGCCACTTTCTTCTCTTTCTTCTTTGTTCATATGTGTTCAGGCTGGTTGAGAATCTGCGACAGAGAACACACACACACACATATATATATATATATATATATATGTATCTTTATTACAGTTAACCAGTGTGAAAGAGGGGAGTTGTGTGGGAAGTTAGGACAGACCATGCAGAATGCTGAAGCAGGAACTGGGTATTTGTAGCTGAGCTTGATGGCGATGGTTTGCACTGACTCCATTCCCACAATCCTGTACAGAGGGATGGAGAGAGAAGCTGTGTCTCAAATCGGGGTTTGGAAGTCACAAGCGAGCTGCAAGAAGCAAAAGAAACATCACCATTACCAACATAACTTAAAGGAAAAACTTTTCTTTCTTTTCAAAAAGAGGCAATGTATGTAGCCTTTGCCTACAGGACAAATAAGCATCGTCAGACAGACGTTTTGCTACAGTGTGATACATTTTGACACATTTTGTCCTCCAAATTCTGCTGTCTGTGAGCTGAGACTTTTAGACTTTAGACTTTATTGTCCCCAAGGGGGAGCCCTGTACCTGAGAGGTACAGGGCTCTCTATGGAGAGTGCGATGCGTCCAATGGCCCGGTTATTGAGGTCAGAGATTGTGGGTGTGGGGAGTCCAATGATATTTGTGGCAGTGGGACTTACTTTTATAAGTTTAGTGCGGTCAGACACAGAGACACAGACAGAGGCTGTCTGCAAAGCAGCAGGAGTGGATTGTGATTATGTGCTGTCACTGCACTGATACAGAATTGACCATGTTTGCACAGCAAAATGATTATTTTCAACATCCCTACCATGCCTAATACTACAGGAAAAAGCAAAAAGAAAACTATAATGTAATGATTTAGGGGAAAGGAGTGACAGCAACAATGACACAAGGGGCCCCCCTCACATATGGGTCCTCTGATGCTGCTGCAGTTGTTATGCTACACGTGTCGTACACACAGAATCTCTGCCTTAGGACAAATGTCACAGATGTTGACCAGTAGTCAGGATGATTAACTAATGTCTTGCTACAGTAAACAGAGGCTTGAACTCCAGTTGCACTTATCATCCTCTCTACTGTCATTATTCCACATCACATGTATCATAGAAATATTTTAGGTATTTGAAAAAAATCATTTTGAATGCATGTGTATCTGATGTGATGTGAGTCAACTAAAGATACGACTTCATGTGAAATCATTTTAGCTTTAGCCCCCAAACAATTGATTCATGAAAAACACATGAACAAATGATGAAGGTTCATACCCAAAAAAAGAAATCATATTGTATAGATTCACGATCCGTTGTTTATTGCCAGAAGAAAATGTCCATTTGCTCAGCACACTGACAAGACCTCATCTCTCCAGACAAGATGAGATGATAAGAGGAAATGGACGAGTTCCACAAAGGGATCTAAATATGCTGAGCAATTTTGAATCCATTCTCAGATCTCTTCTGCATCCAAGGTCATCAAACCAATTTCAAAGAACATTAGAGCCACTTTAGCAGCATATCCCTGCTGTGTTATCATCTCCTCACAGCTAGAACGTTTTCTCGTGTTTACTGAAACTTTATTGAATTTATGGGATGTGTCGTGCATTTTGTGGGCTTTGAGCGCCACGTCCATTTATTGAACTTTAAAGTGATGCGTGTTTTTAGTAACGGAGTGGGCTTTGACCAACCGATTACCACACAGTATGAAATTCCCCTGACATTGATGAAAGTGTGTAATGAGTGACAGATGCTGGATTCGTTTCACACTGCTAACATCACAACAACTCATCAGCCTTAATCCAAACATCAGAGAATCATTGAGGAAAAAAAAAAGCTGTCTGCCCCTCTGTCTGTCTGGCATCAGGAGGGGTCTATGGACAGCCTTTACGAGGCGGTGCAGTGCTCCAGCGACGCCCCCCCACGGGCCGTCCCCAGTCGCTCCTGCAGTCGCTCCTGCAGTCCAGCTGTCCTCCTGGACAACAACACTAAGTGGCGAGGTTCTGGAAGATCTATATCCATGGTGAGAGGGACACACTCCCAGTTAAGAAAAAAGCAACACAGAGAAACAGACTCCACAATATCAACACAAAGTTTTACAGACAGTGCGTGGTGGGTCCACATGAACAATGTGGTCCACATGACCAGATTACAGCTCTCAGAGGAAGAGGGACCATGGACCAGATTGTACCAGTAACATAAAGCTGATTATGAAATGATGAACAGAGCCATTAGACAGCTGCTACTGTGACCAGACTGATTCAAAATGTTTCACTTTAAATTAAATGTTCTTGATGCCATATCAGTGAATCTTTTGTTTTGTGACATCTCACAAACAGTGCTTTGGTTTTCTCTTCAGGAAATGCCTCAAACTCAAGGGAACAACTCTAATAAAAAGATAAGAAGGTGAGCTCAACAGGGAATTACACACAGTAATTCTAACACTTTATTAGCAGGACAGTAATACATTGTTTTTTTGGCTTCGGGGAAATCATTTTTTTCTTTATTTTTGGTTGTTCCTACAATATTTAAATTCTGATTTATGCACAAGAAATTGTATTAAACACACTGTAATCATGCTCGGCATGCATCGGTGCTTGTTTGTGTGCTGTCTCCTTCATTCTCTTTGTTTTGTTGGATGTACATCAAAGCAGAGCAAAAAAAAAAAGCTGCAAGTGAAAGGGCTTTTCCCATATAGTAATAATATGGCTTTAAAGGCACCCACTTTTCTCTGAAGGTTAATTCTGTAAATCCTCCCTACAGCAGAATCCTCCATGCAGTCTCAGCTGCTCCGCTCAGCCTCACCTTAAGTTCCTGTGGTGAGTTATAATCTAGGAAGTGAGATTGACAGCTCACTCAAAACAAAAGATTTACATGTGCATTTGTCTTATATATTCAGTTTGACTGTTCATACATGAGAAGCAAGGCTCAGTGGACTGTTAAGGGCAGAAGGCAGATTATGGCTTTAGGATTATTGGACTAAGAGGATTCGAGGCCCACCTACTTAGAATCCTTTGTTTCAACACCTTTACGCCACTCATGTTCCCTGTGGTTACTCACAGCATACTCACAGCACCTTGATCTAATTTTTGCAATATGACCGTACTTTGTCTTTTACTCTCGTCTTCATCCTCATTGTGTGACAGTTTGTAGTTTGAAAGGTGAGAGAGCTCACATCATGTGCCAGTTAAAGGCAATCAAATCAAATCAATCAATCAATCAATCAATTCTCTTCTTATTTCAGAACTCACATATCTAAATCTGCATCAGATAATGAAACCCTGGGTAAGTACGTGTAATTCCCTCCAGATTGATAAAAATGTAATAATTTGAAAGTGACTGCACAGTACAACAAACACTCCTCTGTTCACCCCTTCCTTTTCCAAGTGTTCCAGGGGAACTATGGTACCATTACTAAGAAGGATGTTAACATTTTAAGGCTAGAATAACCAAAGTATTTTAATTTAAAAGTGATTATTAACTCAAACTAAAATCAGTTTTGTGCCCATGAACCTAAATGTTACACAAAGTGTACACAGTTTTCTGTTTTTTTTTTCTCCTTATAATTTCTTTAAAAATGCCTGTTATTTAAACTGTCTTTCAATTTCACAATTTGATGCCTTAAATATAGCACATCTTGCTTAAATACTCCAATAGAGAAATAACTAACCCTAGAAATAACACCTCTAGGACAATATTGGTGTCTATTATTAAGATGAAAACCTCAGGTAGTGTGCCAGACTTCCTGTCTGTGGATCTGAAAAGATTTATTTTAGCCTAATGTATCTGTGCAGCCTCTATTCACCCTTAGGTTTCACTCAAAATCTTGATTTCTGCCTCTCAACTGCAGATAACCGCGGCTATAATACTGAAAGCTGGCAGGCTACCAAGAGCCGGGAAGATTTAATCCACATCAGCAACAATCACATAGAAGGTAAACAGGGGAAAAATGGGTTAAGCTCATCTGTGTTCAGTTGTATTCTCAGCATGACGTCTGATGAGACGGACCAGAGGTTTCCAGGTTGATCACCAAAATTATAACCAGGCCGGTTATAATTTTAACCAGTGATACAAATAGATGTTATAGAGCGATTCTATTGTGATTTGCACTAAAGTTTGTTCGACTTGTTTCATGAAAGTAACATCAGACATACACCACACACTTCTGGTGAGATAAAGAGCTCAGGAGTTTTAAACTACAGGAAAAAAGAAGCAAATAAATAAACCATCCATCTGATTTCGATTTTGCATGTGGGTTTGGTTTTTCCTTTGGTTTTTCCAGTGTTTCACTACCTCGGTGATCTACTGTGTAATGTAACATCCTGTTTCCCTCTAGAGATGAGGAAGACTAAGCACAGAACAAAAACCAGAGGAGGGAAGGGAGCTCATCATTCAAGCACCAAGAAAAAGCATAAACCACCATCGAGCCAGGTTAGAGTTTACGTCGTTTTCAAGAATCAAAACAACAACAAAAAGTGGTCTTGCAAATGGGTGTGAGAATGCAAAACTTGAGCTAAACTATACACATAAAAACAGTTTGTTAGATGTAGTTTATAGTTCATTAGATAGTTTAGATAGTTGGAAGCTAAATCTAGACTGACCAAAGGTCAGAGGAAGAGATTAGAGCATGGAGCTGTTTTTCTCTCTTATGTGTCAGAACAGCCTGCATCACTGTAATTACTGTATTACAGCACTAAAATGGAAGACGATGCAGTATCCAAAGAAGAATAGCTGCACAAACCTGTGTGTGTGAGTGTTTCGGTTGATGAAGGTAAAAAGGTCTCATGCCAGAGCACAGTGCCCAGTCAGACTGATGACCATCACAGTGAGAAGCAAACAAAGCAGGGTCTGCCAACACTGGATCAGATGCGGTTTTCAGCACCATGTTACTGCAACTAAAAAGTTACCAGTGAGTGGGAGCTGCTGCCTCAGCTTCCTATTTAGTAAATAGCTTCTAAAATTAAAAAATAAATCAAAATACTGGATAGAAAAGGCTTAGCCATGATGATGATGATAGATGGAAACGGGCAATATCACAGAAGTTACAATTTGTCCTCAGGGGAAGTGGAACTGTTTGTACTCAAATAGCTGTTCTGGTATGTTAGACCTACATCTAGCATTACTTTAAACTAAGATGAGACTCCATTCATTCATTTTAAGAAAAGTTACAATGGTGCTCTATTTTCTTGCTTCTTCACTTTACTAGATTGCTCATGTAAACACAGTGATAGCAGATTCCAAGCCTGGTGTCAAAAAAAGCCAAAAGACTGCAAAAAACACTGTTGGAAAGAGTGGGAGAGAGGGGTCAAAGAAAAATCACAAGTCCACAGGTAAGAGTTATCCTCAAAAACTCAAAAGTAAATGTTTAAATTCCTAGATCAAACTGACCTTTCTAGCATCTGAATGATGACCAAGCTATGACTAAACTACAATTATGCTTACAGAAGCAGCAAAATGTGACAACTCTATGGAAAAGAAAAAAAAAAACACGGGTCAAAACTTGTGTTGCTCTGGTATATTTTGAACTTATACTTCTGCTTTTAAACAGATGGTCTGCTATATACCACATACATCCACACCTTCTGTGTGGATGTATGTGGTATATAGCAGACCATCTGTTCAAACCTGAAGCACTTACAAAGGCAGGGGAGACATCATATGACTGGTCTGTGTGGTCAGCTTCATATATCCTGCTGCCCTCTTTCCGCTGCTTACGTGGTGGTTGTTAAGTCGAACAGGTGGTCTGCCTCATGCAAACAAAAAGCCGTTGCAGTGTAAAATATTGGCCACAACTGTTCTATTTCTCTTTGGTTGCCTTGTAATAATGTCATCCACTTTAACTGGTTTCTGCTATAACTTTGCTTAGTAAAAAATGTTGTACTACTAAGCGGTGTTTCCACCAAGTGGAGCGGTTCTGTACATATTTTTTGGCGTTTCCAAAAAATTCGTACCATTCCCTTGGGATACCAGAGTAACGGTACAGTACGGGTGGAGCTAGAACCACGACAGCCAGCTGATTTGGTGACAGAAAAGCGTCACTAACTTGCAACTGTTTCTTCAACACTCGCAATCGATTCTCATACTAAGATTGACGTCTTTGTTGAGACAGAAAATGAGCTTCTGGATGTCCTCCACTGTTGTCTGTTGTGTCGTGTTTGGTGACCTTGTTCATTGTCGTCGCACAGGTGCAATGTTATGCACATCCTACCCAAGTAAAGGTATTTTTCTCAATCAAAACTGAGCCTAACCCAGGGCTTCACCATTCCAAACAGTACGGTACTCTACCAAACCGAACTGTACAATGTTTAAAACATGTTTATTTGTCACTAAAGAATCATGACCACATATTTGCTGCCAAGGTTTACCCAAACTACTGTGTAGTCTGGCCTTAAAGCACAAACACACGTGAACCAAACGAGACAACAAGACAAATTCTATTTAATGCCACACTACTTCCCAGCATCATCAAACTATTCCTTTTTTTTATTGTTTTGACTGAGAAACTCCTAGTAGCTAAAATGACCTACTGTGCATTTAAGAGACAAAGCTTTGGTTCCAGCTTTGATGAAAATTGTCTGACTCTGTCTCAGAAAGTTGACAGTCTCTTTTCTCTGAATCTTGTCAGGCCACTCCCCCCTCAACCCTATGACCCCAGCCATTGGACCCCACTATCTGGATGTGCCAGTCAGATCAGACGGGAGGCCTTACAGTGGCAAGTCATCCACCCTACCCACTCAGGAGAAAACAACCCCTGGCCGCTGCACTGACATGGTTAGCCTACCTGGCGGAGCGACACCCACCCACATGTCCCACCAGCGCTGGAGCAACCCAGGTGAGGGCAGTCCATCCTGGGGGACCGTCCAGCACACTTGCCGCAGGCCGCTTACAGAGTACTGTGTGTACTCCCATGAGTTCAGCACATCTAAAGGGCCAGACTGGGAGGGACAACCTGAGCAGGTTCAGGATCACAGCTTGATACGTGACTGTAAACCCCAGATTCTTTCAAAGGTGCCACGGTCTGTCACCGATGTGGAGCTATCAGAACAAAATGTAAGTTTACCTTTATTTCGGGTGTTGCTGTTGTTTGTTTTGACCATTAAAGCAGCAGCAGGCAGAATCACTAGAGAAACTGATCATAGTTGAGTCTCAAGTTTTAATCCTAATTTGTTAAAGGTTGACATTTTGGGAATGTGGCTCTCTGTCCTGAGTTCCTACCATTAGATGAGAATGGACAGTTGCATGTGCAACAAATAAACCTGCTGGTTTTGACATGCTTTCTCTTTTTTTAGAATGCTTTGCACCGAACATGTACATGCAGCTTCCTAGTAGAACAGTAGAACGGCCAATTAGAGCATCACCTCTTTGAACTGATCTGTGACTGGTCAGACTCTCCCAGATTTACAAAATGGCTGGAAACAGAGAACAGAGGTGGTGCAGATTTCTACTAATCTCCCGGACTAGAGGAGACTAAGACGAGAGACTAGAAGCATTTATCCCATCACACTGCAGAAACACCAGGGTTGTTGAGCAGTCGATTTCACTTCTACAAATTCGCTTGCGTTTTCCGTCAGTTCTGACATAAATGTATCGATTCCTGTGTACAGTGCAGGAATGTCACTGGAGATTAGAGCACATGAGATCAAACACCACTACAAAGAGAAATACAGAGTCGAGTGAAGCTGATAGAATTAATCAGCCTTGCGCTAAATCATTTGACCTTTTAATGTAGCAGACATTGCTTTTTATTTAAAAGTTATGCACTACAGCTTATCTCAGTCTGCTGATGTTGCTACATTCTATAGGTGTGTAATTTGGGATGCATTTTGGGGGCATAAGGAGGACCACTGATTTTTTTACATTGGGTTTATGCCAGGAATACCGTCATTATGGATAGAAGGCACAGCAAATACAAACTGTTCGTCTTCATCTGTCAAATAGATGAAAATGGGTCAACTCAAATTCAAATTAAATTCTAAGTCAAAGTAAGATAATTTTCTTTTCACCCACACAACTGTGTAGTTTGACCTTAAAGGTCACTTCCTTTGCAAGCACTTGACATCTAATCCCATGTAGCGTGACCCATTGTTTAAGCTCAACATGACTTGGGAGGAAATTGTCTCAGATGAAATGTATGATCCAGAGTAGAGATTACAGGATCCCTATGGATATGTAGTGTCATTGGCTCTTGGAGATAAATGTCAGTTCAGTGGACATGAAGCCTCTTAAGCAGTGTATGGACCGAGTTTATTGGTTTAGACTCTCTTCATACACCATCATTGTTATATGTCAACAAAGCCTAAAAATAACCCTAAAAATTATGTCTATCTTATTTTAAATTCTTCAGATGGACAATGTCCTCCCCAGGTAGCAAGAAGCCTATGAAGTAATAGATCTGAAGTTTTAATCTGGATTGACAGGAATTTACAGCTGATTGCAAGCAGAGGGATTAGGCAATGTTTTTGTCTGTAGAATTCCCTTTTCTACATCTGACCGATTGAAACTCGGCAAATCCATACATGGCACCATTGGGGCCATGACAGCATCAATGCAGTAGTCAAAACTTTGGGTTGCTTTGTAAAAGTTCAGCACATTTCAGTTGTTGTTTTAGCATTATTTTTTTATCTTTATCAAAAAGAATAATTTTTCTTTATGTATCTGTTGAAGATTTAAAATGAAATATAAAATACTGTATTTGTTTCCATGCCAAGGGAGGGAAAGGTTGCAACACAACAAAGTTGTGCCATTTCAGTCATTCATCTGCACTTCCTCAAATAAACTCACCCCACATGAAGAAATACAAGCAAAGTAATAATTACTCCAGCATCATTTACAGAACAGTTCCACATTACATATAAAGGGAAATCATCATTCACTGGAAGTTTAAGATGACATGTAAAATTAAATTAATCTATTATCAATGTTTTCATATGGATGTGACCCAAACTCAAAATGGAGCACAGTAGCAAATATGGCACAAGCTCATCCTCACAGGATATCTCATAAGTGATAAAAGGAAAAATAGCAACATCAACACACATTTACAGAACCTAAATGCAGTCGTTCCTGGAAGTGGCTTGACTTGACATCTGCATTGAGAATGCCGCAAAATGCACACTTAAGCATTTGTGTTTTCCCCTTTCACTGCAACAAGACACAGTATCAATTGCCTCACATCCTGTGTTGTAAGGAAGTGGGCCAGCCAGCGAATTTGACTGTAAGCAATCCTCTGTGTTTGTTAACACGTCACTGTCAGAGGAGAGGGGTAAAGAAAAGACACAAGCCAGGACTGAGTTTAAATAAAACATTCAAACAGCAGAAAATGTTACACAGAGCAGCATCTAATGTTTCAGACAAAGCAAAGAGCAGCAAACCAAAGGTAGGTGGAAATCCTAAGAGACTCATAAATATTCGGAAGGAGGTGGAGATGTTTGTGTCAGGTTTTATATAGTTTCTTTCTTCAAAACATTTAAAAAATTAATGTGGAAGGGAATTAAAGTTGTGTGCAAAGTTTGTACTCGCCGTGCCTGAAGTGACAGTGTAATAATTTAATATTTGTTCAGGGTTTAATGATACTGAAATACTGATAGGTCACTGTTTTTACCAAAACATATCAAATACATTAAATTTTCCAAATGAGTTTACGTGTAAAATAGACAATAAGAGTTCATTTCAAAGAAACAAAAACATTCAAAGGTGCCGGTGCAAGTAAAATGTAAGCCTGCCAGTCAAATTAGTCGATGCTATATTAAACCAGTCCACAGAGGAGTTCACATAAAACCAGGATTTCCATGGATTATTCATTTACGTAATTATTTTTGGTGCTCTGCTGTAGAGATCATGAGGATTATAATAACATTTTGTTTTGAACAAAGATGGAGGGACAAAAAGAGAAACAATTAGAAGCACAATGAAACAACATTCTGCTTTTAAAGGAAAACAACCATTTTATGACAAGTTTGTCAGTGCACTTGTATAGAGGCAAATATTGCTTAATTCTTAATTTTAAAACATTTTGAAAGAAAGTGTGTGTGTTTGTCTGATTATGTATGGAATTCTTCGTAGTTCTCAACAAATGAACACACACTACATAGTCAGACTAAATAGAAAGCTGAATACACTGGAAAGCTTCATTGTTATTTTATTAAAGGAATCCACCTGAAGATGAAGGTTTTCCTTGTGGTGCCTTGATGTTTTTGTAATGCTGCTAAAACTTGCAGCACAAACCCTGCCATTTGGTTGGATGACATGCCCTGTCCTTGTCTTTTTAGCGCTCCACAAGCTTTGGCAGGTTTGAGGGTCTCAGACATCATTCATCACTGGCCAAACCAGAGGAAAATGGCACAAACATGGTTTGTGGATGTATTTTAGTTTATTTATCCTCACAAAACCATCTTGGCATGAAGATGTGATTGATTTCACTGTATAGCTTTATGTATGCCACGAAAGTACACCACATTTGAACAAAAAAAGAAAGACGTGAGAAATATTAGTAGCTACAGTAAGGTCTAAGTGCTTTGTCTTTGCTACACACACAGCTGGCAGAGGACTGTGAGAGTTCAGATCCAAACAAATCAGCTGGACTTGGGAAGAAGATGAAGGCAATTTCCCTGACCATGCGTAGAAAAATGGGCAAAAAACATGCCAAGTCTTTCTCTGAGGAAATTGTGAGTAACTTTCTTACAATAATTGGAATATTGCATTAGCGCACACACACAGAATCTGGTTTCCATGAAATCAGGGGACATTGCATTGACTTACATTCATTTCCTGGAAACTTACTCTAACCTGAATAATTACTGCTGGCCTAATCCCGATGCTAACCTTAACGTAATCCAAACCTCATCCTAACCATAATACATGTCTTAAATGTAATAATGTCTAAAATGTAATTTACGTTATGGGGATTTTTGTCCCCATAAGGAAGACAAGTCCCCATAATGTGACTGTGTAAACAGATTTAGGTCCCCACAACAGGATTAATAAACACACAAATCCAAGGGTGTGACTTAAAGCCATCGCACTTTTAACAATTATCTCCCATTTGTGTTCAAATTATGTAATGTTTTCTTGAAACCTGTAAAGCAATAAAAGTTCAGACTCACTGACACTTACAACAAACTTGGGTTGTTTTTCTCCAGAGTCTTATCAATTTAATCTGTTAAAAAACCACATCCTCAAATATCTCACAGTGGCTGGCACTATTCAGATTAAAGTCAATGTTTTTCCCCCTATCTACACTAGAAACTGTCCTCTTGCAGTTTTGATGTATTCAATACAGTGAATAATTTTAAGCATTTAACTCTCACCACCTACAGCACATCTCAACCTGAACTTTTAGTTTCCTTGTCATTTTTCAATTTGGACACATGTACATTCCATGTACATGTCTAAAGGGTTAGTTAGGGTTAGTTTGCCTGTGCCTCTCATTTAAAACTCTTCATGTTTTGATTTTTTTTTTTTTATTCCTGTTCAGGGTGACGACACAGACAAGGACCCAGAGGCAGAGACAGAAAGCAACACTCCAGCAGAGAAAAACTCTGCAAAGACAAGCAACTCTTTAGAAAGTCTGTACAGTGGCCAGAGTTGCTCTAGTAAGTATCCGCACACACTCAAAGGATTCTATGGTCCACACCTCCACACTTTTTTCTGTTGTGCGTTTCCAGATCACAATCAGTCATACTGTGTTGTGCTGTGTGTATGGGTTCAGGTGGTGTGACCAGTGAGTCCATTGGCTCTGGTCAGAAAGACAGCGTGAGGCTGGAGGAGGACGGTTCCTACCAGGGTCAGTTCTGCGGCAGAGCTCGTGTCCACACAGACTTTGTTCCCAGCCCGTATGACACAGATTCTCTCAAACTCAAGGTACCAGTTATGAATTATGATGTTTGTGCACAGTGATGTAAATTCATTCATGAATACAAATGTTTCTTGACGATAAAGATAAAAAACAACAATCACAATATCAAAGACTCAAGTTAAAGTGTTAATACATAACGGTAAAAGTATTCAAATGTCCATTACTTTAAACTATTGTCAGATGAGTTCACTCAATGCCAATTAAGTCTCATCAGCTCTGCAGGACTCTCTCTGTGTTGTTTGTTTTTGTGTCACCGGCAACATTCCAGCAATGAACCAAAACTGATAGAGCCAAGACAGAAGCACAACTACTGAGCACTAGTAAAACAAGGCAGATGAATCCGCTTGGACCATGGCTACAAAACCCATTAAACACCAGCAAAAAGTTTTCAAAATGAATTGTACTGCTAAAATAAAACTGGATGGAATGCTGAGCAAATAAAGAGCTCTGTAAACAACTGTCTGACTACCTCTGCATTTGCAAATTCCAGCTGCTGCTGTTCCTGCAGTGCGCAGCTCCAAGATTACTGGATTTAGTCTAGACAAGTAATGCTATGTTGGAGGACAGATGTACAACACATAATTAACCAAAGCATAGTAGAAACAAAGTGACTATCTTTGTGCAGGGAAAATGGGGTCACATAGAAACTAGCAGTGTTTTGGTAATTGTCCAGAAGTCCACTTTCCCCTTTGGAGATTTAAACATTCCATATGAACTCAACAGTTATTAACCCCATCCCACCTTGTCTTCCTAGGTCGGTGACATCATCAGTATCATCAGTAAGCCTCCAATGGGCATCTGGACAGGCATGCTAAACAACAAAGTGGGAAACTTCAAGTTCATCTATGTGGATATTTTAGCGGACAAAGAAGAGAAGGAGGAGGAAGAAGAGGCTCCAAAGATCAGACAACAGAAGCTCTGTAAAAGACCTCGACCTAAAACGCTGCTGGAGTTACTGGAGCGACTGAACCTGGAGGTAAGGATAAGGGCTGCTTTTGTCTGGTCACATGTCAGAAGTAAACACTTCTGTAATGAGAAGGAAATCCTCTTGTGCTATGAACCTAATATAGTGACATTAAAACCAGAATGATGCACAACATCGCATAGACATACACACATAACAATATATTGCAAACTGAGGAAATCCTTTTCAATGTGAACAAGCCTACACCGAAACGCTTCCATACTCCACAACTCAATACTTTTGTATTTTTTGCAGGAGTACGCTTCTGCCCTGCTGCTAAATGGTTACCAGACAGTAGATGACCTTATGCATCTGCAGGAGAAACACCTGATTGAGTTAAATGTTAAAGACCCTGAGCACAGACGCAAGCTGCTCGCTGCAGCTGAATATCACTACACAGAAGGTAAGGAACACACATCAACACACTTTTGTAAAATTACAGATTTTGTACAGTACACAGGGTACCTCCCCTCAATAAAGAGCCTATTTTTCAATGACACACCACAAAAGAGAAGGCTAGGAACACACCAAACTATGACTACAAGGTCAAAGTCAAAGTAAATAGATAGACATAAGACATACAGGTAGACATATACGCTTCTGTCAAGAAGGAAGTCTGAGGTAGCTCTTCTTGGTAGCTGGTGAAGGTGAAAAGTGAAATGTGCAATCTGTAAGGTGCAGTAACTGAAAGGTGAAATTGTCAGGTGTCTTACTCTCAAGAGAGTGCTTATTTCCCAATATGAAATACCACTATACACTACTGTGTTTTTTTTAATTTGATTGTCCAATTCACAATATTAGTGCATCAATTTGTGATTGGTTTATACAACATAAATAAATTAAACTCAACTTTAACAGGTAAAGTTAATGGGCCCTTCGTCACAGAAGGAAAGCACAGGTGTAAATGATAGAATTAGGGATGGAGTTTCATGTGAGCATGCTGACTTAAACTGCCTTGGCTTACATGAACTCATGAGAGCCATCTTAATGTGATCAGTAACACCGAAATGGCTGCTTTGCAAGGGGCCCATTACATTTGGCTGATTATGATAAAGAGTCAGCCAATCAGAAATTCACCACCATTCGCTTAGACAGACAAGACCATTTAGAATCATCTAATATGTTATAATCAATCAATAACAATATTTCTGAATGCCACTGTCGACACCAGCTTGGTGTTTAAAAGGAACAATTTGTACATTAATCACTGACTGAAATGTTTTCATGCTTTATAGCATGAACTAGCAGGGGGAAGCTGGGACATTTTTGCCACACAGAGTAGAGATATACATGGTGCACAACACCGTGAGAGGCTTATCAGTGATTTCCTGTTACTCAGATAGAAAGTGCTTAAGAGAGCAGACGTTGTTCCAGTAATCTGGTGTCTTGCAGCAGAAGGCTGATTAATGCTGAGTGCTGTATGAATGAAAGCAAATCCGCTCTCCGGCATGAGGAAGAAAGTGACATTTTCTGGTTGGTTTTTGTTTGGCCTGTTTGTGTGGTTCGGAACATTTAGCAAACAGGTTCATGCAGCAAAACATTAAGGGCTGAGTGACAGTTGGCAGTGACTAAACAGATGGCAGTGGCTGCTGCGTGACTCTGTGCATCTTGTTGACTCACAGGTGTTGCCAGTAATTTAATTAATGAAGCTCAATTCCATTAGGTTTATGCTTTTGCATTGCGAACATTAGGACAACTATCCTCTGTCTATGAGGTAGAAAAAAAATAGTATGGTGCATGTCAACTGAATTTCTGGGAGCAGAAATTAAAATATAACAGAATGTTTAAGGTGCTCTGTGTTGCTTTTTGCACGGTCATACCTGCAGAAGTTATTTCAGTATTTGTGCCAAAAACACAGCTTAATTCTATTTTAAGTTATTTCTCTTTGCTAAGAATAAATCAAATTAAAATGTCTTTCATGTGTGAGTACCAGTCATTTTCCACTAACTCAACCACTTGGCACAGTTTTCTCTCATGTGGCTGGAAACAGAAACCTGTAATACTATGACATTTGATGTAACTCCTGTTGTTGTGTGGCCACAGGTGATGATGTCAGAGACGCGGAGGAGCACAAATCTCACAGTCAACAGGAAGAAGACAGCGACTGTCCCAGAGACTCGGGCTGTTTCATCCCATCTGAATGTTCAGACATCAAAGAAGATGCGGAGCATCTTGCAGATGCTGCGGATTTGTAATCTGCTCCATCCCATCATCAGGCAGATACTATGACATTTGGAATTCAGAGTTGTTGTTTTTTTTTTCTTATGACTGAGGGTTTCAACAATTATCTCTCAATTTCCTCAGAAATGTCATGTCAACACCTTTTGTTTCAACATGCCTGTAACATATAGGAAGAACAAACAGTTAGCCTCTTTACTGCCATCTTCTTATCCACTGTCATTTTCTTGAGTTAATAATAATAATAACTTTTCTTTTATGTTATGTTGTTGAGGAAGTGACACTTCATTGTTTTACTGTCACTTTTATTTATTGCATAAAACATTTGGTGTTGTTGCATACACTGCCTTTATTTATCATATCTGTGTCATTTTCAGCTTCTTACGTCAACATCCAGAGTCACTCTTTTTTTCCACACATGAATAAAGTGATTTGGAACATGAAGGGTTTTTGTTTTTTTTTTAATTGTAGTGTATGGTTTTGAAAAGTGCACATTCAGATTTTGTCTGTAATGTATTATGTACAGGAAAAACATGTACATTATTTTCTGAAAGGTGCACGTGTGAATGAGCTTGTGAAAGTCACTATTCATCTGTTTTCATAAATATTTGTAAATAAATCTAAAGTAATAATACATGTTTGTTTTTTTTTCACTTGAACTTGAACTCTTTGCCAGTAATTACAGAGCTGTGGCTGTCACCATGTTGGCAAAAAAAAATTAAGCTGTAGGAGTTCACTGTGTAGTTTACATCCAAACAGATCAATCAATAAATCATAGACCCTGACACAGAAACTGAATATTATATCGGATCCTTACAGTACCCATTAGTAAAGGCATTTAAAATAAACAAGATAACAAAATTTGCATTTGAGTCTGTATTGACACTGAATTTGGCATCCAAATTCCCAGCTTCCCAGTCAGTGGTTAACGGTAAACTTACAACAATCCCACCCCTAGGTTTTTCAAATACAATAAAGGTTTTATTGACGTCATAGTGTGACTCAAAATACAGTACAGTAAGACAGTGCTTCTCAAACTTTTTTCCTAAGTACCACCTGAGAAAATACTGAGCTCTCGAAGTAACACCTTTATCACCAAGGTTAAAATATAGGGGTGTAAATAGAAGGAGCAAGGTCAGCTACAGACTTTTCAGAAGAGACAGATTTATTCCTAATTAGATCATTTGCTCTCTCATCATTGTCCTCTTCCTCACATATACCTCAGTCACTGGTATAGCAGAATTAGATCACGATGCAATGAGAGATATGGTGACTCTATTTATCTTTTTGTTAATTGTTTCATTTTAATACCCTGGTATATAGAGTAGAACAGTATTTCCAATTTTCCTCCAAGTACCACCAGTGGAAGCTCGCGCCACAGTTTGAGAACCATGGCAGTGACACTTTACAAACACACACTTTAACATTAATGAGAAGTGTAGAAACTTTACCCTTAAATTCCAAGCGGGAAGATGCGAATCTAGATGCAAACTTCAGCGTCATGATTCAGTACCTGATATAATGTGAGGCTTCATATCAGGTACTGCAGCTGCTTTGAGTGTGTTTTACAGCATCTGTTTTTGTGATCAACTTTTTAATTGTCATTGAGTTGCAGGTAACACCATACAACCTATGAGTCTCCTCCTTCACAATATAACTGCGGCACCACTGATAATTCCATATTAATAATATCAAAAAATGTGTTGACACGTTGGTTTTTGCTGGTTACGTGTGGAGGTTTGAAACATAAGGCTATAACATCTTTTTGGCAGCAGTGATGTCTGTTAGGAAGATATGTTTATTCACACCTGTTAAATTTAAAGAAGCAGTATCATTAAAGTATGGTACACCATACCCAGAACAACTCATCCAAAAAAAATACTTGCACTCCCAGAACATATGGAAGTAGAAACTTGTGAGTCCATCTGTGCATAAAGTGCAGTTTGGCGACAACAGACGTTTCAAGAGATAGGCCTTTCCTTTGAGGAAGGTAAATTCTATGAACTACACTCATAGAGCCATCCTCCATCTTCACCTTTTATGAATGTAGCCAGTGAAGAGACGGGTTGCCTGACACATTGCCTGGTACATGTGCTGCTGATTAGATATGTTGGCATGTTTATGTATATCTTGTCTATGAATGTGAACAGTGCTGTTTCCTGCCAAAATGGCGTTTCTGTGGTTGTGAGATGTTGGCTCCCGAAGCTCATAAACATCAATTTTGAAAGATACAATTTGGACTTTGATAATTAAAACATAATTATTATATTTTGTTTTAAATTTTGATCAATTGTATTTTATTATATTTGATTTTATGTTATTTAACTCCATTTAAAAGCATTTTAGGAAACGTGATTTTATTTAATTTATTTTAAATAATAATTATTTTTACTATAATTTATGTTTAGTTTAACTTGTTGTTTTTCTGTCTTATTTATGGACCTTCACTGCTTTGGCTCGGCTTGGCTGGTCGGCTGACAACACGGAGACGTCACGAAACTTTCCCTTTACGTAGCATCTGGCCGCAGGTCATGGAAACTGTAGTCCAAAACACTTAGCGCTTGCCTCGCTTCCCGAACAAAGGCTGTACCGTACACTACATTACCCAGAATCCACTGGGGACCTGTAATGTAGACGTGTGATTTGCTGTTAGCTTGAAAGTTTCCTGAATCGCAGCATCCAGCTGTCAGAGCTGGACATCACTTGTTCGCAAATTGAACATTATTTTAGCAACATTTTGTGAAATTAAAACGTGTGGCTCCGCAACAGTGTGTGTGACGATGTCCGGAGAAATCTCTATGATTGGTAAGTGGAAAGAGTTGTTTTTTTCAACCGCATGCTAACACATAAGCTACAGCTGGCTCGGTCCACCTGACCGTGTTGTCCCCGGTCCACAGGCTCGGTGATCCTGGCCCTTTTTCTGGCCGGATATCTGGGCCAGCAGTACTTACCGCCCCCCAAACCGAGAGTGATCGGCCTGGACCTGGGCACCACCTTCTGCTCGGTGGGCGTCTTTCACCCAGGCACCGGCGAGGTGGAGGTGATAGCAGATGAAGAAGGTAGGAAGAGCATCCCCAGCGCCGTCTCCTTCAACACCACCGCGGTGCTGGCCGGACACGAGGCCGTGGACATGGCCGACATCAACCCACAGAACACCGTCTACGATGCAAAGAGGTTTATTGGAAAGATATTCGAGCCGGAGGTGATGGAGCAGGAGAGTGCTCGCTACCCGTTTAAAGTGAGTCAAACTGAGGTTTAGTGAGGTGTCACTCTGTCACATACATGTTTACGACTAGACAGGGCTCGATATCACTTTTCTATGTCTGATACCAATATCACAACAGTGAGTATCTATCAATACCGGCACCAGAAGCTAATAAATATTAACAGATATTTAAATTTAAACTCAAATCATTGTCAGATGAGTTCACACAATATCGATTAAGTCTGTCTGTGTCACACAACTCTCTCTGTGTCACCTGGCGATATAACCGTGTTGTACACAGTTAATGATTCATTTTATCGCTAGACAAACAAAGGCAACAGCAACATTGTGTAATTAGAAATAGGACGTATGGCTGAAAACACAAGTAAGTGCCCACAGAATTCCACTTCTCAAAAAAAACCTGGTTGTCAAGCAGTTTGATGGATGAATGTTTCTAGCCTCGCCCACCGCCCTGCACTGCTGGTGTATACACACAACATGCTCTCTCAGTCAAGTCTGATAGTATTGCTTGACATAGCTATTTTTCAGATGAAGGACACAGCATACAGTTGTTGTTACAATGCTTCTGTTCACAAAGACAAAACAGAGATCAAACGAATCAAAAGCAAGTCGTCACTTTTTACATTCTGTCCAGTATTTGTACTTGAGAATTGACAAAAAACCCCACTTTTCTTCTTTCTCTGCCTCCCCCTACAGGTGATCAACAACAACGGAAGTGCAGAATTTCTGATATTCACCAACCGTACCTTCACGGTGAGCCCGGAGTTCGTCGGCTCCAGGCTGCTGCTGAAGATGAAGAAGATGGCCGAGCGTCAGCTGGGTGTGCCCATCCAGAAGGCTGTCATCTCTGTGCCTGCAGAGTTTGACGAGAGGCAGAGGAACTACACTATCAGGGCCGCCAACCTGGCTGGTCAGTGCTTTTATTAATTTTTTTCAGGATGTTGATTGTGCTGATAAAACTGTTACACTCACTTTAAATCTCCCTTGAGAATATCTCCTTTTTTTTCCCGTCGTGCAGGCTTGGAGATCCTGCGTGTGATCAACGAGCCCACGGCTGCTGCCATGGCCTATGGCCTGCACAAGGTGGACGTCTTCAACGTGCTGGTGGTGGATCTTGGGGGAGGAACACTGGATGTCTCGCTCCTTAACAAACAGGGAGGCATGTTCCTCACCAGAGCCATGGCAGGTCAGTGCCTCACTTTTTTTCACTTATGCAAAGACAGGAGGTGATGTGAAGCCACTGGTGTCTGAAAAAAGAAGCTTCACCTTAGGTCTAAGGTCTCTCACAGCTGCTGCCCCATGCCTTCATCACTTCTCTAAACTATTACAAATTATTACTGCAGAAAATGACAAGTGTTTAGGGACGGGACCGTGTGCCATGTGTTGCGCATTGCAATAATTACACAACACAACACAACATTATAGGTTGATTGTGGTGGATTTCCATTGTTGAGATGCTCATGTATAGAGAAAATTCCAAATATATAATTTGAATGACTTGTAAAGGCTGTCCAGGTTGCATAAAACATAAAGTTTTACATAAAGTCCTAACGATTTACTGTATGTGGAAATGCCACAAGGGGTAGCCTGCATCTTTACGGTCATTCCAGGAGATCATGCAGGACTTAAACGTTTATAACATTAAGTCAAATTCAAAACTGTGGTGTCATGTGCATGTTATAATTATTATTGTTGTTGTTATTGTTATTAATATATTTACCAAAAATTGAAACAATGCCCTTATACCAGAAGTTACACTGTGTTTATGCACATACACATCCACTCATGTCCCACCATCTATTATGTTTGGAGTCATATCTTTCACCTGGTCAATTTGTCTAATGGAAAAACAAGACAACAGTGTTGTCTCCGAAAAGAAACATTATTATTAAGTGGATGTTGTTTTTAATGCAGGAAATAACAAGCTGGGAGGACAAGACTTCAGCCAGAGGTTGTTCCAGTACACCACAGAGCGAGTCCGACAGGAGTTTGGCGTCCCACCCACTCTCAAAGAGGACATCTACCATCTCCGACAGGCTGTGGAAGCCGCCAAGCTCAACCTCACCCTCCAACCCAGCACCACCATCTCTGTGCCGCTGCACCTTCACACTGGCAGCAGCTCTGAGTCGCCAGAGAACCCCAGCACCCCTCCTCCAGTTCTCTTCAAGGCTGTAATTCCTCGTGAGCTGTTTGAGGAGCTGAACGAGGACCTTTTCCAGAAAATTCTGACCCCTGTTAAGACTGTATTAGCTGAGGGCCACCTGGAGAAGGAGGACGTGGACGAGATTGTTCTGGTTGGAGGGTCCACAAGGATCCCACGGATCAGGAGACTGATTAGCGAGTACTTTGGGAAGGAGCCCAACACCTCAGTTGACCCTGACCTGGCTGTGGTCACAGGTGTGGCCATCCAGGCTGGCATCATGGGCGGCTCCTGGCCTTTGCAAGTGAGCGCTTTAGAAATCCCCAACAGACACCTGCGCAAGACGAACTTCAGCTAATCTTAAACCTTATTTATTAACATAAAATGGACTTTCCGCAGATTGCTCACTGTGTTGTTTTCTACTGTGTGAAATGTTAACCTCTGCTGATGTGCCGATCACCTAAATGAAGACATTGCAGACATTCTCATGCTGCTCTGTTGTTTGGATTTGGCAATAATGACAACAACAAAAAAAAATTCCAGTCATGTATAAAGATACACCTACATTCCTCTTTGTCAGATAGTGAACTTAGAGTGATGGCTGCAGCAGGAAGAACAGTGAGATTCTCATAAAATGCCACTGAGACACTTCTTTGTCGTGTATCTACTAATGAATTTATCTTCAGTGCAGTGCTTTACTACTGGTTGATACTGTAATGGCATTTTAATCCAGGGACCAGCCAGTCATTTAAGACTTGTCAGTACACCTTCAGCTATTTATTTATTTATTGTAATTAACTGTATGGGTGTGTGTGTCTGTGTATGAATACAAAAGCTTTCTTGTCTTCCTGTCAAAGGCTGACATATAGTGTTCTTGTGCCTTTTTAGAAAGCTCCTACAATACTGTTGGAACTGAAGTGAATCGCAGCAAACCAGTCATTCAGACTCAAAGGCCTTTGTCTACGTTCTCGAGATGCTTAATGTTTACTGGAACTCACGTTAAAGCTTAGATGCACACAAATCATATATATTTGCCACATTATAGATGTGTGCAGAGTGAGTCCCTGTGTGACATGTGAAGCACACATTTTGGCAACAGCTTTAATGTTAACAGTACTGTAAATCGGAATTCATGGGCATGGATTCTTTCTGTGAGCGGATTTCAGATCGGATTATTGGTCTCAGAGAGATAAAGATGTAGTCAGTGCTGCACTTTTGAGGACTTCCACTTTTTACCCACATCCTTCTGTGATGTGTCCTTGCTTTGTGCATGCTGCGCATGACTTGCTGCACAAGTTTGGACAAGCAGCGTGAGAAGGTGAACTCTGGTCGTCCCACAGAAGGACCAAAGCATTGCTTACTGGTGCCTTGTATATTTAACATTAAGGGTTGAGTTACTGTTACATATAGGATGCTTCATAACAGTTCCATAAAATGGACAAATGTGTTCAATATTTCAGTGTGAAAAACAACAGTTTCTCTTACACTTATTAGGCTGATTATTCTGGATCCAACATTGAGGCTGATTTGTTTCTTTTTAATATAAAACTGTTTTTGAAATACAGACAATCCAGTGAGTATAAAACTTTTTATATTTCATTAGTTTTATTATTTCTTTTTAAAAATTAAGTCATGTAACTGATCTCGATGCAAGGCTATGCCGTTTGCATTTAATACCATACAAATACTTTCAATCCCCATTTCAATAAGGAGACCATGTTATAATCATCACTATCATAGAAATTGTCACACTGCTCTGTTGTTGCATCACACGGATTATTCGTTATCAGAGTCTATTGCTAAAAATGGCAAGTTGCAATGACCAATTAAAACTGCATTTCTCAACCTCTCAATTGTTCTGTGGTTCTAGAGCAGTACCACACACACACATTCACATCCTCATAACATGTATCAACACATACTCTACATATTAGCAATGCTGCAAACTTTGACATGAATGTATTTTCCGTTTCAATATGGCTGGTCTGTATTTTGCATCGATTTTGAATTGATGCCGCTGTTTTTTTAATTTCTTGGTTGGATAGACCAATTTTACTTGCACGTTATCTTCACATCTTTTTATATACAGTACAAAAATACATCCAGCCAGACTGAATCTAGATCAATAGAATACACACACCAGCACGAGGGTAGGCTGTGGTGCTCTGTCACCACTTGTCACTGGTATGAGTCTTATTTTTAGTTCCGCTTTGGGGCTGTTTCTTTTCCCAAATAGACCCGTCAAACCGAAGGTTTGTGCTTTTTAGGTGACAAAGTAATTTGCCAAATAATGTCTGCTCTTCAAATGGGGACGTGGCTTGTTATGATTTGTAGAGCCGACCTCTGGACAAAAAGCACTTCTTGATATTTGAGCGGTATATGTAATAAAATATGATCACTCACATGACTTTCGCAGCTGTACAAGATTTCTAGCTCGATGTTCAGAATATAAAGCGTGAGAAATAAAAAGGAAAACAACCTCCTGTAATTGAAGACGTTTTAATGTTTAATTCTGAGGCAAGAAACATCGTGACCCTGTGCTGCCTGTAGTTGAGGTGTCCCCTTCAGTTAGTTTAGAACTTTATTTTCACATTACCCACTTCATTAACTATAAAGCATTTAGGTATAATAAGAGTGAGATGAACTTAAACTGCACTCCACAGGCTGTGCAGGAAGTGAAATATCTTCCGTCATGTACAAACTATTGCTATTGTGACTACTGAACTGTATCATTTTTCAAATGTAACTGGTAGTTGGCTGGAACATTTGCCACCCTGACTCACCTTTTATGTACAATAACACCACAGCAGCACACACAGGTTAAAAAAAAAATTCATATCCACCAAGATACACACAATATACCATACATACCTTTCAAAAAAAAAAAAAAAAATCTTACCATGTTCACTTTAAACACCATAATAACCCTATACCCCAAACCAGTTTCACCAGTTCAACATTTTAATACACTGGGAGCACAGCTCACACAAGTCATCCGATATGATCATTAATGTAACATGCAATAGGGCAGTGATTACAAAAGTGGGGACTGCCACCCCCTAGTGGGCCATGTAGATACTGCAAAAATAAATTAAATAACGTTTTACAATTACAAATACAATTTACAATTCATCTCAAATAATCAGAACTCATTTAAAAAGGGGGGATTTAAATTCTGAGTTTTTACCATTTTAAATACAGTGTAGACCTAGTACTAATAAGTGTCACTGGACACATCTCACATTCACACTGGAACATACATGTATTTGTTATGTTTGGTGAGGGATTATAGTTGCTAGAACACTTGGCTACGTGCCGCAGCACTCTCAAGTTTTGGAAACGGCGGCATGAAGGATTTATTCAACCTCTGTCAAGACAATCTGACATACAATTATAAGAGAAGGCAGGGTTTCTGTAAACAGCTTGTTAGTGTTCATTTTTATTTTGTATTCCTCTTTAAATATATACTGATGCAAGTACTATTATGAACAGCAGTGGAGTGTTGACAGAAGGCTGGAGCATATTAAGCCGTTTTTGTCCAAATACGCAATAAATGATTGAAAAAAAGCCTTGTTTTAAAAGAAAATCCATCTGCTAAGAATTTACTTCCACAGTCATACACTGCTAATCTGCAGACTCGTGTTTGAGAAGAAGCAGGCTTTGGTAATTTTTGGGGGTCTCTTGAACATTTAGGCGTGAAAGGAGGAGGCCACAGATTTGGCTAATTCGCTTTATAAAAATTATGTGCGGTTTGACGAGCAAAAAATTCTATTTACAGAATGTACATTAATCCACTGGGTGGTTGTTTTCTGCAGCAATCAATCAGTTAATCAGCAGGAGAGGAGGAGGAGGAGGAGGAGGAAGAAGACTTTACACGGCCTAAAACAAGAATGATGTGAATGCAGACTGGTCGCCTTGGTCTGACTGCAGCAGATTCACACTGGCTCCGTTCCAATCACTGGCAAATGCCCTGATTGGTGTAGTATTCATAACCATTGTCCACAAACAGCTCCTCACCACTGCCAACTCCATTCCTCACCTCTGGAAGACGCCACAGAATAAAAACACATCAGTACACTACACAACTTTTTTGCCACATTATAGATGTGTTTGTAAAAATAGTCTCAGGTCCAATCCCACTGTCCCCTCAAACTCTCATGAACTCTTATGTCTCCTTTTGAAAGCCTTAGTGTGAGAGGCAAGTATTAAAATGATACAAACAGGAATAGGTTGATGCTTTTGGTGCAATATTACTTTAACTTAAAAATGTGGCTTAACTTGAGTTTTCTACTCCTTGACTATAATTAAAAGCATATTCTAATATTACATGAAATGAATTAGAATATGTTACTATCAGGGTTGATTGCTCCTTTTTTGTTTGTTTGTGGTTTTGATACCTATGAACTGCTGGTTTGGATTAATGGTAAGTGGACACAAAGCGCCTTCATTCACATGATGAGGATTTCACAGTGCAACAGTTCTAAGCCTTCACGCACCAGGAGGTCTGTGAGTCACAGTCGAATGTGTGTGGGTGGACACTGGGACTGAGCATAACTCTTGGGTCAATCAGTTAAAAAAAAAAAAAAAAAAAAAAAAAAAAAAAAAAAAAAAAAAAAAAAAAAAAAAGGAAAAGTAGTCAGAGAGCAAACTAAATTCAAAGCAGGCACTTATGAGGAACAATTAGGTGACACCAACATGACTTACCTTTCACCCCCAGCCCTACAGGCTGTCAAGACAGACTGGGGCGTCTATAAACTCCCCTAAACACAATGTTGTCTCTTCTGGGAAGAATGTCGGGGAGATTTGGTGCATGAAGCGATGGATGCATGGATGAAGGGGTGAAGGGTAAAAATAGGCAGAGAGGTGGCAGGTAACAAAGGACGTAATGGATGCATGGAACTAAAGGAAGAAGTCACTGCTGATGGAGGAGGAGGAGGAGGAGGAGGAGGAGGAGGAGGTAGGATGGACAGGAGATGGTGCACATCACACACGAATGATGGAGGAGGCAGGAAGCTACTGGGGTTGACCTTCAACAGGGAAGAGAGGAAGAGGAGGAAGAAAATTCACAGATACTCAGACAGATGCATGCTGGGAGGTGGCAACATGCTAGTCATGTGAGACTCAGAAAAATTCCTTATTTTCAACTTAGGTATAGCAAGATTGTTTCTGCTGAACCTTTTTAATTCACTGATTTTTGTGAAAACAGAGGAACCTGCTTCAGAGTTGAGGAGACCAAAAAAACACAAGTCACACTACAAAACATTAAAACCTGGTAAACGTGTTCATACAGTATGTCCAGTACAGTAGAGTATACAGTAGGACCTCACCTGAAAAGATGAGTTTCTCCTTCATGACGCTCATGTCTCGACTGGGCCTCCTGACTGTGGCGCTCAGCATGATCTGCTCAGGGTTGTAGCTGCGCATGCCGCTCATCCGATACCTGCAGGGTCACATGATACTTCAATAAACACTTTTTTTTTTTTAAGGAACTAAGAAGTTGGCATTTATACTGTTTATGCTCAGAATTGGAAAGTTATACAACCCAACTGTTTTCTTCTGAATAAGTGGATTCTGAGGAAGAGCACTTCCTTACTATTATTATCACAGAAAAGGTTGAGTCATTCTTTTTTGATTTTTTTTTGGTTCATAATATCCTGTTTTCTTATTTTGTAATCTCTACACATCTGTTCATTTCTGGGTTAGGGTTAGGTCATCTTTGACTGTTGGTGTGGTCATTCTGTAAAACTAACATTGGAATGCAGACACATCTCCCTTGTTGTTTTTAGTGCCCATTCTGTGTCATGTCTTTGTGTTGTAACGCTGCACATGCACAATAAACTGAAAAAAATAAAGTAGTAGTTACACTAGCACATTTATTTGGTGCTAATTATGTGGAAGGCTTCTACAAATCAGTTGCTTTGTTTCAGTAACAAAATGTGTCATTTCCCCAAAATATTAAATTCCTAATTACCGAGATAAGCACTGAAATATTTTTAAGACTACCTTCATAAAAGATATACAAGTGTTTACAAAGATTTTTAATTATTCCTACGCTACAATGTACTAATAAATGTTAGTCATCATCAGTAAATGCTTAGCTCACTGGGTGGATTTTCATGTGAATACAGATGAAAATCAGTCATATTAGTCATAAGTTATTTATCACAACATAGCATTTCTATTTCATTTAGTGCTTATAATTAGTCTACAATGCTTCAGTAAATACTTTATCATTAAAGCAATTACAGCTAGGAATGGTACATTATTAAAAAATTGAATTATCCGTCACAAATATGCTGCGGTGTTTAGCATACAAATCACTGTTGTCACAGGGCTGAGTTTTTAAATTAAATAACTTTGTATGTGCAGGGAGGCTGTATGAGCTGTTAAGTCATTGTAATGTCTGAACATTAAGGAAAGAACATTGTGCTCTGTTCTGTGAAATGTTATGACAATATCCAGTTAATCAACATTGCTTAGTTGCAAAGATGATAACGCCCTACACCTCCCTTAGATGAGTGCAACAAGATCATTTCCTGGATGTGAAAATAAAGTCTGCAGTTAAATGAACAGCCTCGATTTTAATTAATTTAACTGAGGAGTATTAGTCACAATAAACCACACAGATGCATTCAGAAACAGAAATGTTGACAAGTGGCAAGGGCTTTAGCTCATCAGCGTCAATAAATTCTGGTCCTGAAGCACTTCGCCTGATTAAACCACATCCGTAGTTCATTTTGCACATTTAATCTTTTAGCTTTTAACTTTAGCTGAAAATCTCAGTGTGAACATTTTGTGCTGTGTGATTGAAATCGTTTCATTTAATTCAGCCCACGAGGATTAAGACAAGAGCTTGTCCCTCTAGAGGAAAGTGGCAGCATTACTTGGTGAGATACAAAGAAGTGTAGGAAAAAAATACTCAAAGACAGCAGAAGAAAGGTGACGAGAAAGATCAGATGGAGATTAATTTCATAATAAAGAGAGTGACAATAAAGAATGAAAAAAAAGACTGAAAACAGTGAATGAAGAATAATTAGATGAGGACAGTGAAAAAAAGGATGAAAAGGTAGAAGATTTTGGGTCAAAAGAGGTGACCCAGTTACCTGATCATGTGATAGCTGAGAGAGGATGCCAGAATGCAGCAGAGGAGAAGAGCATGCACATCAGGCAGAAGGAGAGAGGCCGAGGAAGGAGAGACGGAAGGACAAAAATAAAGGACAAAAGAAGGTGGGAGAAAAGAGAGGTCAGTTTCGAAGGTAGCAGTAAAAGAAGCTACTGTAAGGCTGGAGCAGGCAGAGCAAACCTGCAATGCATCGTATACAAATCACTGCTCCCCTGAGGGACAGCAGGACATCACACTCTCCAACTGTCCAGTGGAACAGAAAGACTAGAAGATGTGGTAATTTCTTACATGCTCAAACAAAGAACATCTTTGTTTGAGCATGTAAGAAATTACAACTGGTGTGAGACACCATGCTGCCCAGCAGAAATGCATCTTAACAGTTGAGAGAAAATGTTCTTGAATAAGTGTGTGAATAATAAAAAAATTATTGCACTTTTATGAAAGTAAATTATGTATGAGGTGTTATTTTCATGATGAGTCTCAGAGAGAGGGCGAGAGGGCGAGAGAGAGAGAGAGAGAGAGAGAGAGAGAGAGAGAGAGAGAGAGAGAGAGAGAGAGAGAGATGTAATTATAATTGGTATTGTGTGCATACATGTGTTTTGGTGTGAAAGCACACAACAGGACACACACACACACATACAAGATAGTAACACATTTCTTCCTAATTCATCAGTAGAAAATGGAGAAACATCAACTCTTGCCAACTCTTGCATAATAACTCACTGCAGTTACATCAGCATGTCTCTGTACTTACTTCTGGAAAATAAATATTCCAATAACCACAGCAAAGGATATGACATCTGCAGACACCCACACCACGGAGTACTCCTGTGGTCTCTGGAGAGACACAGACACACACAATTGTCCCATGTCGGATTTAGGGTTTTTAGGGCTTTTTAGGGCTTCTGACAGGATCCACCACTAGATGGCAGTATATGTCAACAAGAAAGTCTCCCGTGTTGGAAACATTTTGAACATTATGCAACGATAATTCCTAGAAAATAATCTTACAGACTTCTGTATAATGGACTTCAATGACTTCATCAGTTTCTTATTAATGTCAGCCAAAGGAAAATATGGTCTGTGTAATTTACATCCATACTCATTGTCATAGTCAATTCATTTCTGCTGACATTCAAAACACAGAGAGAGAGAGAGAGCGAGCGAGCGAGCGAGAGAGAGAGAGAGAGAGAGAGAGAGAGAGAGAGAGAGAGAGAGAGAGAGAGAGAGAGAGAGAGAGAGAGGGGCACATTTCAAGAGGGTTCAGTTTACCTCTAAACAAGGAGAGCATGAGCTATTAATGATGCCTGTCTTTTCATTGACTGTACATAAGGTCTTTCTATTGCTGGGTCTTCAGATGAGTGTCATTTAATAATAGTATAAGAACTGTGTGTTCAGTGGAAAGAACAGTCCCTTATTGCTACCATCCTGTAAAAACTAGTTTAGTCAAGCAGAGGGCGGCCAGCTAAAGGAGAAAAGACTGTGAGCTTACAGTGTAACTAGTGCAAATTTTACATTTGCAATTTAAATAGCAAACACAAATAGTACCATTAATACAGTCCAGTTCAATGCAATATATTTATAGTTATAAAAAGTGTAAAAGAGAAGTGTAAAAGCAAAAGACACTCAATCATAAATGTAATCCAACTACAATTTCTGCCTTGTATGCATCTGTGACAAGTTGGGATTTTTTCTTACATCAGTGTCTGTACTGACTCATAATAAGTGTATTGAGTGTTGTGAGTGGTCTTAATAAAATATATTAATTTAGAGTATGAATTCTTGAATGATGACAACAAAAGTCTTTTGAGAGCTCACTATTGCTGTCAGAGAGATATTATCACACTCCCTAAGAAACAACAAAAGAATTAATAAAAATAAAATGAAAGAGCAAAAGGAATGTGGGGTGATTCTTACCATAAGCCAGATGGGGTAAGGCACCTTTTTGAGGATATGTGGGGCTTCTGAGGAGACTGATGATACCCCACTGCACCACAGCACAGAGAACAGCCAGGGCTCGTTGACAGTGTAGAGGGTGAGGTTGATGTGGATCTTTGAGAACTCACTGAAACCAGTCACATAAACAAACACATCAAACACATAAAAAAAATTAAATTAAAAAACATAACATCCAAGTGTTTTGTTGCATGTGTACAGTGTATAGTATGTTCCCTACCTGATTTCCTTTGTGCTGGCCTGGTTGTACCTGAGCAGCAGCCTGCTGATGCCCGACTGATTTAGACTTTGTGGACTAAGTTTCTCCACTGATGTCTGGATCAGATCAGGTGCCAGCTGCTTCACCTGAGCTCTATACTCATCTGGAGTCCACATCACCTACACATAGAGTAGCACAATAAGTGATTTTATGAATAAAGTAGTGGGCTTTACTGTTCAGTGTCATCTGGAGTCCACATCACCTACACATAGAGTAGCACAATAAGTGATTTTATGAATAAAGCAGTGCGCTTTACTGTTCAGTGTCATCATTGTTTGTTAAATAACACACAGAACTACTGTAAATCTCTCATAGTTAAATGACAGCACGGTTTTGGGGCATTTTAATCCCAAATTCTGAACATAACCTTGTTGGGATGAGATGTTCAGAGCCAGAGTCAAGTTACCATGGTCATATGGGTTTAAAAAAAAAACACTGACACCGAGGAGGAACTAAGTTTGAGATTAGGTGAAATAAACTGAGAAAATGTCGCTGACCTTGTTTCCCACGGACATGAATGATAGCAATAAACACCTCATATCTGCAGCAGCACAAAACCGTGAATTTACAGTTACGTGTTAAGAGTTGCTCGTAAAAATAACACAAAAAACGAGTAAAGAGTAATAGTACTTTATTACCACAAAAAAGTAATATTACTTTGTTACTCTAACACACACACACACACACACACACACAAGGAAAAAAAGCACATGGATCCACATGTAGTTAAAAGATCTAGTACGATAGAGTTAAATCGACAGGTTTTCTAGAAAACTCCCTCTTGATTTATCAACTATCCAATCTTCTCCAGAGCAATCTACTGCCCAACTACTCCAACCAAATTTTAAATCTGGGAGGTTTAAATTATGCTTTTAGCAGCAATAACAAATGAGTTAACATTTACAATCATCTTATAAAACCATTCTTTATACATGTAAAGAATTAATTGCAGGACATCATGCTGTGGAGGGGGCTGAATGCAGCTCAGTGTTCAGTTCCTGTTCACCTACCAGGCTTTGAGGAACCCTAGACTGCTGCACAGTATGCAGTGTATCATTAATCCAGCTGTGGTAACAGGGATGATCTGGGGGAGGTCTCCTGAGCCTGAAAACCACTGTGGTGTTATGATAGGAGGACAACTTTAGGAGCTGCTCCAGGCTGCACACACTCTGGTTAGCAATCAGAGCCTTCTCATGCAGGGTCAGTGTGTGCACTGTCCAGAAGGGGTCATCCTGAAACAGAGGGACAGAGCATCACCAGGATTTGAAACATGCAGCTAACACTGTTTACAATACAATTAACACAAAAACACAACACTCCCATTGCTTGAAATCCCACTGTATTTTTTCTTATAGTTGCTTTGAACAACCCCATCTAATCAAATGTTATACAGCCTGTTTGGACAACGCCTACAGGAAATAAAAATAGAGGAATGTTTTTCATTTTCTCCTTCACATTCTTTCTCACTTCAGCACTTCCTCACTCCATGTCAGAGCACATAGGAGAAGATGATTGGCCACAATATGCTCACTTAATAATACAAGAAATAATAGGTGGTATACTATGGCAAATAAATATCAGACAATTACACTCACTATAGGGTTAGAGACAGACTGAAGAATGTAATGTAGATTTAAACAAATAGTGACACAGCAGAGGGAAGGAAGAGAGAAGTTTCTTTGCATAACATCCTGGTCTCATAAAATCTAAGAAGCAGACAATAATTCATAAATGCATGTTTTTTTTCCAAAACACATACTGAGAATACAACAGATACATACAACGATATACATATATGACAAAGAGAGCTTTTAAGCTAGTAGGCAGAATACAGAGTTCAAACACTTGTGCTTGATTACACTGACACAGGATTAAGGTGGAGCACAGCAAATGAGTACAGACCTCTTCCTTGACAACAGAATAAGAAGCAGCAGATGATGATAACAGCTAAGTGGAATTGCAGCAATGCAGCAGGTAATTGTCAGGTGTATATAATAACTGGTTACCAGGGCACGCAGGATTTAAACATTCTGCATGTCAGGTTTGTTAGTTTAACTCCAGACAGGTTCAAAACAATATTACTCTAAAGCACTGATGGGTTCTGCACACAAGAGAGGCACATTAATGAATCCGAGTGTTTACATGAAACCATAGGACATCATGAAGCATCTGACAAATGTCTAAATAAACAAATGACCCTTATCATAAATTATTGCAAATTATGCAGCACAACAGGCTGACATAGTCCCAAAATAATACTCATATTTAGTCCTCACTAGCAACAGAAATACCTTAAGGAACCACTGGCCTGCATTGAGCTGCTGCAGATCTGTCCAGTTAAAGAGTGAGGCATCCTCCATCTGCCTGTCTGGGAAAACCTTCTCTACATCTGTGGTCCTTCGCAGGGTGCGGTCATGAATCAGGAAAGGCACTCCATCCACACTGGTGATCAGAGACACGTGTGGAGTTTTAAATGTTAGAAGGGAAGTGTGTGTTTGTGTGCAGTCTCACTGGTTGTCATCAAGTCTTATTACTCAGCACAGTCAGGAGCTCACCTGTCAGGACCCAGCACTAGTCACACACCCACAGGACTGTATCAGAAACTTAGTCACACACACTTTTCCATTTTAACCATGTCTCAAGCTGTCAAGTCAAGTCAGACTAAAGTGACAATAATCTAAAACCACACTGGTAAATACAGGCCTAACTCCCTATTCCTACACAACAACTCGTCCTCCATCACTTCACATGCATGAGTGGATGTGTATACCCACTATACCTCACATAGCATGGCCACTACAGCATCCACTGTCCCCACTTTCTGTCCTCTCTCTCTCTGTGTGTGTGTGTGTGTGTGTGTGTGTGTGTCTCTCTCTCTCTCTGGGTTCAGCCTGTCACCTCCCATTATGTTGGTGATGTCACTGTCAACTGGCTGCTGATAGACTGACATACAAATGTACTGCTGTTGCAACACTTCAGCCTATTCAGTCCTACTGTCTTCTGAGTGCTGCACTTTATATCTAATGTTGTGTAGAGCTATATGTTTCTCATTTTGAAATATTGGTACTTTATCACTCATTTATAACTCATCATTGTACTGGTCTGCACATGTTTTGAAAAACCAGTGTTTTGAAGATGATTTAACAGTGACACAGAATCAGGAGAGGGAATTCTTAAATTTGTCCTGTAATGAACACACTGTATGTGTGTGAACTTGTATTTGTTACCTCTTTAGGACCTCCAGCACAAACACAGACTTTGTCAGGATAAATGGTCCTAATGAAAACACTTGGTCTTAATAAAGCAGAACCTTCTGAGCTATTGGTTAATTTTAGGGGTTAGATTAGAACTGTGGTTAGGTGAAGGTTAGAGTTAAACAATTACTGGACATGGTTATGGTAAGTGACCATGGTCCTGGGGACCCACTGCCCTGTATATTTTAGAAGTTTCCTTGCTCTGACACACCTGATTCAAATAAATGGGACATTATCAGGCTTGGGCAGAGCTTCATGACGAGCTGGCCATTTGAATCAGGTGTTGGAGCAGGGGAACATCTAAACCAGTGTTTTCCAACCCTGGTCCTCAGGGGAACACTGCCCTGCATGTTTTAAATGTTGCCCCGCTCCAGCACACCTGGTTGAGATGATCAGCTTGTCATCAAGCTCTGCAAAGGCCTAATAACGACCCATTCATTTGAATCAGGTGTTTTGGAGCAGGGGAACATCTAAACAATGCAGGACAGTGGGTCCCCAGGACCAGGGTTAAGAAACACTGGTTTACGCTGTCCAAATGAATGGAAGTCAATGCAGTGTTCTTAGAAGAGTATTTGCCCAAACCTGTGTGTTTGAGCGTGTGTATGTACCTGATGGCAACTTCAACCTCTACCCCGGTGACATTCATCTGAAGAGCTCGCTGAAAGGACCAAAGTGTGTTCTCTGGAGCAAGCTGGACACACACAAACACACACAATCATGAACTGAAAATGTTCCTGAAACAATAACCTGAGATGTAACTTTACTGGAAGTCCTACCACTGAGGAAAATATGAGGAAAAGTGAGAGGGTAAGGTGAGGTGATAACATCAGTGCATTTTAGTGATATCTGCCAATTGGGTATTTTCCTCCAAGTAAAAAAAAAAAAAAAAACTTAATAATGTGCTGTATGTAAACATGAACTTCTACTGAACACAAGGTAATGTAAAGGGGCAGCACCATCTTTAATTCTTCCAGTCAATGTTACCATCTATACCAAAATCAATAGGTTAAACATCATTTACTAAAAATGCATCATCCCATGAGACCATATGAGTAAAGCTCAGAACTGGGAATGATCCTATAATCAATACACACTTTCTGAGAAATTCAATTTAGTCATTTTCATTCAATCCTCACAGAGGTACTTTATATTAGATTCCACTGTTTGTCCTCTTTATAAAAAACAAGGTGTGTTTTTGAAATGAGGAGTCCACCTTCCCTTTTCTTCCATGTGTTGCATAACACTCAGCAGTATATTGTGCCAAGCTCATAAATCTTCCTGTAGATGATAAAGAGTAATAAAATTCCTCAAAGCACACAAATCAAATACTATTAAAAAAATGTGGTTTGGTTAACATAAATTGTACTAATGCAGCCTTCTGATGCAAATTTAACAAAAAGATGCTTTTCAATATTTCATTGGGCCTTAAAATCTAATATGTGGGAGGTAGTGTAGCTGATAACCATTTAAGGCTGAGCACTTAACATAACAATGAACAGTTCTTTTCTTTAATACATAAAGCTGCAAATTTACAAATCGTCAATGCATGTCTTTGTATTCACCAGGCAGAAATACACAATACATAGCAGATTATCCATAATTCTGTCATAGACACAGCAGTAAAAGCCCCAGGCTTTTTTGTGGTCTGTTTTCAGTTGTGGGACCACAGGGTCATTAACAGACTAGAATAGCTGTGGGAAGAGCAGAGAAGCACAGTTAATGAAAAACAAGGTGAGCAAACAGCTATGAAAGGCGGCATTGTCTTCCCTCTGCCTTCTCAAGATCAGTTAGAAGTTTATTTTTCTGAGTGGCTCATTATCATCAACATACTGCAGTTGATATTTGGGGTTCTTTTCTCTGTGATGTCAAAATCGTGCAGCTCAAAATGTACAATGTCTTAAAAACATATAATACAATTCAAATGATTGATTCTGATTAGATGAGATCAGCTGACTCACCATGGGGGCTCCCTGGTGACCAATAACATCAGGACGGGGTCTGAGGTTGGTTGGTTCCATGATGCATGGGGAGCTGATGTAAAGGGGCAGCACATAGAGTCCCAGTAACACACTGAGGTACAGCAGCATGACAACCACCTGGAAAACTGGGATAAGACAGTTACAGTCAGGACCATAAATATTGGGACATTGATACAATTCCATTCTTTTTGGCTCTATACACCACCACAATGGATTTGAAATAAAATGACACTGTTTACCAGATTTGGATGTAAATACCCTCAAATTAAAGCTGAAAGTCTGCAGTTAAAGAACATCTTGTTCATTTTATTTCAAATCCACTGTGGTGGTGTAAAGAGCCAAAAAGAATAGGATCGTGTCGATGTCCCAATATTTATGGACCTGACTGTAGATTAGAAAAATCAGTGCCACATACTAAAAAAAAACATTAGTTTGGATAATGAAAGCAGTCAGTCTGAATCTAATTAATGTTCAGTACTGTTTATACCTACATAAAATGGTCAAGGCATTGACATCAGGGACTAAAGAGATAAACAGATACGCAGAGATACACTGCTGCCTGCATCCAGCACAGTGTTGGTAAACGATGAAGGCAACAATAAGGACATACACAGGAATGCATTTGTTTCAAGGTCAGCTGTGGGGCGGGGCTGAGCAGTCAACTCTTGTTACATATGGGAGCATGTGCACTCACATGCACTTCAGACTGTCGGACTCCACTCTGCACTACTGCATAGATGCTATGAAGGAAGTAATCAGGACAAAACCTTTCCACCTGATCGAAATCTTTAAAAGCATCAGAAATCAATAATGATAAATTTGTATCAGCTTTGAACATCTCTCACAGTAAAGAGGAAAATAAAGGGGAATACCCTGAATGAGCTTCATATATGTTGATCTGAAATTTCACAGTGAGCAAGTAAATGCCAGACCTGACCAGACCAAACAATCCAAGGTGTCCAAGCAGGAAAATATCACATGAGGCTGTAAGAATGTTCATTATCTCCAATGTCTACATAGAGTTAATCATTTAACATTAAGCCTAGGCCTGTGTGTATCATGTAACAGAAACCCATATTGTGCCAAAAAAGGTAAACATACTTGTTTTTTCTGCGTGGGCGACCTGACCAGCCACAATCCACGACAGCGCTGTTACAGCAGCGAGAGCCCCTATGTGCAGGAATGGACCAGTAGCCTGAACAGAGATGTGAGCCACAGAAAATATGATGAAGATGCAGAGAGATAAAAACAAAGAAAAAGAGAATCAGGGTTTGAACGAGATAACGGAAAAAATGAGAGAAGTCAAAATGGCACAAAATTATAGCTATTATCAGAGGTTTAGACATTGGTGTGGGAACACCTCAGCAATAAGAGTTATAAATGCAGAGGCACTTGGTTTTAATTGCATGGATTTCAATGATATTGTCATCAACTTCAACCACACATTCTTGCTGGTGCAATAATCTCATAGGGACATACAAAGCATAATCTTACCAGAACTTACTGGATATTGTTACCAGCACAACAGTAGATTGAGAGTCGAATTACACCTTATTCCATAAAAAACAGAAAAGGGATACTGAGAGCTTTTGATCAGTGGATCATGGACTAACTCACACATAACTGTGGTCATGGCTCACATTATTTTGCCTGGTGTACATTAAAAATGGTCATGTCTATGTTGTTAGATGTTAAAAGACTCCACACAACCACATCCATGGTTTCAGTCGGAACTCTTCCTATCACAGTTTCTTGTTTGTTTGTACATTTCTTTCAAAAGTGATGTGGGACTTTCCTTTGTTTCTGTCAGCTGACCTGCAAGGAGATGGGAATGATGTCCCACTCTTGCCCCCATGTTTGATTGACGGATATTACACCAGCAATGGTGGTGAACAGAGCAGCAGTCACTCCTATCTGCATGGATAGAGATGAAGAGATTGCAGTTAAAAGGCTGACATTTTAAACACACACGTACATGCTCACACAGATGTACAAACATCGAAGAATAACCCAGACTGAATCCTTGCTCTTTCACACTTCCAACAGAGTGTAGTGCTTGTATTTGTATTTCATCTTGGGACAACAAGATCCAAACATTAAGTTCAGGACAAGTTCAGCTAACTGACATTGAACTAACACAAACACTCGCACATGCAAGCACCAAGTGAATAAACACAACCACCACATACACACAACACATGGCCACATGCACAGAAAAAGACATCTATAAATCTTGCTGGCCTCTTTTTTTTCCCCCCAGTGTCCCAATTTTTCAACCCCCACAAAAACAGTTTCTCACTTGGTCTCACAATGGGCACTTTACCTTATGGAGCCAGTGCAAATTTAACTGCTGCCCAAGAGCAATGTGACAAAGTGCTAAAACCTGAAAAAAAGGAGAGGGTGAAAGAAAAAAAATGTGATAAAAGAAAAACAAGCCTGCTGCATCACAGATGTCAGTTTGCTTAGCATCAACATGTTACTTTTTTGGTTGATAATGCATAAAAGATAATTCAAAAGTTGCCACAACATGACATCTATTGTGAGAACATTTAACACCTCCTTAGTTAGTGTTTGTGGGACAAACCATTAAAAATGCAATATAGGTGAAGCCAGCAGAGGTGGTTGCCAAGATAGGAATCGTGCCATCACTCCACTCCCCAGAGCGGTTGTAGAGAAACCTGCAGAAACAAGACAGAGAATAATGTTTGTTTCCATATCAACTCTCACCTACAATAGAAGGTGAACACTTGGGAGTAAAGGCTTTCAAGAACTGTGCATCTGTGGTGGATTTTTGAATTGGCATTCAAAATGATTATCTGTAATTTTTAATTGCTGTAAACCAAGCCATATTTTGATCTCTGGATAGGATATAAGAAATAGTAAAACATGAAATAAGATACAATCCACATTCACTATCACATAAATGCATCACTAAGCACAGACTGCAAAAATGAAAATAAATAAGCAATGACATTTTAACTAACTGTCTTTCAGAGAAGAATATTTGTTACCCATTATGCATAATGTTTTTGAAATGGCAGTTATGTCCTTCATAAATTTAAGTAATTTAAAAAGATGCAAAAAGACTGTATTGGACATTGATTGGACACATGAATAAGTGGTATCAAGCCATCCCCCATACACCATTGAGTGTGTTGTAATGGATCCACATGATCCAATGAAAGAACGTAAAAATTAGGCTACAGACAGTACAAAATAAAGGCTTTGAGAACAACTGGTGGACTGCTGGTGTTTCACAGTCCTATGACTGAGTGGCTATCACTCAGAGCTTAATGTTGCATTTTGTTGCAATAAAACCAATATAGACAAACAAACACAGCAGCATCAGTGACTGCAGATATAGAGAGAATACAGACCAAAGAGATTGCATGTATGGTATTATTAATTAATGGATGTAAAATTAGTGAGACTAAATTGTACATGGCAGTAAAAGTGTAGTGTAGACAGTAAAGAAAACAAAAATAAATCCAGCCTACTCTTACTTCTTTCTGTTGAGCATTAACAGTTCAAATTTTACTTATCAATGAAACCATGTATGATGACTGCATTCAGATCAATAATAAATATTTACAGTTAGTTTTACAAAATTAAGAGTCTTGTAGAAGCATGCAAAAGAGTTTGTTTTAAATCTGTGTAAATATGTTGGAGGGCAGTAGGGAGTTTTTCTTTGCTGTGTAAGATGACTAAGTCTTCAGTGTGGTCATGTTGTTTTTGCCAAAAAAAATTAGAATATTATCTCATCTGCAAGAATCCAGAGAGAGAAATCTGAGCGAGTTAATTCTTAGCTTGGTGCCTGATGCGTGGACTGTGAAATGGGGAAAATGTCATGATGTGTCTAAATTGGTATTAGGACTATCAATAAGGTAAACTGAAGGCTTCAGTGTTACTGAACACATTGTTCAGTTGCTGTTTGCAGTGTGCGTCAACAGATTCTATTTGCCTGGTGCACATATCACGTCGCATAGTTTTGTCACCGAACAAACATGAACAGCAACGGCTGATGAACTGGTTAGTAACATGTTCCAGCAAGTGAATCACTACAGACTCGCAACTCTTCTGTGTTTGTGTTACTGTATTGCATATTTGTGTAGATGTAATGTGTGCATGCGATCACAGTAATTAAATGCAATGTGGAATACAGTGTTTGAGTACACATACAATAGAGTACACATAAAATAGAGAGTACACATAAAATAGAGAGTAAAATGATAATCATTTTGATATTAGTGTGAATCAGTATTGAACATTCTCAGAATATTTTGAGAATATCACAAGAGTGCAGATTACCATTATCATTCTGATCAGTATAATTTTTAACATAAAATTTCAATACAATTTCAAATTTTAAGAATACATTTAGATCTATCCCATCCTGAGTAGGTGGTTGACTCTAATACAAGGTTTACAGCTGCAGAGCAAAAGCAAGATTGCATGTGTGTGTGTGCACATGTACTGACATGGCATCTACAGCCTCCGGCACTAATTACATTCACAGCCTTATCAGTAATTTGAGTGTCACAGAGCTGCAGCAGGGTCACTAGAGCTGATGCTCCTAGCCCTTTGCGAATATATTTAAAGTGTAAATAGACCAGGACAGACTGCTGCTAAATTACTAGAGCACACAAAGGACAGGGATGTCATCGCCGTTATCATCTTTGGGACCCACACAAGAAGCATGAAATGTATGCACTTCATATTAAAAAGGATTCGTTAACAAAACACTATAACAACAAACAAGCTAATGATTATTTTCTGATAATAATTGCTGATGAATCATATAGTTGTTTGGACCAAATATGTTAGATGTTGGAAAATATTGATCAGTGTTCCCCAAACCTGTTCTAAAATGTCTTTGTTTTATCCATACACCCAAATTATTCAGTTTTACTTATTTGTCTGTTAATGTATATGGACCAAAGAATAGATTCTGATTTAAGAGGCTGAAAAATCAGAGAGATTATTAATTATTAAAAAAGACTCAATATGATTAACTGATTATCAAATTATTTGACAATAAATCTAGTAATTCATTTATAATCCATTAATCACTGCCACCTTAAAAAACACTAGTGAGAGATAGCACTGGTGATGGTAATGCTAGTGCCAGTACTGATTAAATTGGACTGGGGTGGCTGTTTTGGTAACTAAAAACAAACAGGAAATTAGATGAGCAAGGGAAGGGGGTACAGCACAGAAAGAATTACAGATAATATAATGACTCATGCTTTAAAAACTTAACAAAATAAGAAAAAATGGATACATGGATTTAATACAGTTAAATCCATTAAATACAGTTATCATTTTAGAATAGTTTACAGTTTAATATTTTCAGACCCAAAAAACAAACATTTACATAAATATAAAGGTTAAATCTGTACAGTATAGGAAAACATTTAAGCAGTCACTGTTATAAAAAGTTATAATCTGTTCAGATTAAAACAAGAGACAGATTAAACTCAATTTGGGAAACAATTTAACTGACAGTTATGGACAGAATCTATTTACAGCCAAAATAATATGGTGGCATGCATGTAGCCCTAGTTTTTATGTGAAAACACATTAAGCTGTCAGTTTGGTTGAGAACTCACCAGTTGTATTCATGGTAGTCATTATGTGCCTCCCACCAGAAGTAGAACCACACCAGCAGCAGACAGAAGGTAAAAAGGAGGATGAGAGACCACAGCAGCTCCCACTGTGTACACACACACACACACACAAAATGGAATCATAAGCAATATTATTGTTATATAATGTCCTCCTACACATAATCAGTATGGGATTGCATTAACATGCAAAACATTTCCAGAGGATCTTCAGACACTTTTAAATTTGGTTTTTTTTTTAAACAATGAAATTCTCATTCTTCCTTACTTTGAGCACATGGTGTCAACTTGGCTGCTGACCTTGAACGAGAGTATTCCCTACACTTTGCTCATTATCAAGAAATTACTTTTAACAACTTCACATGCAGGCTGAGTAATTACCGTCTCCATGTGTCATGAACCTTCCTACCACGACAATTATTAAACTGTCTATTGTCTACATTTGGAGAATCAGAATGACAGAGACACACAGCTTGGGCATACTTGGGGAGGGATTAAGGTTCACAGTGTGCCTGTCTCAGGGTACTTTTAGCATTTGTCATGAATAAATCATGAAGTTGCTGATCTGTTTGTGTAAGGTACAGAAAATGATTAAAGAAAACTGAGACAACTCAAAAAGCAGAGCTCCCAAGAAAACCTGAGCAGCAGCCACAATGACAATGTGCTGCCTTAGATACTACACATGCAGTATTCAGCAGTCCTCATTCACAAATATTTGTACACAGATATGTTCTCACAGAATTATTCCAAATTATTGGACGTATGTCTGTTATCTTTATTCTGCATACTGCCATGCCTACATTTCTCTATATACAGACATCCACTTGGTGAGCAGTGTGCTGAACAAGGAGGGAGAAAGAAGCTGCGATATTATAGATGATCCAGAAAAGGTGAAAACAAAAGAATTTCACCACAGTGTCAAGTGAAATGAGTGAATGATGTTGACACTAGAAAAGGGAGACTAATAAGGAAAGACGAGGAGGAAAAACAACAGCAGGTCTGACAGCTCAGGCTGCACCAACTGTTGGACAGTGATCAGTGGAGTATGATCAAATGATGAGGGAGAAAATTATGATATCCACCAAGAACCAAGAATAATTATCTGCAACTTTTTATGTAATTAATGAATGTAATTCAGTCAGAACAAAAAAAGTAGGTAGGCAAAAAATGTAATTAGTCGGCCAGGGTGATATGAAAATTTCCATATAGCATTGGTTAAACCTGCTGTAAATAGAAAAGGTATGGTTGAAAATGTTAATTATGACAATAATTGATGGTGACGAAGAACGGTAACATTTTCATGGTTATTCAATATATTTGGTAAATGCTTAGATTTAATTATTGCTCTAGTACAGCTCATTTCTTTAAATTAAAAAAATAATAATAATAAAATAAGATTTTTGACACCTACAGTCAATTTGGAGTGTCCAATTAATCTCTGAATATTTTTGTACTGCCTGGAAAACACCCGTGCACACATGGGTAGATGTGAACTGGCAACCTCCTTGCTGCAAAACAACAGTCCCAACAAAATGCCTCACCATGTGGCTACCCTGGAATTGATTTGGAAAAATGAATACCTTTTTTATCTTGAATCAATATGTTGTTTCAAAAGCAAGTAGTAATTTTATTAGTCAGCCAGCATAATTAAAATGCCTAACCGTTACCGATTTCAGCTCACTGTGATATGACTATGATATGATACGTCTGTTCTACATTTGTATATAGAGTTTATGTGGTTTGGACTGCTCTTTGAGCTTTATGAACCCAGTGATATGTATTCTTAAAAAAAGAAAAGAAGAACAAAAGACAGAAAGAACAAAAAAAACTTGTATGCTTGTGTGTGTGCAATATGGACAGAGTTTAGCTGCACTCTTGATTGAATCGTTGTTGCATCTGCCAAGGATCAGATTATTATCTCCTTGATTAGGTGAAGTGAGACACAGGAGAAACAAGTACATGAGAGCCTGTCTGACCTGTTCATCTCTGCTCTCATTTTCATTCTGCTGTAAATAAAACAAGCTGCTTGGAGCTTCTTTTAGGCTTGGACCACCAGACTCAACTTGGAATCATGGTGTAACGATGTAGTGGTTCATGTCAGTGCAAAGTGTTATGGAATGACAGTGGAAAAAAAGGGCATTTCAGAAGTGTGAGAAAAAAATAAAAAACTCCGAACAACAATAGGCTGCCGCTGCATTAACATTGAGAAAATTGCACTACAATAATAACTCTTTTAAGCCTTTACAGTCCAACGACTCCAACAAATCAGTTATAGACAGTAAGGTTACCATGGTTTCCATGGAGGTAGCGCTGCTCACTGATGACAAAGCACCAACACTGGTCCCCATGGTCCTTAAGGACTTCTTGGAAACACCTGGGGTATCTGACCTTGCTAGAGAGAGGTGACATCTTTCCACCCCCTCCCCCTCTGTCTCACCTCAACAACATCATCTTCCCATCTGACTCTGGACTATGATGAATGCGGTCTGAGATGTGCCCTAGAGGGGGGCTAGATGGTGTGATTAATAAATCACCTGCAATGAGGTCTCTTCAGATCATCTAATAAACTATCTCAGTATCATTTCACAGATTTAAGATTGAATACTAACATGAACTATTTGAATCACTCACACTGCTGTGTTGGCCTAAATTTGACAATTAGGTGTTGGCTAAAACTAGATAGAGAACATCCACAATACAGTACATCCAGTTTCAGTTGTAGCTCTCGTAATAACAAATATCTCAGGATATTTGTTATTACAGTTGCTGGATTGCAGCTGCAGGAGTGTTATCTATATGCAAGGGCCATGCGTCACTTGACAGGCACCAAACCTGGCTGGTGACATTCTAAGGGTAATGGTGTGTGCAGTGCCGACGTTGGGAGCTTTTGGATAAAAAATGCAATAGATATTGGCAAAAAATAAAAAGGGCACATATTGTACTAGTTGTATTAAATAATTGAAAGCTATGAAGAGTATCTGTTTTAGGCACAGGAGACAAAAAACACTATTGGACCTAATGATCACTCCTTCCGTTTCCCAGCATACTCAGCAGCAAGCCTCCCTAGCCTGACATGACTTGGCCTGCCCTGGACACATCACATTAACTTTCTGCATGACTGGCATTTTATTTGGGCACAGCCCCCCATGGCACAGAAGTGCAACAACAGAAATCCATCTGAATCTATCAAGCTCAAGAATAAGTCAGTTTAAGGAAAAGTGCATGCTAATGCATACTAGTGCATGTTTTCGTCTGATTGTTTCAAAATCAATGAGCATTTATGCAGCTACAAATGCAGCTAAAAATGCAGTTTAAATGGTTGCAATAGATAAAAGTGAAACAAGTCTTGGGAAATGTATTGATTTGGATTCGCAGTCCATTCCAAACACCATTAGACAATATGGTGTCACTGCTGACTCACCACTGACTCAGAAAGATGAATCGGTGCTTAAACATCTGAGAAAAAGAGGTGTGGAGAGGAAGAGGAGAGCGGAAAACTTTACTGTGGTTGACTATTTAAAAAAAAAAAAAAAAAGGAGCAGCACTAATTTACCATAATGTTTGGACTATTGAGTGCACCTGAATATAAGCCACAGAAACTAAATTTAAAAAAGAAAAAAAAATTGTACATATACAAGCCGCACTTGTCTATAAGCCGCAGGTGTCCGCTGGTTAAAAAATAACCAGCCTAGCAGCTGTATGCTGTTAGCCTACCAGAAAAGTCATTGATTGCTATCTTCATCTTCCTCCTGTGCACTTAAACCACTGAAGTTGTCTTCTTCAATGTCGGAATTGAACATATATTTACTGTTTTGGTTTTTCCCATGTCCTCAGATAACAGTTTTACAATTTGGTGTTTAAGACCAACTTCAAATGTGCAACATATTCATGGAAGACCATTTTGACAGGTCTTCAAATCACCTTACCAGCACAGCCAGCTTACCTGACGTAGTAATTAAATACCCAGCTTAATCAAGTGACCAAGAGGGTTAAGTAAAACAGAACACTTCTCTGTGGTAGATTAGGACACAAATGTATTGTATTTTTAAAATGATTTACTTTTTTAGTACACTTGCTGACATTTCTTTCTGATTAATAATAACCAATTAAATTCAAAACCAGGGAAATTATGCATGCACATAATGGAATGAATTAATGTCAGCAGTAGTTATGAAAACAACTTCATGATGTGGATCTCATAGTGGTTAAGAGGGTTTTCAGAGATCCATCAGCTCTATTCTTCACTTTGTGCACAACTCATAGTGATAATGTCAACATGAACAATTACTGTGCTCTGTCGATTCCCTGGAAGAACAAGATTTGGGAAACAATGAAATGCAGTTTTCACTGGAAGGCTTTTATTCATAGCTGCTGCTCTACTGCACAACATGCGTACAAATGCTTGCTTACTTAGATACAGATATAATTGCACACACACACTATGTAGTACCATTAACAAAACAATACTATCTATTCTAATTTCCATCTGATTTGAATGTGAACCTGGGTGGATATGTTCTTGAGAAGCAAAAAAAAAGTCATTCTGCTAATTCATAGGTAAGGCTGTGGACTGCTGTGTACATTTTCTTCAAGATGTCAAACCTAAGAATAAGGCAGCATATGCAGCTATAATACACAAGCCTTCAGCGTTTAACAGTGACCACTTTACTGCACTGCACATGAAAGAAAACTGCCTATTCACACAGGAAAAGTCTTTAGTCTATTAGTATAAACAACAACTGCACATATTGAATGTGCTCAAGTCATTATGTACTTCTGTATGCGTGAGCTACACTGAAGAGCATAATGACAAATGACAGGACTAATCAGCAGAACAAGACAAGTCATTACAGTAGTTACCGTAATGACCCTCTACTTAGAGATGCTGTCTTGTAGTATAATAGCCAAATTAGTAAATGCAACCAGTCCAGTATAATTTCCCAGCTTCTAAGTATATATTCAACATTCGCATAAGAACATTTCTTTTCTCTAAAACACACATCTAATGCATTCAATTAACTTATTATGCTGCTATTCATGGAGCAAAGATGCAGTGAACTATAGACCGAAACACAATTTTGGTACAGTATGCCTGCACTTCCTTAAAACTAATGTAAATGTGGGAAAGAGGGAGGAAAAAAGACAAAAGCTGCTGTAGAGTTTAATTTTTTACTGCCATAGCCTCATGTGGCTCCCTCTTTGCCTCTATCTTCACTGGACTTAACACCTCAGTCCCTTGTCACATTCCTAGGCATATCCTGATAAGTCCCTGGCATTTTAAACTGATTGTGCACTGCTTTATAATGTTTTTTTAAAGAACTCTTGATTTAGCATTTAAAGGTTGGGGTTACCACTTAAAGACTGTCCACAAAGCAGACAATTTAGCAAAAGATTTACTGTCTGCATCACAGGATCCACAGCCAAACGGGAAGTAGCTTAGCTTAGGGCTTGTCTAACCAGACTCAAAGTACATACTGTATGTTCTTCAGCCAGTGACCATATTGAAGAACAGAGCATCTATGATATTTTACCTTCAACAAAAATAGTTTCACATTAATCACACAAGCTACTGAAGAGAAGTGCAATTCTGGCTTGCAGTGTACTGACATTAATAAGGTACAAATAAATCCTTCTTCCTTCACAACCTTGGTTTGTCCATCTAGAACATCTCACTGGTTATCATTTAATTGTGGAAGGAAGCCAGCAGGGAAAAAAATCTCTTTCAGGCAAGATCCATCATGGATCTGTTGTTATGTATTAGTTTATGATTTATAAAAGCTACAACTAATCATAATTCAATTATATACTAAAATCTACAGTGTGTTCTGCAGCAACATTTATTAGCAGATTTGCATGTAACTCAAAAGATGTTTAGGTTACCCTTTTTGGGCTATCGTAAAAACATGATAGACCAAAACGACAGGCTATGTAGAACTGATATATAGGAATATAAAAACGTAATGTCAGTTTATTAAAAATCCAGGAATATCTTTTGAAGGACTCACTGCATCCAACTGATCAATATTTACTGATGACAAACTGACCGTGAGTGTAAATATACTGTATGTTGTGCATAAAATGGTGGATGATTGGACAAAAACAATCTGAAAAAACTATCATGTTGCACAGTAGTTATTCCATCCTGTTTGTAAAAATAAAAAAAATTTAGAGAATATACCAACATGCAACAGAAAAACAAACACCAGTTTCCCCCCAAAATCATCAAAACTGACCTGAAGCTTCGTCCATTTTTTAATGCTATTATTGTTGCATGCTATGATCACCACAAAATTCATAATAACACATTAAAAATCCACCCAATTTTTGCTATGTATGTACTATGTACAACATCAGTGACAAAAGATGCCAGACCAGCTTTGTTTCTATTTTAAAAGCTTTTTGTATGACTTAATGGCATTGAGTAGCTAAATGGAAATACTTTCAATTATTACTGAGAGGTCAGATCAGCTTGCGCTGCATGACGTAGGCTGCCTTCCTACAAAGCACCTTGAACACACACAGAGGCTGCCTCGCTGAGACAGCCAGTCAACCTGAACAGCTCATTACAGTGAACACAGATGATAGAGGAAAGGCATGAGACAGCATGAGCTCCTTGTGGATTATGAATGAATTCATCGCTGTTCCAACACAAGATTCTAGTTCTCACGCTTCCGTGATTCACTCAGTTACATGTAGCTGATACACCTGCCCTTGATTGGTTGGTTTGTTTACTGGGATGATTATAGATGCAGTCTTATATAGCATCTAAATACTTAAGCTGTCCTGTACCAGTCACGGTAATACCGGTAAAAATTTTTTACATGAAAATCCCATATTATAATATAAACCATATCATGATATCAATAATACACAGTAGCTACATGTTCCCCTACATTACATTACATTCCCTTTATTTCTTCACTTTCCCAAAGTTGCATATCACTTGTATAAACAAAAATGCAAGAATGACCTTTTGAGATTTTTTTCCACCCATTTTCCAAAACGCTGGCTCCAAGTAGGTTACAAGCTGATACAATACAAAACATTTGTGGATTTCTCCTAACTCTAAAACTGCTTTGCAGCTTGCTGTGGCTGTGCTGTGCCGCGCAGGCTGCATAGGCTGTATCATTCCTGAATAGTGCTGTTTGGACACATCCAGATGTGTTTTCATGCAAATATTGCTTTGATTCATACAAGCTGTCAGAGAGGAAATACCCCTGGCTCTACAGCACACATATACTCCCCCTATTGTTAACTTTATATTAATCTATACCCAAACAAATGGTCTTATTTTGATATTCAGCTTAAAATTGCATCATGGATATCATTGCAAATTTCCCTGGAATACTCTGCAATAATTTTAAACTGACATCACTTACCCCATTACACTACAGACAGCTAAATAGCTCTAATGGCAACACCAGGATAAAGCTGAACTATTTATCTGTTCTTAATGTATGTCCCTCCAGGTGTTGTTTAAACAAGTTTAATGAATGTGTTTGATCACCTGGATGGAAAAAGTGTGGAGAAAATGTGCCTGACTGAGTTTCTTGGGTCAATAGTATGTTTGTGTGCTATACAATACCACATGGTCAAAACAAAGGATGAGCAGTGTGAACAAATAATGTCGACTTAGCACTCTGCTGTCTGTCAGCCTGAAAGACAACCACTTGCAACAGGAAACAGGGATACATGGTGTCTAGTTTCCTGCTAGCAGGAAAGGAAAGAAAAAAACTCTTCCTTTTTTAGTCATGCTGTGCTTTTTTGGTTGATCCAAGTGTTATAAACAATAATCCACCCTTACCTGTGTGTGCTAACCAGCTTAAAAGGTTAAAGATCAGCACATTTGTGTGAGCGCTCCATTGTGTGATTCTATTGTGTATCCTGGGTCTCTTCTCAGTAAAGTATGGAATGTGGGCCTAAATAAATCATCCACCTTGTGTCTGCCTGTGTGCATGTGAACACACACATGTTGTATGCTGTGTCTGAGTTTGTTGCAGCAACACAACCCATGTGTTCTTCTTAAATACAGAATAGTAGAGATAAATGCAAAGGGCAGGGTGAGGACGTGAGGCCCATCTTGTGTAGGCTGTGATGCTTACCCTGGCATGTTCCTAGAGCTAGAAAAAAAAAAAGCACTTAAAAAAAAATAAATTGGTGAGAGTTGGTATTTTTAGGGTTTTTTGGTTCCACACTGTTTATCCTTTCATAGCTTAGTCAAGTATAGCTATAAAACAGGATAAAAAAGTGAAAAACAGCTTAATTTTTAATTGACAACTAAACGCTTAATAATAATAATAATAATAATAAATAAAATGCTTAATATGCTGTATAACTCTTGTAATCTTTTTATATCAGTTTTTCTAGATTATGGTAAATGTGACCTATATACTGTTTTCTGCAACAAGCAACAGCCAGGTATTATGGTAAATGCACACAGAAAGATATGAGTTTAAAAAAATTTTTTTTAAAAAAAATTAAAGTATAATGAATGTAAATAAAAAGACAGAAGGCTTTAAACAGTATTAAATTGTAAAATAAGCTTCTATGTGGAAAAGTCAAGGGTAATAAATTGAAGACAAGCCAGCAAGGTCATACAGTATTTGATCAAGCAAAATTGTTCTTTGTAAATTACTGCTGAAAGACAAACATCAGGACTGGGCATTTAGACATGGGGTCTGCTAAACACAGAATGCACCGTACAGCCTTTTTTCAGTAGACTATATCTATGAACTGAATACAATTTTATGAATTGAATGTAACAATAAGAGCTATTAGATTCAGCAGCTATAATTAAAAAAAGCAATGATACTTTTGAATAAACAAATATTTATGTTTAAACAAAAAAGCTGAAAAATGGCATCATTCTACATGAATCTTTTGGGTCAGGTAATGGAAAATGTCCTTGACGTGATGACTTACCACTGAATATAGAGATCTGATTTAATATGCTGTGCACACATGTGAGCATAGGTGGACCTACAAGTGTGAGCTATTAAAAAGGAGGCTGACATATATTCCACATCACTTTGTTATTCTATAATACTGTATACAGTATGTATAAAACACATATTCTACAAGCCTGTTATTCTGAAACTTGGGTGAATTTAAAAAAATGGGGATGATTTGGACATCTAGCCCTGCAAGGTCAGTCAAGGGACATTCATCTATATAAAGTATCATGTTCCCTGTATGTGTCATGCTACAGTCAGATCATACAGTATGCTTTTGTAACAATGTAAACTGTACAGCAGTTCAGATTATTACACATTATTCACAAAAGTCATTTCCTCCAACTCTCACCTTGGTGGTGTCATCATGGGAACGTTGATACCGTTTCCAACGGCAACCATAGATCCCAGTGATACATGACAAACACAGCTGGCGCTCATAGACCTGGAGGGGTTGGTGTTTCACCATGCTCCTTCAGTCAGTCCTGGTCCTGATTCCAGAGCTCTAACATCCCACTGACTATAAAGGATCCTGTAAGAAGGTTAAAAACAGCATTAATGTTGAAATAAGTGTAATTGCTAACTGTTTGGACTACAAAACCCAAATTGGATAATCCAGGGAAATTGTTTAAAAGCGTCATGCTTTTGATACAAAGCCCAGTCTAAAAACAAGACCTTGTTTCCCTGCTCCCGTTTCCAATGACAACCAAGGCTGCTCGAAGCTTTCATGAATAAGACCAAGGTAAAAAAAAAAATAAAATAAAATAAAAAATTCAGAAGAGCTTGAACTCACAATTTATTGACCTTGACATTAAATTAGCATAACTGTGAATATATCATACATACAGTAAGAATCTGATCAGCACATTGTTAACCATTTCTTCCCTTTATGCAAAGCTGGAAAAGAGCATGAAAGAAACGGGCATAACAATGGTGATGTTACATAAGAGTGAGAGTGAGTAAAACTCTATGAAGAATAATCTATGAAGCAAATGAACCTTTAAGCAAAACAGTGATGCTTTAGCTTTGCAGTGTATAGCATTATATATTAATATCTCACTGTTTACACATTTCAAGTAGATCATTACCATATTTATTGCATATCACCTCATCCATCACCAAGACGCTTACTCTTTCCCTTGTTTTGTATTTCTTACTTTCTGTACTTTTTTCTATTTCCCTTTATGTGCTGCTCTCTCTGCACTCTCAAATGCCCAACTGGAATAAATAAAGTTTTCTGAATCTGATCTAGACCTGAACAATAATTCTGTGATACAGTTATTCATCTTCTCTTCTGTCTTTCCTATCTTTTGAGGCTTACAGTTCATGTCTTGTCTGAAAACTGAGCCTTGAAAGTATTTTTCTTCGGTGGCCTATTGCAGATCAACTGTCCCACAGTGTACAGGAGCAGCAAAGCACCAAGACAAATACTCCAGCACTCATTTAGCTCCCAACTCATGACAAAAGCTAGTGGTGCCCTCAGACTTCAGCAAACTACTGTTAATGAAATTATAACTCCCCCCTCCATGAAAATATCCAATGTGCTATTATTAATAATGCAGCTTCTTCCCAAACATCCTAGTTGTATTTTAGATGCTTCCATTATTTGACTTTGCACACAGAAATTAAGTTCCACAAAAACCAAAAACTACCTGGGTCAAAATTATTAGCTCCCTGATACCAATAGTCAATTGTGTATCCTTTTTGCTGGATAACAGCCTGCAGTGGTTTGTTGTAGTTTTCAACAAGTCTCTGACACATCTCCTGAGGAATCCCAGCCCATTCTTCTTTGTCAAATCTCTCAAGCTCCTCCAAATTTGATGGCCTTCTGGCATGGACCTTTGTCTTCAGTTCACTGCACCCCAAATATTTTCAATGGGATTTAAGTCAGGACTTTGTGCAGGCCAGTCAATTATGTTCACTTGGGTCTTCTGGAAGTAGTTCTTCACCAGGAGCGACATATGTTTTGGGTCGTTGTTGAGTTAGAAGACAAATCGATGACCCAGACCCAGTTGTGCTGCTGACCTGACTGTTTCTGTTTTTTTTTCAAAATCTTCATATATGCTTCTTTCTTCACGATTCCTTCCACCTTGATGAGATTCCCCAAAAGCACTGAAGCATCCTCACAGCATAATACTCGCACCACAGCGTTACACTGTGGGGACAGTGTTGTTTACATGTTACATGCCTCTCCCTTCTTTCTCCAAGCATAAGCAATGTCTCTATGGCCAAAGAGTTCTAAATTAATCTCATCTGACCAAAAGACAGGCTTCCAGTATGCATAATCTGTGTTTTTGCTCTGTTTAACAGCACTTGTGAAATACCTTAAAAACAATGAAATTTTTGTGGGGAGGCTAAAAATTTCCTCCTGAACTGTATATGCTGATGATAGTCAATTAAACACAAGTGCAGATGCACAAACATCTCCCTGGTGCAGTTGTCTTTATTTGTATTTTGTAAAGCACAGTTAGCATTTGGATAAGTCTCATCTGAGGCCTTCCTGTATGTGAACTACACTTGTCCTGCTGTAATCAGACTGTGTCTGGCCTGTGGCAGCTACTCTATCTGCAGCAACGGCCGCATTTCCTGTTATTAGTTAACAGTTCTGAGGAGGGCGGGCCTGACCCAAGGGAACACTGAACCTGGCCCACCACCAGGACCACAAGGGTCTTTGATGAGCAATGTGCAGTGCTGCTCTAGATCTTGAAGTAAAATGTGTATTATTATGTTTAATTAACAGTGAGTGTAACTACCAATCACTTGTAGTGCATGACAAGTGAAACAGTACTGTGCTGGTTGGGGCACCACCAGCTTTGCTGTTGTCAAATTCTTATATTTACAGATATTTGGCATTTGGATTGGAATGGTGTAATTGAAAGTTGGTCTCATACACTGTATTGTCAGACACTGAATAAACCTGGGATAAGACCTTTTTTCACAGCACTTTTTTTTTTAACAACAGGAAATAGTAGGACAAACACAGGTTTGACCAATAACATTAATTAGGGTTATACTCCAGTGTTAAGAGAGCCAGGGCCATGCGTTTTTTTCAAGTGTAAGGGTGTTACGACCCCAGGGCTGTGGCTTCATTTTCTATGTATGCATGAGTCTGCATCTGAGTGTGAGATGGTTGGTTGAATGACGTGCATGAGTGTCTAGGTGGATCCTGGGAGCTGATTGGTCCTGCATAGGAGGTTCTAGTATAAGAGGCCTGATAATCCCAGCTGCAGTGGACTTCCCTTGAAATTCTCTCAGCCAGACTACCAGAAGGCATTTTGTATTTGTTTTTAGTAAACCTAGTAAAATGGGGGGACTAACATCGCTGTTGCAAAAATAAAAGGCAAAAATAAAGGCTGAATTTTTGTCAAAAAAGTTGAAATGTTACAATGATCAAAACCCTGGCATTGGCATGGTTGATGCAGCAATTAACCTGATTTTGTTTGACAGATTCTGTTTTTCAGTAGTGATTAGAGACATACACATTAAGACTGTCACTTTTAATTTGAAATTCAATGTTGTTTCAAACACAGGATGTAATGTTCAAGTCCAAATTGTAATGACATGCTTTAAATGCAGGCTACTATCCCATAAGTGCCCATTTAAGTAATAGCCCTTTGAATCCAGGAGAGGGCTCATACAAGGTTTCCAACAATATCATAGAAAAGTGTCAGCCACAGCAGCAACAGCATCTTGGAAATGCAAGCCTACAGTACATGAGTGACACCCCTCTTTACAAAACAGCAAGTAATCCCCTGATTTCATGAAGACATGGTGTAACGTATACCCACTAATAACCTGAACTAAAACTCTCTATAAGTTGGCTCATAAATGTCTGTGTGGGCCAGGGACATCTTTGCACTCTGAGTGGGTGTTCTCATCTGTGGGTAATATTGTAAAAAGAGAGAGACACTATCCTGATCAGGTTGACAGACTGGGTCATTTGTAACATTTAAAACACTGAAGTTAAAAACTGTCAAAACTTTTTTCCATTTATAAGAGATTTTCTGTTCAGGGAAATCCTAATCTACTGATTGCTGTATGTTAGTAATATTCTAATGCTGTCAGCATTGTTGATAATGAAATGAGTATTAAAATTGTTATAAAATTGTAATAAAAACTATCAAGTCTATAAGTGTATTAGGGGAATTACAATGTGATGAATGTATTAGCCACCACTGATCTTTATCATTTGCCCTTTCAACTGCATTTTTCCAAAAGGAAAAAAAAAACATGTTTTGAAGTTTGTTCTCGGATCTAATAATGCTTTCAGATCTGCATTGACATTTTTAGAAAGTATACTTGTCACACCACTAAAAATTAAAAGGAAAAACCCTGTTTGACAAAATACTAAACATGAATAATAATAATTTGAATTATCCTAATGTCTGGACATTTCAAGTGGATTGAAAAGTTATATTATTGATATTGGCTGATTTGAATTTAAGTTGTGGTTGAGAGTATGATCAACAACTCCAAATATAATAAACAGAAGACAAACATAGATGTGTTGCCTAGACATGAAGGCTTACTTCAAGACAGAAAAACAATGGAGCAGCTGACACAGTGAGGGCCCACTGACGTGTTAATCATCAAGGCAAAGTAACAGCCACTTTCAGCACTGTCATGTTGTCACTTGTTGACTAATTATAATGTTTCGACCTGTATCCAAAGCAATGTCTCCATGTTGTTTTACCAAAGAGGTTCATGTGGTATGTGTTGTAACATGTTTACATCCAAAAGCTCCTCTCCATGCCAATTGCACAGGAACTTGAATTCTCAAAACCTTGATGCATGCTAGACGCATAAATAGACACTGTAGCTAAATACAACTTAATGGAAATCATTACGTTAAATTATTAAATTAACTACAATCAGTAGTGGTATTCTACACAGGAGGAAGTTACATTGATCCAAAAGTCTGCCATATTTTTTCCAACATGGATATGATGACTTGGACTACAACTGTAGAAATGTGACCACCATAAGGAGTGTGGGCTGCTTTCACACAATGACTCTTATCACAGACACAACAACTGAGCCACAGAAGCTTAACTTGGGTTAAAGAAATGAGCACAAAATACAAAGCAGACCATCTTTCTCGTGACAAACATTTTTATGATGATCTACACCCTTTCAACTGCACCTGGAAATCACCAGGTTACTCTCCACAGAGGAACCTTTTTTATATTATATTTGTGTCAGATTGTCTAACTTGGGTCAACAATAGATGAGTTAGAAGGGGTGAATGGAAACCCTCAAAACAGCTGCTGTCATCTCATTTTCTGCTGCCTCACTTCCCCAACCACAGCACAGTGAAGGAAAACAGTCTGAAGGGGAGGAAATGCTTCAGCAGTTTCCCAGGAAAAAAAACTGTATCTTCTCCCGATCAGGGAACTACACGCAAGGCCCAGCATCTGAGAACTGTTGGACAAGACAGCTCAGTACAAGAGAAATCCTTAAAAAATAGTTCAATTAGGTATTAATGTTTATCAGCAAAGGTGAGAAGCTTATGTTATTTTTTCGTGACTACACATATGTGCTGGGCATTTTATAAATGAGAACATGATTTAGAAAAAAATCAGCATATGTGCTATTGAAGTAGACCCGAGTCTAGTGATTGATATCGTTAACTTCTCGAGAAAATGTTTACTGACATCATAAATCAAGTGGAAATTAGGCTTATTTTCCCCATAGACTTCCATTCAAGCCAAGTTGTTTTGTGACCAGCAGAGTCACCTTCCTAGTACCTATTCAAAATATTCTTTCTTGATTGATTTCACAAAGAAAATCTTTAATATATGGTCTATGGGTGGAACTGGAAAAGGTGACACATCTTTATTGTAGTGTCTGTACACTCCTCACTGTGACATTGAGCAAGAAAGCTAATGTAGTTTGAATTCACCCTTCACTAAAATTTAGAAGCTGCTGATTGAGTATTTCTTGAGGGTTAAATCAGCATTAAATAATTAATCATAATCCTGTAAGTTTAGAGACTGCAATGTGGCTAACGCATAAGATTTTGCAAGATGCTTACAAAAGTTAAACAAAGATTTTAGAGGAATTTAGATGTAAAGTAGCAATGCACCGATCTGATAATAATATTACTGATAATAATGGGGCTGGTCTGTGATGCTGATCTATTCACACTTTAATTTTTGCGAGTGCAACACATGCCGCATTGTTTGATTTTGTTTATTGTGCGCATTTGCCTCAATTACACTTGTTATTAATTATCAGTTTCAGCTGCTTAATTTGTATATTATCTTTTGATTTCCTGTTTACACGACATGTTTACAAGTAAGTTTGATCCCTGTTTATTTTGAATGCCGTTCCAAGTTGCTGCTGGTGCACAATGATTAAATTTTAAAATATAACTATTTAGTTCATTTATATGTATGTGTTAATTTGTTACATTTTCTTTTATAATGTTTGGAAAATTATGTTTTATTCAAGCCTTTAGTCTCTTCCACATGGTAAAGTATACATTTTATTAATTCAACAATGGTATCGGACCGGTATCAGGTATCAGTTGATACACAAAGTGCAGGTATCGGTACCAGGACTGAAAAAGTTGGCTCAGTATATCCCTAGTGTAAAGGTTGAAAAAGAAAAAAAATATTAAGAGGAAAGATTCATGGACACAAAATCCAAATATAAAGGTCACATAGAATAGTCTTTCCAAATCAATGATGTCTACTTAGATAAATAATATTTATGGCCAAAACCCTCAGTCTCTTCAGATTAAGCCACTTTATTGCTGCTCTCTACCAGCCTCTAAAAAGGCACTCTGTTTCTGAGCTAATGGCTGCCCGCTAGAACACTGAGTCTCTTGTGATTGGCCAGCTACCAGGTGCTCCGTGGTGCTTCTTTTTCCTTCAGGTTAAATATTCACGCCCACAACCGGGAGTAACTGTTGGGCGAGGGTTCGTTGCATGGCAAATGTGCTAGTTACGTAACTAAACTCGACTTTTCAAAACCGCTCAAGAGCAGGTAAACAGAGAAGCCCTTCTTTCTTAGAAGTGGCTGAAGTGTTTCTTGTGACATTTTAGTGATGTTTAGGTATAGGAAGGACACAGGGACACACCAAAAAACATCAGAAATTTGATTCTCCAGTGAATGTCCTCTTTAAGGCCCCACCTCAATTCTGTATTTTCCTGATCTATCTCATGTCTTGATGATCTGAACTCTTCTTATCAATATTACATAAGATTCAGACTTGGCTGAGCCACAAAGAAGACTGAAGAGTTGATTAGTGATCAATCCCATGATAACAAGCAACAAGAGTGTCATTCCATTTAAGTTATTACAGTTGGCTCAGCACTGACAAGACTCCGATGCTGCATGCATTTATAAACTGACCACTGATTTAGTTATTTTTTTTAAAACAATGTGGTAAATTTATATCAATGAAATTTAAATCATTACTTCTGTCACAAGGACTAGTGGACATGCAGTTACTGCACCAGCAATCTCTCTTATCAAGTGAGTTTCCTGGGAAACCAAAAAGAGACATTTAGAGATGTGTTCTCACTGGCCAGACAGAGTGCACAATGCAAGTGAATGTACACTATATAAGCATATACACAGTATATGGGTGAAAGGTGGAGTACACCCTAGGCAGCTCGCCATTCCCTCACAGGGCCACATAGAGACAACAACCATCCACTCTCGCATTCATTGCATCCCTGAAAATGGTTGCAGGGATGCAAGTTGCAGATTTGATCAGGATTAACTGAGTCCTTAATGCTGAGAAATAGAAGCATTAATACAATTATCCATCATGCAAGCAGAAGGAAGACACATCTGATTGGCCCCAAATTTTCTCTGCAGCTGGACAAGTAACCCAAACATACAACCAATATCAATAAGAACTATCTTCTGTATTAAGAAGAATATGGAGCCCTGGAAGTGAAGGTATGGCTGCACAGAGCCAGAGGGAGTTAAGAGACAGAAGGATTTAAGCAAGCCTACATCAACTAAGCTACCAGGTTCCTTTAAAACTGTGTGCCAGTGTATCTAGATGAACTGATGCTGTTTTGAAGGCAAAGGGTGGGCACACTAAATATTAATTTGATTTAGATCATTCTCCTGACTTTGCATTTAGTAAATTGATGAAAACAATTACAATACACACACACACAATGACATTGAGAACAAGAAAAACTGCTATGTTTATATCATTCATAAATATTGCTTCAATGTTAAAACTGTTAGGGTTGCATAATAATGCATATATTATCTTTCATGAGGCCCTGAAACAAACGTGCTTTGGTTTAAAAAAAAAAAAAAAATATATATATATATATATATATATATATATATATGAAATTGACTGTCATCAGCTAAACAAGCTATATAATCATGTGCTTACATAATTGAAAAGACTCAGGATTTAAACAAAAGAAACATTAAACTGGCAAAGTGCAACATTTAGACATAGTTGTGAGTTCAGGGGGGAAAAATAGATTTTTTTTGTCCTAAAATACTGCAAGTATATTGTTTTTTTGTTTTTTGTTTTTATTTCCAATACAAAATTAGATACAGTAGAAAACATTACCTCCTATGTCCTTTTCAAACATATAGGTCACATGGGGGATTTGACTGAACAGGAAACAAATCATCATAATATGCTTAAAGATCCGGTGACAGTGAGTAACATTAAGAATGGTTTACTGACTACATTTGAATATACTACCCACAAGTACTTTTTGTGTAAGAGCATAAATGCTACAAAATAAACACAGTTTGGTTTTCGCAGCCTAAGAATTAGCCTTTAATACAATACATTTTGCAAGGGCCCTGCTTTTTCAGAGCACATCAGGTTTCTACTGCAGGCCACATGGGTGAACCATTTAGTATTATCATGCAAATAAGAATGATGAACTTTTTGGAATGTAAAGGCCATTGTAAATCCATGAAAGAGAGGCATGAGCAGATATAAGTTTGCTACAATACTGTCTTCACCATTACATGTAACCTATACTTACTTACTGGACCTTTAAACTTTCCAAGAAAAGTATTGTTCACGTTTATAAATCCACTCTATACAGACATGGTGCATAAACTGACTAGGCATATATTAGCTTTGGAAGACAAATTATTGATCTAAGACATATCAACTGCAACCATTGATTTCACTTTCACAAGGACAACAAGAGTGACCTTGCAACTACAGGTAGTAATGTGTCAATATCTGCAGCAGCTCAAAGAATATTCACATCTGAGAAAACGAACAATTATTTATTTACCACATGCAAACTAAAGTAAATTTATAACTCATTTACAGAAACATTGGAAGGGGTAAACCTCCTAGGAAGGCGACTCACTTTTTTGATCTATAAAGGAAACACAACCTGAGCAACAATGAATATTCAGTAAAATAAACCAATGTTCAATTTTATCATCTCTCAAAACTTGTGGGAAAACAGGAATTACATATTTACACTTACTTGTTGAGAGGAAGTGGTGTCAGAACATTCTGGCCCTATAAATGAAAGAGGGGTGCTAGAAAATGCTCACATGAGGACTCTCGGCGTTAACGTCCTTCCTTGTCACACTTCTGGCCCTGCCTCGATATCATATTTAACCATTTTTGAAATTAACTTTACCCATTAAAAATGCACTCTATTAACATACTGTATATCCCTCACTACATATGGATAGCAGAGGGCTTCATCTTATAGTATGAAGCTATCTACAGTGTACTTGGTTTGATGCAGATACTGCTTATACAAGGTGGCATGTAGCTGCAGGGGCAGAATTTCGTGAAGAATTCAAGAAATTGAAAACAATAAAGTCATATTAGGATCTTTCTTGTGGTTTATGTGTTTGAGGTGCATTAAATGCAGTGCTTCTCTACAGAGCCATCTCTTGCCATACCATGAATAAATAAGGTTTTTGAGTACATTTCTGTGTTGGGGTGCAACAGACCACAAAATTCTTGGTTCTAATCGGATCATGGTTTTTCAACTCAAGATGTCCATCTAGATAAATTCTAAAATGATATAATTAGAGGGTCTCATTGGCAGTCTGATTGTGCAGAAAATGATTTATTAAACACTGCAGTGAGAAGCTGTTGCTAAGCATACTCCCGACATTGACAGACTGGGGTGATGTTGCTTTAAAACACCCTGTTTACGTGAAAACACAGCACATGCATCCCAAACGGAGGTGTGATCTGTACATGTCAAGAAAGAAAGAAGGAAAGAACTCCAAATACAATTCTAGACTATTGGGTTGTCTGCCTGTTAGAATTGAGAAAGTATTCTGGGGTTTGGTTCCCAATCATAGGCGATACTGTAGTGCTGATACTAAGGCCTGGGAAAGCTGGCAATGACTGTGGCATCCATGGTATGCAGAGACTGTGAGATGGTGAGAAGCATTGTACAAAGAGGGCAAATGGACAACTCCATTGGATTTGTTCAGTCAGGCTTCCTCACTCAATATTCTGATCTGTAAGAGAAGTGATCAAGAAGAAAGTCGACAGTCACGGCATCAAAGTTGTAAGCCTCCACCAAACAGTCAAGTAGTAGGAAATATGGTCTGTTCCTGATTAATGGTGTTAAACAATAACCTAAGGAGTGACACAACCGTCTTTGAGATCACAGTGACCTTTGACCACCAGAATTCAATCAATTAAAACTGTGACCATTTTGAAACTTGGAGTAATCCAGAGAGATCCATTAAATGTAGATAAACAAATGGACAACCCAAATACATAGCTCTTATGGCTATGATTGTCACTGGTTTGGAGGGACACAATGTGGGCAGATAGTTTTTTTTCCATCAAGGTGCCATCTGTATGTCTGCATGAGGGCTCTTCCCCACCATCTGTGTGTTGACATTATACCTAGCACTGTCCTCTATTGTGCCAGCTGTCTGAGGCAGGAGGCAGGTGCCACCATGATGAACTCAGCTTTCTCCCTATGTATACATTTGATTTCTTTCATCCTGTTACAGGAATTCTAACACAAAACCACTTCCCTCAGTGTTTAAAAGTGGAAAATACAAGTACAATACTATAGTATTGTACAGCTGATTTTGCAGGTAATAAAATAATAATTATTTAGTCTAGTCTCTGTATTAACAGGTGGTCAAATGTTTCAATAAAATTTGTTAACCCTGATTTGGCCCAAAACTTTTGAACTTTCAGGTATTCTTTATTGGCATTTATAATGCAATATCTGTTTTAAATGGTCTAAACATTAGTCATAACATTAAGATCGTCCTGATCTTTCTATGAACAGTTTGCACGTTCTCCCTGCATGTGCATGGTGCCAGATTGTCCAATTTCCTCCCACATGTCCAAAAACATGCAGAGGATGATTGGATACACTAAGTTCACTGTGAACGTGAGAGTGAATTTTCTTTCTTCTCTATATGATGGATTGGTGACCTGTCCAATGTGTAACCTGCCTTTTGTCCTATATCAGCTGGGATTGGCACCATTAGCCCTGCAACCCTGATGTGGAGGGTAAAGCAGAAGTTTTGTTCAGCCAGATTGCTGAAAGAAAGCCTGGCTGTGTTGAACTTGATTTATAGATCACCCGTCTGAATTTGATTAGAATTAAGAGTAAAAATGGAAATGGTAAAAGTGGAGGTCTGTGAACCAAACCCTACACTGTATGCTATGTACATAATGGTCTAGGCTGTTATGTATACAGCCTTGCCTTGCCATGATTTACCTGCTACTTTTCTTCAGTATATTACCACTTTTTATTAATAATTTGCCAATTCATTAGTAAAACAGAAAAATATGTTTTTTTTCTTATGAAGGTACTGATAAATTCTCAACAAATTCTCTAACAAGTGTGCCAGCTCTTAGTGGGGTCCATCATCCTTTCAGGGGGAAAAGCCCCAGAGGATGACTGTAGCATACAGGAGAAAGAGAGGGCTGGAGCTGACTTCACTGCTTCAGTGTAGCCATTAAAAAGTCCGTTTCAGGGAAATCATTTTTACATGTTAAAGCATAGGTATTATGTGACAGTGATCCATCATAAAATAAAATACCCATGACACAAGGGTAAGGTATTTCGAAGTTTTAGAAGCAGCTATTTAAGAATAGATGAAATGCAGTAGTACATAGTTACCAACTGGCCATTATCCAGCACAAAGCAGAATGGCAGAGACAAAATCAATGCTCATTTCAAATGGGCAAGAGTATAACTTGGCTTATCACATGGCAGCAACTCGATGTATACATGGTCACGACGACCTGCTTAAGTTGTGATTGAGCATCAGAAGGGAAAAGAAAGGTCATTTTAGGGGCTATGCGTCCCCTACAAAGCGGAAGAAGACGGAAGCAGGCTTTGGGTAACGTGTGTGGACAGTTTAGCTGTACAGAATGGCAGATGCCCAGATTGAAAACAGTGAATACAACAAAAATGAGCAAATGCAGCAAAGTAATAGGAGGAATGGGATAAAGGTATGTTTTATCCAATTACTTGATGAATCGCGGAATATTTGATAGAATACTCGATTACCAAAATATTCGATAGCTGCAGCCCTACTCCAGAATGGTGGTGGCATTGTAATGTGTGTGTCAAAGTTTTTGTGCACCTTACCAATCAATCTTTTTTTGATTGACCATCCATGCTTTCTTGCTAATCACATTTGAAACCTTCTACTACATCCAGCATGATGACGGATTATGTCGCAAATAGGGCTGGGTGGTATACCGGTTCATACAGAAAACTGGTATTTATTTCTTTGGTTACATCTCTTCTGATTAATTCTATTATAAAGGGCAACTGTTATTCTCCGGGACTCCACCAGAAGGTCTACAATAATGGAATTGTAACAGACTACTAACCGTGTATCCCTCTATTTTCAAGACAACTAGTGGCCAAAAAAACAAATAAAATATTGCTGTATTCTTAAGGGCACAAGGAACTGCAGTTGTTTTTTGGAGATTTTTGGACAGTGAAAACACAGAGAGATACACATCCCACTCTGACTAAAGCCAATTTGAAGAAAGTGCAGGAGTGTAAAAATGTACATGATATGGTGCAAATTTTTTTTATGGTGCAGATGACTTCAAACCATTTTCAAGAAAAGTCACATTCCTCTATATTGCCCAACATCACAAATACAATTTGCCTCGAATGGCTTTACAGTTTTCACAGCCAGTGGCACCCATCATCCTTAGACCCTCACATCGAGTGAGGAAAAACTCTTCTACAGAGAAAAAAATGAGAGAAAACTCCGGAAACAAGATCACATTTACAACATCACAAAACATCACATTTACAGAGAGTGGAATCATAAAATACAGTAATGTAAAATGTAGCAAGAATAGCAGGAATCATAGCAAAACCTAATACAAGAGAGGCAGATGGTTACAATAACCATAACATCAACAGGTATTAATAATTTTAATCAATATCAGTATTAATAAAAATTGTTCTAAAACTCATTGGCTTAGATGGTAGACATCTAAATATCAAGTATGATAATTAATGTGTGGGTCTAACATCTGTAAGGCATTGTGATGTCCAAGTTGCCACCAGACATGAGTCTAGAGTGCAGCATATAAAGTACTGCAATCTAAAATAAAAAAACAAACCCACACACAATATTTAGCACACAGCACTCCAAAGCCCTTCAATCATTGTGTATATGATGTGGGGGGGAAAAGTGACATAATGGCAAAAAAGAAGCCTTGCAGTCTTGACTAGTGCTGGCTGAGTCATCCATTTACTGTATCTCTGACTCAACAAGGTCAGACCTCTTGCAACATAATTATTTACATACCTGTGGGATGTAAATAAATGTCATCTATCCGCTGGATTTCAGAACACAAATCCATGTTTATACTGGAGGTGTTGCTTTGACAGATGGGGAAGTGTTAAAGAGGCTGTTGCTGGAAATTATACAGCAGTGGCATCTTTCTTTGAACAACACAGCAACCACAAGAGCCCTGCTCGATCAAATTTGTATCACAATTAACATGTACAGCAGGCACGAAACATACAGAACCACAACAAGAGCAACCTCACCGTTCACTGTTTTTCTATAACGTAAAGATCACCGGGAAACTGATTCACTATACTCATAGCTCTAGCTTATAGAGAGATACAGCGCCACCTACAGAACCATAGACGTACAAAGCCAATATATGGATTTTCTCCTCGACATGTACACTCGGACATGGCAAATCGTCCGATTGTCTGTCTTGCCTGTCTAGTTGGACTATGGCCTTAACTCGATTAAACTGTGCATGTAAACATACTGATTGACTTTGCCAAACGTGCTGATGTTTCAAGGAACCAGCCTGGGACCTGGAAACTTGTTCTTAGTGACAACATGGCTGCCAGCAGGGACAGAGGAAAACTGATTTTAGCCACAAATCAAACTTTTCATCAAATAAAATATGGGCCTCCTTGGGTCTATCCTACTTTGATAAGTTCACAGCTTTTTCTAGCAGTTAATCTGCATTTACCAGCTGAAAATTCAAACATGTAAACCACTGCTGCTGGTTTTATCTACCAGAAAAAAGCAGTTTCCATATTAAGATAGTGAACTTAAGCATGTGGTGATACATCAATATCTCATGCAATTACACTGATCTTTTCCATTAAGTGCTGATCTAAACTGACCTTTAAGTGCTCCATGACATGAAGGTAACAGGTAAACCAGTGCATTATAACCTCCTCACAGTGCTGGTAATGCAGCCGCAATACTCCAATGGCAATCCAAATAAAATAACAGTGTCATGAATTATGCATATAAGTGGAAAGAATGATGAGAATAATGCATCCACTATTTAGAGATTGATATACACTGAGGATGGGAATTCTGGATGGGAATGCACATGTCTGTGGATCCATATGAGAATTACCACCAGTAGGAAAGACAGACAAACATTAACCCCAGGTAGGAGGAATAAGCTCCTCTATAAGTTGTGTTTTTCTGTGTGTGCATGACATTAAATGTTGGCTACTATAGTTTTAACAGATAGCGAAGATTATCACTCGTCGTTTTCATTTTTTATGCCTTGGAAATTAAAAAGGCACCACTGGGGTTGTCACCAAAGCAGTCTAGTTGCGCTAAAACTTGATATAACAATACAAGGGATGCAACAATTAATCAATATGAATTTGTAAAACACATATATACAGACCTATCAATAATGTTGATCAGTTTGAATGCACAGTGAATGTACACTTCCTGGCCAAAAAAAAGTCACCACCTGGATTTAACTAAGAAAATAGGTAAGAGTCTCCTATTGGATAATTACTGCATGGGTGATTATCTTTCACCTGGCAACAAGTTATTTAACCCCAACTGATGCAATGAGTAGTTTCTCATTTCTCAAACAACCATGTGGAAAGACACATCCTATGGTGATGGAAAAGATGTTTGCCTGTTTGAGAAGGGTCAAATCATCGACATGCATCAAGCAGAGAGAACATCTAAGGAGATTGCAGAAACTACTAAAATTGGGTTAAGAACTATCCAACGCATTATTTAAAACTGGAAGGATAGTGGAGAACCATCTTCTTCGAAGAAATGTGGTCAGAAAAAAAAATCCTGAATGATTGTGATTTTCAATCACTTAAACGTTTGGTGACATCAAATCGTAGAAAAACAACAGTAGAACTCTGGGCTATGCTTAATAATGAAAGTAAGAGCATATCCACATGCACAATGTGAAGGGAATTCAAAGGATTGGGACTGAACAGCTGTGTAGCCTTAAGAAAACCACTAATTAGTGAGGACAATAGGAAAAAAGCCTTCAATTTGCTAGGGGGCATAAAGATTGGACTCTGGAACAATGGAAGAAGAACATGTGGTCTGATGAGTCCAGATTTACCCTGTTCCAGAGTGTCGGGCACATCAGGGTAAGAAGAGAGGCAGATGAAGTGATGCACCCATCAAGCCTAGTGTCTACTGTACAAGCCTGTGGGGACAGTGCTATGATCTGGGGTTGCTGCAGTTGGTCAGGTCTCAGCAACATTATGTGTTCAGCTGAATATACTGAATGACCAGGTTATTCCATCAATGGATTTTTTTCTTGATGGCACGGGCATATTCCAAGATGACAATGCCAGGATTCAGTGGGCTCAAATTGTGAAAGAGTGGTTTCAGGGAGCATGAGACATCATTTTCACACATGGATTGTCCACCACAGAGTCCAGACCTTAACCCCACTGAGAATCTTTGGGATGTGCCATTGGCTTTGCACAATGACTCTCCCATCATCAGTACAAGATATTGGTGAAAAATTAATGCAACACTGCACGGAAATAAGTCTTGTGACATTGCAGAAGCCTATTGAAGCAATGCCACAGCGAATGCCTTAATCAATGCTAAAGGCGATCCAAAAAAATATTAGAGGTGGTGACTCTTTTTTTTTGGCCAGGCAGTGTAGATTGTTCCATTAGTGAAAATGAAATGTTGATTTTGTCCTCAGTGTTGAGGAGCCTTGCTAAATTGATGCATACATCTGGGTATGGGTGTGTCAGAGAGTGCAAGTGAGAGACTTGCAATGCAAAAAAAAAAGGTTTAATACATTGGACCTCAAGTTTGTTTTCAGTGTCTATGTAAACATAACAGACAGGTGGTTCTGAAATTATTAATTTGTGATAAAATAGTACCACCACCCATGAATCAAAGGTCAATGGGTGAACGATGGGGGGGGGGGGGGGGGGGGGGGGGGGGGGGGGGGGGGGGGGGGGGGGGGGGGGGGGGAGTTGCGGGTATGAATCACTCAGTCACTCATTTTCTACCACATCAATAACCACAACTAAACCACTAAGACCAGATCACACATGGAGAAGTTAAGGAACTATCCAATTTCAATTTCCGCTGACAAACATTATAATTGCAATTTGATTGAAAGATACCGTTTCAAATACGTATACATTTCACTTAATCAATCTGAAATATTACATTACAGAAAATTGCTGCCGTTGCGATTTTGATTTTATTTTGTTTAGCCCTAACTGTATCGAATCGTCCTCCGCTACAAAGATGAGAAACATGAGGCACACCCCTAGTTTTTATAAAACGTGGAAACTGTCCTCCAAACATGGCAAACAACCCACAGCGTTGCCATTTACACTGTCTAACAGTTAAACACTCACCTGTCTGCGGGATGATATTCCTGATTTCGTAGGAAGTTCAGGTGTCCACGGCTTCTTCTTCGTCTTCCTCTTCTGCTGTTTTGACTTTCCCCCTGGAAGTGAATCGAGGACAACCCGTATCAAAAGTAACGGCTGAGAGGTGAGTGGTTCACCGGTGAGCGAAACGCTGACAAGCTGACAAGTTTTATACCGACAACACACAAAGGAGGAAAAGGGAGCCGTGGCGGTGTCCAGCTAAAATGAGTCCCGTCTCATGTTTTCACACACTTTTGTCCCGGGTTGTTCCTTTTAACTCTTAGTGTGTGTGAGGCCAGTATCATTACTCAAACACCGGCAGCTCGGTCAGTCATTCAACCCAGTGAACAGTGGGTGGAGTGAGAGTCGCTGCTTTTATCTGCAGTGCTCCGGTAGTGAGGGAGGGAAGGAGGGAGGGAACGTCCCCGAGCTCGCGTTACCGCCGCTCTGCGTCTTCACGACCACAGCGGAGCACAGGCCGCCCCTTCACGCCGTCTTAATTAACCGCAGCTAGCAAAATTAATTAAAACTTTCAAAGTTACTTCCCATTACTCTTTATCCACTATCATTATTGTGTACTGAGAGACGTCAAAGCCACTGTATATAGGCCACCTGCTTCAGGTTTTCCCATTCCGCGGCCCCCACAACTGCAAAAATTCCCATGTGACTTGAACGCAGCAATTGTGTGTTTTTTTTCTTCCTCGATACTGGGTCAGGACTCACAGACCGAATACATGTGCATAATATTTTCCAGCCTTTTGTTTGAAATTCATGGGTATATGTTTAAAATAGCATTCATGCCAGACTGGTAATGTGTGGCTGGGCTATTAAAAACATAATATTAGGTGTTACAGGAAAAACAACATATTTTTGACATTCGAAATGTAGATATAATGGGACTGCTTGGGCCGATAACTGATACCGATATACAGTATACATTTTTCCCATCATTCAACTGTAATTTTGTCTCTCCATTTCACAGCAGATGTAGGTAGCAAAATAAATGAACATAATTAATTAAATAATTAAAAATATTAGCTGCAGAGGGTGCCAGCATAGAAGTCAAGGAGGTAGCAGCTTATTTAGCCTACTGTTGTAGTCATTATTCATGTCTGCTGATGTTGGTGTGTTTGCTGATATCTGAGCATACATTTCGAAGCCAATATCTGTCCATACATATATTGTGCCAATAATATACATCCCTAGTTACATTATGCACAAATTTGTAAGGGTTTCTATTGAGAGTTTGGGCAGTGATAGTTTTGTCATCTTTAAAAGTGGATACCCATATAAAATGTATGGGAATGGAAACACTGATTTATTTCTTTTAATTGCGTATGTATTTTTTCCCCACAGCATGAGGACTGTGGATTCTGTTCCCCCAACACTTATTGAGTAAGTCCAGCATAAACATAGTGAAAGGTTAAAGAGCCTATAAGTCACAAGGCATTTTATCTGTCAGCTTAATTCCTTAACAGCACAAACTCTGCTGATAATGAGAGATAATGAGACAACTTTAGTAGCAAAATGTGACAAAGGTCACAATTAGCCATGTTTGCTTGGATTGTGGCTTGGTTATTAAATCCATGCCACCAGAGGAGGTTTATTTCTACCATTTTTGTTTTGGTTTTCTTTTTATCCTCTCTAAAAAGTGAAGTTTTTACCCACTAAAAATGGTGAGGTCAAACCTTCCAGTATCACTGATGACCACTGCATCAGAAAATAAAAACAAATGTGTTTCATTTATCCATTCAGCGAATATACAACTTAAACAGTAAACATCCAGTGCATGACTGTTGGGCTGCAACAATTAATCAATTACTATATTAATTGTCAACAATTGTGATAATCAGTTAATCAGTTTGAGTTTTCAATAATTAAAACAATTTTTCAGATTTCTCAGCTTCTTAAATATGAATATATACTGTTTTTTCCCTCCATATAGCAAAGAAATCATTAAAACAGGATAAATTTCATTTATAGACAAACAAGATATTCGAGAAAATCATCGTTTACAGGTTTGGTAAATACATCAACATTTTTCAACATTTTCTGACATTTTACAAACCAAACAAGTACTCGATTAATCGATACAGATTAATCGATTATGAAAAAAACTGTTAGCTGCAGCCCTACTTGACTGCACAGAATCAATAAAATCATCATTGTTAAATTATTATATCATAGAGCCTAACTATGTAAGTTGCTGGTCTTCTAAGTACGGAAGAAACAAATACATTTTTATTGTACAAGTGAATCTAACTAAGACTGGGATCATCGTAGACTGTGGCAGGCAGTCAGCAGGTCCCAGTGACTCATTGAACAGCACATACTGTGTCTGAGGTGTGTTCAGATAACCTTTGTATACTTAGGCTGAAGGATCAACATGTCAGGTAGAGGGGGAGCCTCCTGTTTGTGATGTTGCCAATTACATTGTCAGCAGTTTTTTCCCTGTTTAAAAACCTGTGTTGGGATCTGGTATGCATCCATGCAGCCGCTCTTACATGCATACAGACACACACAAGCCCACCCACCTTGATGTTGTCTCTGCCTGTGCATCTCCAGGTGGGGGAAACCAGGGAAATCTTCCTCTCAGGATGATTTCCTGTGACATATCCTGTTTGATGTGGTTGACCTGAGCTTCCCTGCTCCTCTCTCCACAGCTTGGCATTAACCAGAAACTCCAGCTGCTGAGTTTTGTTTTGAACTCCAACTATTTGAAAATGCCAACCAGCATCCACAGCTGCTGCTGGTAGGGGACTCCTCTGCAGGTGGTGTGACCTAATGCAGCAGAGTCAAGTGAAGATTTTTTTGGCTGACCCTAAATGAAAGCACGAAGGTAGATGGTATTGTCTAGATGTCAACACAGTTTACGGTATCTACACAGTGCACAATGGATCCCTTTAGGCTGCTGGTATGAAAATCATTGCATGCATCTGATATTCAGTCTATCCAATATTGTAGAGAGTGACTGTCAAACTTTAATTTTTACCACAGTGAACATACAGTATTAACCCAGACATGTATATTTGTACCCAACAGTAGAGGACGGTTATAGATGCTTTTCTTAGCTCTAAACAGAGCAGCATGATTCGTTTCTTTATTATAGATTTACAAACCACTCATTTAACTTTATGATCTTTACATGTTTGTACATTTGTAAATTGAGATATATTTATTTAGTTGGTTTTTACTCCATCTAGTGGTTGTTAGTCAGCATTACAAGAACAGCATTTCTGTGTTGTCTCCTAAATTGTTGCAGTTTCTTTGTTAAAAAAAAAAGGGCATGCATATTAGTGGGAATAATTTAACAAATGGCCTGTCTGTATTCAAAGAAAGAATAATGAAAGAATTCAATAAACCTTGGCAACTACTGTAAAGGAAACTGTGTTGAGAGTATTTTAAATCCTTTTCCACCAGGGGGATTGCTCAAGAAAAGGAAAATGAAACAAACAAAACAATTAGACATTTAAAAAAAAAAAAAAAATTTAATCAAGCAGGATTGTAGTATCTATAATATTTTGAAAGTTTATGTGGAAAGTATATTAGAGAGACAAAGCCCTGAGAGAGGACGGGAGGATGAGAGGTGTTTAGAAAACACCCTCAGCAGTTGCAGTGGTCTGCCAAAACTTGTGTTTGTATTTTTGGTTGCAGAGCTAACACAGATGCTGGTAGAGTGACTGAGCTATTTTGTTTTGTTTTGTTTACCACCCCGAGTCACTGTATCTTATCTTCCTTCTCAGTAAAGCAGCTTTGATTTATCACATTGCATTGCCTATTGAATGTACAGTATCCTATTGACTCAGCCTATAAAATATGACTGATCCCTCCACATGTTCAATTCAGTGATTGATCTATCGAGTTTTAAACTGTAAAAAATATCAAATCAGTTATTCAAATCAACATATAACTTAATAATATTATACCATTAAGGGGAACCAGGCATCAAAAGCCAAAAAGTTTGCAAAGAGACTCAGAAAAGGCCACAGTTGACTACAACTGATGCTGAGGTGCAGATGTTGAATCAGCTCCTGTTCTCAAATAGCACTATTTGTTGCAGCATGCCTACGTAAGAGAGGCTCCACCCTCTGAGATTTGCTATTCCTGCTCTTAAATCAGATTCTGTGGTGGAGAGAAATGTGAGCTTTGTGTGCCTGGCCCCATACTATAATCTTCTACACTGAAAGCTGTTCTCTATGCTGAAATGTTGCATCATTTGTTGTTAGTTGCATCCTTCCAGTTACATGTGGTGGTTCAGAAAATTGCTTCTTTATGCTCCTCCATACACATCACACATAATGTGTTCCATATTCATGGATACTTATAAACAACAGCAGGTTAGTGACTTTTCTGATTTCAACTAATGGCTTTAGTTCACCTTAGAACCTTTAACACTGAGCCTTGTGCAGTAATGTTTCACAATGCAAAACACAAAAGTACACACCTTGGGTCTTTTCTGTAAAGCATACATAACAGTTTGGTCTCACAATTGTGAAAATGTGCTGGCATTGCCCCCTTTGTGGTTACCTTTTCACATTTCCTGCTCAGAATCTTTCTTTTCATTCTTTGCCCCAAATCTGTACCCTATACCGCTTTAAAGAGTTGCTATTTCAGTGGAGATTAAGTGTTTTGGGACATTTGACCAGACATGTTTGACCCCCAACTTGCACACAAATTCCACACATAGGAATCTGACAATAGACTAAAGCTTCTGGGTTATTTTAGAATGAAACACAGTTGACAAAGACCCTAAATAAATAAATTGTTTGGATACCATGTCCATGACATATGACTGATCATATGATACATTTAAATTTTCCAGGTGACCTAGACTAGAAGTAAAGTTAGGATTGAAAGATTTTGATCTCTGCTTTCCTCCCCCGACCATCCACTGAAAAAAAGGCCAGCCACTCATCAGATGGCATGTGAGGACAGTTTGTTGAGACCTGCAAAAGAGGAGGAGTTTGGGGGTTGTGAATGACTGAATTCCTCTTCTTTCCTGTCCTTTTGCTGCGTCTCAGATTTTTAAAAAATATTTATTGCTATATCCATTCAGAAATATTATATAGAAAAACTGTTGCATTGTCCCCCAAGCATAGTCCATAACTGATTTGAATCTGAAAAGAAAAAGCAGATTTTGCTGTTTTTTACGACAGTGGTCCTCTGTAACACCCCCATCCTTCAAACACCCTGCAATCAGCATCTGATTTGGAGAGACGTGGCACTGTGGGGGTGGGGGTGGATTTCAGGGCAAGGCTGGAGATCCGGCAACTTCTTTGCGGCATTACTATAACTGGATGAAGCTTCCAAGGCTTTTGGACTTTTTAATTTGACACTGCATCACTGTAATAATTTTAACTACAAAAAGACAAGACTTGTCTGGTCTGTGAACAATTGTTTCCATTGACTGGTGTCTTGTCCGAGGAGCCTGCAGAGGCTCACCCAGGCTCACACACCTTCATTTGCAACAGCTGCAATTTACTTTGCAGCTGTTGCTCACCATTTTTTTATGCAACAGAATCTATTCATTTGTATGAACATGCAGTTTAATCTTTATCGTTATATGTGATGAAACCACTATTGAAGATTGAGTCAGAAAACGACAGTAGGACCTAGAGGCTGACCTCCATTTCCCATTTCAGCAACAGCTGATCCTGAATCAGATTTAATCAGAGTCCCTGTTTGTGGCTACGTATGGGAAAGTTTCTGAGCTGAGCCCAGACCAGTGCTGAGGAGTGAAATTCAACCGACCCCTTTCATTCCAGTCTGTGGGACGTCCCAGTTCCCCACTTCCTGAGGAACTCACAGATACCCTCATTTGAATATTCCATTCCCACTTCTAGAAAATTCTTTCACAGGATATATAGCCCAAAGGAGAGAATAGGATTTACACTTTCCACAGGACAAAACCGAGCGGAGCATCTCAGAAAATCTGTGCCAGGTAAGAAAAGGAAGATAACTATCTTTGTTTCCAGGAAGGAATGCAGAGGGTGAACAATGAGCTGCCTTGTTTTTGTGATTTTACATTTTAATGCAGTACTTTCTTTAATTTAACCAGTTTAAAAGCTTTTGCTGTTTCTCATAGTCTTTGACCTGCATATTTCACATAGAATCATTGACATGCTGTATTTGCAAGGAAACCAACTCAGAGTATTAAGTTTTTATACTTTTTCAAGCATGACAATTCTGAATCATTTGCCTCTTGCATGCCACTGCTTTATATTGCATTTCAATGCATTTCAATTTAAATTCACAGAAAAAACACACCCAGCCTTTTTGATATATCACTTGTTTGATGATGAATCAATCCATCCTCTAGAAATCAGTGCTGCTCTACTGTGGCATTGCTAATTGGATGAAAGTTTTTTTTTCTGGGCCATACACAGCCAATGAAAACCACTTATGTGTCAGACTGTGAACTAGTGATGACAAGACTTAAGTATAATAACTTTTAAGTCTGCTGTTTAACAACATTTTAAATTATGATAACTGGGAATGAAGATGGAGAAATCAGATAAAATGTTTCCATCAGAGCCTGAATAATGTTTCACTGCCTGCTCTGTGGCGATTACTACATACACCTCTTGTCTTTCAGAATGAAAATCGCAGACATCAAAACATCTCAAGGTATATACGAAACATTACAAAAAGTAATTTCTGCTGTAACACAAATGTGCAAACACAGACATGCAGACACGGTTTCTCTGAGGTGGTTGAAGACAGTCAGGAATCGGAGCAGCTGTGTAATCACAACCTCAGGCTATACGTGTCTTGTCCTTTGTTTGAATAAGTGAAGGTAACAGTTAGATGTAGTCTGCCACAGGCACACACCCTTATCTGTGGCTCAGATTTAACGAGTAAACTTGTGAAACACTGATTCCTGATCCTTGCTTTTACTGTCTCAAGAAGAACAGGTCCTCAAAGTGCAGATGTGCAACAGTGTGATTAGCGATGTTTCAGAAGTATCATATTACAGGGCTGAGGCAGCACAAAGCTACAGAACGAGTGGACTGCTGCTCTCACGTAGCTGTGCAGCTGAGCCTCTTCTAGCTGCTGACGTGGCAAGGAACATGTCTGCCGCAAACTTGGCTTTCCCAAGCTTCTGTGTGGGCAGAGCCAATCCTGCCTCTATAGCTCCACTACAGCCCAGTGTCCTGGCAAATACACACTTTCTCTCTACGAAATACATATATATGTATATATGTTTCATACATGAATAAAGGTTAGGTTTTAAAATGTATTTCTTCCATAAACTCCATCTGACAAAAAAATTCTGATCTGCTTCCCATTTTGTACTCAAATTAATTAAAAACCAAACAAACTAACTAACAACAACAACAACAACAAAAAACAACAACCTTGGTCTAAGTTTGTTTTTTTTTTGTTCATTTTCTTGCAGGCTGCAACAGCTGCTTTTGGAGACAGACAGGATGTGGCTGACTAATGTCGTAGCTCTTTGTCTGCTGGCCCTCGTGGCCTCTGCAGAGGACAAGAAGCTGAGCAGCCATGCTACCACACTGGCTGACAACAGTGCCAATCTGGCATTTAGGTCAGTGAATCTAATGATTATCATCTACATTATAAATGAGATATACTTCTAACCTACTGTTGCCTTAATTACCAGAAGTTCCACGTAAAATATGATAATAATGTTGGTTATTATTTTTTTTTTCAGCCTCTACCATAATATGGCAAAGGAGAAGGGCACCGAGAACATCCTCATCTCTCCAGTTGTGGTGGCCTCCTCTCTGGGGTTGGTAGCTCTTGGTGGAAAGGCCTCCACTGCCTCTCAGGTTAAAACTGTCCTCAGTGCTGACAAACTTAAAGACGAGCATCTGCACACAGGGCTGTCTGAGCTCCTCTCCGAGGTAAGAAAAGCAAAATAAATATAGTATATGCCCTGAGTATCTGATTTTACGCACATTTTTTAATGATGAGTTGATGTGTCTTCCTAGGTGACTGATGCAAAGACTCGCAACACTACCTGGAAGATCAACAACCGGCTCTATGGCCCTAGTTCTGTTTCCTTTGCTGATGATTTTGTGAAAAATAGCAAGAAGCATTACAACTACGACCATTCAAAAATTAACCTGCGGGACAAAAGGAGTGCTGTAAACTCCATCAATGAATGGGCCGCAAAGTCAACAGATGGTAAGCTTCCTGAAATCACCAAGGATGTGCAGAACCCAGATGGAGCCACAATTGTCAATGCCATGTTTTTTAAACGTAAGTTTTAATAGATTGGCAATTTTCTTTTCCTATTTCTTTCCATGACTGAAACAGAGGTGTAACAAAATCTTCAATCTTTCCCCACAGCTCATTGGGATGAAAAGTTCCATGAAAAAATGGTGGACAACCGTGGTTTCCTGGTGACTCGTTCTTTCACTGTTGGAATTCCCATGATGCATCGTACAGGTAACTTTCTGCTTCTTCCTTGTACATTTTATTGTTTTCAAAACATGTCTGTCTCAGAAAGAATGCAGACATGATATCTGATTTGCCTGACTGCTCTACACAGGTCTGTATGACTTCTATGAGGACAAAGAGAACCATATCTTTGTGCTGAACATGCCTCTGGGTCAGAAGCAGGCCTCCATGATCTTCATCATGCCCTACCACCTGGAGCCCCTGGACCGCCTGGAGAAACTCCTGACCAGGAAACAGGTGGACACTTGGCTCAGTAAGATGGAGAACAAAGCTGTGGCCATCTCTCTCCCTAAAATCTCTGTGGAAGTCAGCCACAATCTGCAGGTAAATGGTGGAAATTTGGTGTTTAATAGGTTTCCTAAACATAGATGCAGTATTCACAGACATCAACTGAACCCTGTGTTTTGAGCAAATCTGTCCTGACCTTCTCTAGAAACACCTGGCTGAGCTTGGCCTAACCGAAGCTGTGGACAAAGCCAAGGCTGACCTGTCAAACATCTCTGGAAAGAAGGACCTGTACCTCTCCAATGTCTTCCATGCGTCAGCCTTGGAGCTGGACGTCGCAGGAAATCCTTTTGACACCAGCATCTTCAGCAGCGACAAGCTGAGGAACCCCAAACTTTTCTATGTAGATCACCCCTTCATTTTTCTTGTAAAGGACAACAAGACCAACTCCATCCTTTACATTGGCAGAGTGGTTAGACCTAAAGGAGATAAGATGCGTGATGAGCTATAATGTCAGTTTTAATGAACCATGCCAGGTAGCTGTGTGAAACTATGTCAGGACCTTTTGTGTGTGTGTATTTTTTGACTGTTACCTCATGAACACATTGCAATAGACAACCTGTAGAAGAAATACCTGAGCTTACTATTTTTAGACCTGTCGGTCCTTCCCAGGGAACAGTTAGGTGTCAGTGTCAAACCACTTGGATTGAACAGTGTTTTTAATTACACCTAAAAACACCAATATGTGCCTTAATTGAGATTCCTATTAAATAAACTACAGCTGACATATCAGACAACATGCTTATATTAAGTATGATCTCTTTTCCTTCACATTCTACTTTTGTCAGTTTTAGTTTGGCCACCATTCACGTGTTTTTTTTTCTTGCATTATCTTTAATGTTTAAAGAAAAATAAGATCTTTGCACAAGCTTGTTTTGCTTTGTGTCACTCTTTCCCTTATTATGTCTCCAGTCTGCCCTGCACTGAATTTTCCCCCCTGCAAGAGCAGCACTTGCAGTGGAAAGGTGGAAATTGCCTGATGCTTAATTTATGTTACCCTGTACTGTGCCATTGTGTTGCTGCAGGTATTTTCCATTAAGAAGTTGTCAGAGCTGTGTGATAATGTAATATTGTGTTCATTTTTCAATTTAAATAAAGAAATAAAGAATAAATAAAGAATAACAGTTTTTGCATGGGTGTCCTATATTGACAAAGTGTCAATGCGTGCAAAAGACAGACATAGGAATGCGTGCATGCAAGAGTTAATGTCTCAAAGGAAAAGAGATAACAATCTTTCCAGTTGAATGAAGGTCAAACAAACCTGCAGGTCTGGAATGCAGGGATGTAACAATGGCTGCCCTTTCCTCCCAGTGCTAATCTGCCATAGGTTCCATTCAGAGGAAGGTTAAATTCTCTACCCGTAGCCTAAATAAAATATCAGTGGGAGTTTTGTTGAGACACTGCAAACAGAAAAGCAAATGCTGGAGTGCAGGGTTCTCACGGAGAATGGGGAAAAAATATATGAAAAAGACTGAGCTACACCCCAAAAGCAGGTTAACAAAAATAACAAATAAGTGAACATAAGTCAGAGCTTGCGAGTAGATAGAAAATACTCAGTGTCACTAAAATAACCCATCTTTTAAGAGCTATATGCAGGCCAGTCAGTGCTCTAGCACCACCTTCTGGCCATAGAAAGCAAAAGGACAATAAGAATGACGAGTAAGTTAGAAATCAGTGGTTTCATTTCTTTATCATGTCATGTACACAGTTTAATTTGCAAGACAAAAACAAAACAACAACATATATGTTTCTGACTCACTTTGCTGTTTCACCCAGAATAGATTAAGCTGCTCCTATAGTCAACATTAATATAAAAAGATATAAGATTTTTATTCCCAAATGCCAAAATAAAATAAAAAACAATTATTTGGTTTGGTTGAGACAAAACATTATATTTGCCGTTTAGGTCAAAACTTTCACACTTCTACCAAATTAAATGTTTTAATATTAATATTTAAATAGATTTTTTTTGTTTAAGCTCCCTGGTATCCCCATACCCTGAAATTGCATTTTATTTTTTTTTATTTTCTTACTCAAAAGCACCCGATAATAAAATGTTTCCAATGTTTCTTAGCAAATCTAATAAATAATTTAAACACTAGATGGTACTGTTTAGTCTGTGCATGGCCTGCACACGCCATGTTTTTCAGGGGAAAGTAAACTATACTTGAACGTCTGGGGGTCTTTAAATGTACCACAACAAAATAAATAATAATAATTAATAAATAAATAAGCTGTGTTTCCACTCTCATTGTACATACAGTTTGCTTCGACATTAACTTAACACTATACAGTAAATTCATAGTCATGAACTGGTTGAAATGTTGTTGGACATTAAAAGTTATTAACTTTCACATGATTTATAATGTTGTGTTATACTTATTTCATTGACTGCATGAGTGCCATATCATTCAAACGACCAGTTTGATAATGGGTGCTGATATCAAGGGTTATGACAGCATACTGTATGTCAGAAGAATAAATCCAAGTTTGCCTCCAGCCTTAAAAAGCAAATAATATAATATTTAGTCATAGCTAAGTAACTGCTTCACCTTCACAACTCTATGATGAGCTTTCCTGACAAACTATCCCCAAGGGAAAAAACAAAACAAAACAAAAACATAACATTTCATTTTGAAATAGGCCTTTGGGGCATTCAAAGCTCTGGTCGCTCTGAAATAGTTGACCACTCAGTGGCCAGTGTGTGCAGAGAGGAGTGAATGAGTGCATCCTTCATTAAGGAGTGGATGCAGCCTTCCATGTGCTTCTCGGCAGCGGATACGTAGGCAGGTAATGCAGCAGCTCTCATTACATTAGCTCCATCGTGTTCCGCTGTGCTGGCTGCAGGAAGATTAGCCAGTCGATGGATAATCTTCTTAAATAAGTCTGCAGTAAGCCGCAGTAAGAGGTTGGGTGGTGTGGTTTGTCCTCTCTCTGCTCTGCCTTGCTTTTTCTCTGAATGTGTCAGACTCCCATCCATTCTTGCTTCTTTTGCGTCTTTCCTTTTCTTTAGTTCAGTCAGAGTTTATTGTCCACCTGCCTGTTGGCCTTGCGAAAAAGTGTCTTGATCTCCTCTGTCACCATCTCCTGCCAGTTGGCCCTAACAAAGACACAGGGTGGAGTTATGGCTGAAGTTGTATTTTACAGAGACATTCATATTTAAGCAGAGCTGGGATGCAACAATGATGAAACCACAACACAAAAATGCGGCGAGAAACAATAAAACAACTGTTAAAAGTTCATTATGAAAATGCAACAGCCACAATCAAAGCAAATTACATAAGCAAAGAGGGCTTTCCCAAATCTGCTTAAGATGATGTAGTGATAAGATCAAGAGATTAATGAGACTAGTAAATCACAAAGCAATCACTAAGCTTCACATTTCAATAACAGGGAGCTGCATGCGTCTGCACAGACTCGAAGGTTCATGTTTGGTCACATCAAGCTGACACAACGGCACAATAACAATTCTGCAACACAACACCAGCTGGCATGCAGGTCTCTACCTCTGGTGTACGGACTAAGAAGGTCAAGCCTTTTTCTCTGCTTTCTTTCTCTTGTATGCGGCTACATCGTCCGGGTTCAGCCCATGATTGTCTTCCCTGAAGTAACGTGGATAGTCCAGTGTTTATCAGTCACAGGTTAATGGCATACATGCAACCTTAGCTCAGATGGGGGATGAGCCTTATGTTTGCTCTTTGCGTGGTGATTTCAGTGCTACATTACAAAAAGTATGTACAAATCTTGTTAAAATTGTTAAGGGATGGTTAAGTTGCTTGGTTGTATGAAGAATTTAGTTTCCGTAAATCAGTTAGGTACCCGGACACTTGTTCTCACTGATAACATGGCTGCTAGCAGGAACTGAAACAAAAGGTCCATCTAATAAAATCTATACCAGCTTGAGCCTATGACACAAGATAGAAAATATAAATATCACACTGAGACAAATTGTTTATCTGCTCACTTTTCCACATGAAAGCCCATGGAAAAAATATGGCTAACATTTGTAACTTACAGGAACAAAAGAGCTGTTTGTGTTGTCCAAACCAATGATATCAAACAATGACTTCAAACACTGAAGTAAGAAGACAGAATATTTAATACATAGTAATGGAGGCAGCAGTGGAAAATTGCTGATTTCTTCTTTGGACTTTGATGCAGGAGAGTGAATATTTTACAAACTAAAGATTTCAGTCGAAAAAGGTTGCGCAACAGACAGCCTTTAAAAATGTCAAACTTGTTCTTAAGAAATGGCAAACCTATTCTTAAGATATTACAGACATAAGGAGTTGTAGATGTTCATTGGCGAGCCTTTGTGGAGCAGCTAAAATCCGTTTGCCCTCCTGTTCCTGTTGGCAGCCATGCGGTCAGAAAGAATGAGTGTTCAGGTAACAGGCTGGTTCACAGAAACAGCAGCACGCTCAGTTTGTGCTGATAATGTGTCAATACTTCATACGCCCACACTTCAAAAAACCTGAACCCTCCCTTTACTGATGCAGTCTGGCCAAGAGTAAAAAAATAAAAAAATCACAGTGAGTCAAAGCTCTTACCCTGGTTTGATCTCTGGTGGTTTTGGCAAAGGCTTTGTAAAGTTTGTTTTTCCCACAAGCCAGTATGTCTCTTCAATACCTTTACCCTGCAAGAATAAAAGTCATGGATTAGTAGACAGTGAAAAAAGTCTCATCCAGAAAATGTGTGTCTCAGATTCCAACACTCTTACATTACCTTCAACTCAGTCTTGCCTCTGACTTCTATTTTATAACCTTCATTAAGAGAGTGCAGGATCTTTACTGTGCTCATATTCACATGGATTCTATAAGCTGAAGAAGAGAGAAGAGAAGAGAAGAGAAGAGAAGAGAAGAGAAGAGAAGAGAAGAGAAGAGAAGAGAAGAGAAGAGAAGAGAAGAGAAGAGGATTACACTAAAAACACATGAAACAACACGAGCAAACAGTGGGAAATGTGTTCATTATACTCACGCAGCCCTGTGGATTCCATACGGGAGGCAGTGTTGACGGTGTCCCCAAAAAGGCAGTACCGAGGCATAGTCAGACCCACCACACCAGCAACACACGGCCCTGCAAACACATTCAGAGAAAACAACAAAGCCATTCTGTGACTTCAAAATAAGCAAGAAGAATTTAAGGAAATAAGAGAGTATGTTGTTGCATTTGCACACCGACAGTGTTATACTTTGTATAGGTTTCCCTGCCTGTATTACCTATATTGTATACATTTGTGTTGCAGCTGTACTGGTAGCTGAAATAAAACCTGGGGTTTGTGAGGTTTAGAAGTGGATTCAACAGTCTGACTCGACAGTGAGTGAAACTGAGTCAAACCAGTTATTGATGCAATGACAATAACTGTTTGTATATTAACAGCCTGAGTTAATCACTGCAATCCAATAATTATTGGTTGGTAAAATTTTCAAAGTTCAGAAACACTCAAAGCTCAAGACTTATTTTCACTGACAATGTATGGATGAAACCGAAGTTCCTTCATGTGTAAATTAGGCTGAATTTCAGCTTGTTCTTAACCAGAGCAGATAGTCAACGAGTGACTTTGCACAGGACTCACCTGAGTGGATTCCTATTCGTATCCTAACGGGCACATCTGGCATGTGCCGCATATGGAAGCTTCCCACTGAGCTGAGGATGTTCAGGGACATGTTGGCGATCTCAGCTGCGTGCTTGTTACCATTTCTCTTTGGCAGACCTGATGCCACCATATAAGCATCCCCAATTGTCTCCACCTGGACAAAATCAACATTATGCCATCAAGTCCAATTTATCTCTGGGTTTCAAACACATACAGTACATAGAAAATTAATAATTTGTTATGAAACTAAGGCATGTTGGCTGACCTTGTAGACATCATGGCTTCTGAGCACAGCATCAAACAGAGTGTAGAGGTCATTGAGAAGGTCCACCACTTCGATTGGATCACTCAGGGAGGAGATGGTGGTAAAACCTACAATGTCACTAAAGTAGATTGTCACCTGGTCAAAGTATTCTGGCTCCACTGTGGCGCCAGTCTTCAAAGCCTCAGCTACAGAGCTGAGGACAAAGAGGCACAAATGTTGTGAGGCAAACAGGTAGCAAACGGCAACATTTATTTCCTAATTTTACCAACTCTTTGAGAAAGACTGAGTGAACTCACGGTGGAAGCATCTCAGACAGCAACTTTTCTGTTCTCTGCTTTTCCACTTCCAGCTCCTCTGTTCTCTCTCTAATGAGGTCCTCCAGGTTGGAGCTGTACTGCTCCAGCATCCTCAGCATGGAGTCAATAATGTTGGTCTTTTTACCCTTGTTGATGATTTTGAACTAGTGAAAAAGAAATGAAAGAAAATTTTTAAACAATTTCAATTAACTGAGCTATTTGTTGTACAGTTTGGAGTAATAAGGATAATAATGTGTCTCTAAAATTACCCTGTCAAAGATCTCATCAAAGTTTGGTCTGCGTTCAGGCAGTTCACTCCAGCACTGCTTCATCAACTGGATACATTCCAGCGGAGCCTGGTCTGGAGCCACGGTGGGTCGGCACATTGGAGGAGGCTTCTTCACTTTGCGGATTATCTCTGGTGAGGAGATATTGGAATGGGACACATTCATTGTCACAATAGAATATGTATCAGTAGTCTACTGCACTGAAGAAATGTAAAAGCAAAGACTATAAATAGGTGCATCTTTAACAATATCATAAGCAATAACAAACTCTTAGGTGGTTTAAGCAATTATAAGGTAAATATGTATTGTTCTCTAAAGATTTCTACCATTATTTACAACAGAGCGATTACATAATATTGCACAATGAATAAAACATTTGAAATCACCCACAGCCATTTTCTGACAAAAAGCACAGAGGAGAAACATAACATAACATAACATAACATAACATAACATAACATAACATAACATAACATAACATAACATAACATAAAAATGGAAAGAGGTGTGAACAGGGTCATTAAATCACAAATAGTCCAATATGGAAGGAGTTTAATTGGGAATAAAAAAAAACAGATTCTTTAAGACACCCTCAAATACATCATTACATTATGATAAAATAAAACTAATGTTACTAATTATGGTGAAGGAATTCCAAACAGATACACACAACAGAGAATACACACATTTATTGGTATTGCCTGAATCTGATTCAAGCAGGTATTTGAACCATTCTGAATGTTGACTTACCATTGGACCAGTATATTATTTGGTTTAACTCCAGTGGGTAATAGGAAAGAGCAAAATTCAGCTAATACTTATTCTCCTACTGGTGTTGAGGAAAATGATAACCTTGTGTTGGCTCTAACCCCCACCCTTCACCAATGGTGAGAAAGAGAATAAAAAGTGCACTTAATGGAAAAGAAAACCTAAAATAAAAATGGATTTATACTTTGATTTGTGGGCTCTTGTCATTGCTTACTCTGGATGATCGAAAAGATAAGGACAAAGGGTCAAACGTTCAAAAACTTTCATTATTTGGGATGTCTGCCAAGAAACAGAGCTTGGATAAACTGTTTGCTAAGATGCAATTGTTCCTTTGTTGTATTATTTTTTGTTAGTTCTGTGTTGGAAATATGTAAAATGTGCATATGCTTAATATAATGAAGAATGCTCTCATTATCTGCAGCTCCTCCTTTGTGATGGATACATACAGTACCTTCGGGTGGTAGACCCAGCATGCAGTAGGGCGGCCCCCTGACAACCACTTCCTGGAGAATAATTGAAAAGCTGTACACATCTCCCTTGTACGTCCCTTTACGTGAGTTTGCCACATCCCTCAGCAATTCTGGAGGTGTCCAAAACAGATCTGAGTGGAATAAAAGAAATAATTTATCATCAGCCAGTGGTGCTAAACTTTTATGGCCTTTCAAGTGTGCAAGGAACAATGGATACTACCAATAAAAAAAACTTGGGGATTCAGTTATTTATCTAAAATAAAATTGGCATTTTTATGATTCCGCCAGATACCAAGTGTAGTAGTGTGGTATAAATATAAGTAGAATTTTGGAATGAAGTTCCTGTTTATACCTTCAGGTGGAAATTCCTCTATAGGTGCTTTCTGAGAGTCCAGCAGCTCATTAAAGCCATAGTCCGTTATCTTAAGGACAAACCGTCCATCTACCACACAGTTACGAGATTTTAGTCTGCCATGGGCGAATTCTCTGTGGTGAAGGTATTTCATTCCCTGTAGGCAAAACACATTCAACTCATTAAATGTCCAAGTGGCCAATTCAGGTATAATTCACATTTGAGAAAAAAAAACAAAAAAAAACATGTCAAAATAAAAATTATATTCATGATTGCCTTGATGAGGTCGAGAAGAAGGGAGGACTTGAACATCCAGTCTAATTTAACGTCCTCGTTCCTGAGCAGGTCCTGCAGACTGCCACGCGAGCAGTGCTCCGTCACCACCGCAAACATGGAGCAGTCCAAGAAGAAGCCCAGGAAAGGATTAACATTCTCGTTTCTCAGGTCTTTCATCTGGGACAACACATAAGTGACAGACAACACAATGGGTTCATGCAAGGGTATGAGGAGAGCAGGCAACAGCACATAAGACTACAATCTTTATCTTTACTGCAAAGCCACTCACAGCGTTTACTGTAGCTTTCAGTTGTTTTGTTTGAAGTAGTTTAAAAAGTACGTTATATGTTTGACAAACCCTGTAGCTTAATTTGAGTTGAAATACAATATTCACAGAGGAAAAGACATGCTGCTCTACCTTAGTGAAAATCTTTGTGGTGCTCTGCTTCACCTCCTTGAACTGACCCTCCTCAAATTTCTTCAGCCAAACCCAGTCACCCTGGAAGAGAAGCCACATTGTAACAGAGGGATAATTGTTACAACTGTCCATTTATATTTTAAACATTGTTTTCAACGAGTGGTTTTTGGAAAGAATTTCATCACAAAAAAGTATTACAGTGACGTTTTCCCATTTTAATTTTGAAATGCGCTATTATTCTCACTTTTTTGTGATAATTTGCAGATCCAAAGCATAACCTACTGGCGTCGCTGTCACCTATCATTGATCATCTCACCGCAATTTAAAATTTGAGCATCTGTAACAGGCTAAGGCAACACATGTGGTGTATTTATCAGTGTGACCTACCTCATACACTGCTACGTTGGTGGTTTCGTGAGTGGCTGTCAGCATGCTGTTGACAGAGTGTGAGCGGTCTCCAGATTTCTCCTCCAGAGCACTCTTAGACTCGCTCAGATCCTCCAGAGTGATTTTCTGTGGGAAATCACACCAGGGGAATATTTCAACTGTGTCCTGTGAAAGTTTTATACTGATGGTTGGAAACAATGGCACCATTTACCTTCCTACTATGCTGGGGGTTGATAAAAGTGAGGTCCTCTAAGGTAAGCAAGATCCTATTGGGACCTTTGACCAACTGGATTTGTTGGAGTCGCCTCCTGTCATTGAGGTTTAGAAAACACAATAAAATAAGTTTTAGGGTTTTTTAAAACTGACTTGGAAATCATCTTGTGGGGAAAGGTCATTTATGAATAAGAATAAGCTCTCATCCTCAAAGAAGAAATATTTTAAGTCTGATCTTAGCATATCATAGTTCAGTAGTTTTGACTTTAGTAAAGGTTTTACTTTTAGAATTGTTCTTTATATGAGTTCAACAGAATTGATTGAAGTGCTACAGATGGCATGCAAAATCATTCCGTGTCAGGGACATTTCCAAAAGGTCACTGACACATTTAGCTGACCTGTAGGCAACGTAAATCACTTTTGAGTTGTCAACCAATTCTTTTAACACGTTTTTACAAGTCTCAAAAATATATGAAACATTACAGTTGCCAATATACAAAAGCTTTTTTAAGGAACAGAAATCCATATCTATTAAAAATGTACAAACTGTACCTGATAAAGTAACTTATAGCGAGACCTCCTACAGCCAGCGTCAAGATGACAGCCAGCACCACTATGATATAGGTAACTTCCACACCTGAGAAAATGTGAGGTGAGAAAGAATTTACAAACAGGAACATGCTGTTAAACATATCCATACAAACCCATGAGCACACATTTAAACCTCAGCTACTGCATTTTACCTCCAGTGCAAATGGCATTCTTATCAAACCAGCAGTTGGAGTCAGACGGTGGAGGGGATCCTCCTGGAAAATTGATGGACCTTCCAGCAAAACGTAGCTTTCCAGACATTAAATCCACCTTGTATGTCGGGTACAACTGACTTCCAGTGTTGTCAGTGTCAAGGATGACATAGTTGATCTTGACTTCCCCAGCAGTGTCCACCTGGACCTTCTGGTTAAAACCATTGAACGTTGTGTTCTTTGTGTAGTAGGCCAGGTTTGAGCCTGACAGCTGCATGCCTGCTCTCCTGACACTATGGATGGACTTAGCCAGGAGGTATAAGCTGTTATAGATGGTCCCAAATAATGGGTTTACCTGTGAGAATGAGCAGAAGTCAGTGGTTGGAGCACATGTTGCTAATTACTACAAGTTATCTATCTAAAAATGTCACTTTGAGAAAAGTATAACAAGATATAATTAGATGTGTCAAAGCTGAGCTGAGACATAAGGTATGCAGCTGACAAAAATCCAAAAATGTGGGATATTTACAGTATGACAGTGTAATTCTAATCTCTGCTGGGTATGCAGCTTGAATATTGGACAAGAAAATATTAAATATACTCATTTGATTTTACTGACCCACAGCGACTCATTGGTTACACTTTTTATACAGTACAAAAATGTGTCTTTGAATATACTGTATCTACAATGACTCTAGTCTCCATTTCCCTGCTAACCACACCTACCTGCTCTGCCTGCAGGGCTACAGTCATTTCCTCACTCCTCTTGGCTGCAGTGAATGCCTCATTGAAGGACAAAGGCTCCGAGGCCATGGTGACTGTGAGCACGGCATCGTAGGCCTCCCTCAGGCTGCTGTTGTTTTGCAGGGGCACATAGGAGACGTTGGAGTAGGGAATGCTGTAGAGGAGAGTGTCGAAGGGAACGAACACATACTTTCCTGAGGTCATGCCCATTTTCTGTGCTTTGAGAAGAAACGCAGCCTGCTGCTCACCTCCCACCAAGATAGAGTGCATGCACATGAGTATGACTGAAACAGAAAAGGCGGAAGCGATAAATCATTTGTGTATATATTTTGGTGTATAATATATTGTGTAAGTAGGTGACTAGTAAAATCACACTGTTATAAAGACTATTATATAAGACCCTCCTCAAGTGGAGTGATTGAGTGGGTCACAGATGCTTCTGAAGAGACATTACACTCCATCATGTCATCTAGAAAATGTTTGTTTCAGATGTGATTACAGTTCACTTGGATGCATGGAATTCACAGTTAAATTTCTCTGGTGGGGTCAGTCAGGACAGATGGTGCTTTAATAGGGGGCAGTTCTCTAAGCTGTTTGTGTCTCTAAATCCATAATTTCACAAAATTACCAATTATTGTTTAATTGATGGGGAGAGGGCCACATGGGTGGTGTAGTGGTTAGCACTCTTGCCTTTGCAGCACACCCGGTCAGAACAAGGGCCCTTTCTGCATACACTAGAGTTTGCATGTTCTTGCAATGTATGCATGGGTGTTCTCCAACTTTCTCCCACAGTCCAAAAACATGCAGATTTGGAGATTAGGCAAATTGCACACGCTAAATTGTGTACATTTGTGAATGTGAGAGTGGATGGTTGTTTGTCTCTATGTGTGGCCCTGCAATACCCCACCCTCTGCCCTGTGTCAGCTGGGATTAGGCACCAGCTTTATAATTTGGAGGATAAAAGCGGTAGTAGATGAGTGAGTGAGTCCTGGTGCAGGCAACAAAAATAAACAGTAAGTAAACTACACAAACACTTTTAAAATACACACAAATAAACAATGCACAAAGAAATGAAGGCTCATATTGCCTTGGTTTGCTTTAAAATGTATACTATTGCAGTCTACTATACATCACTATAATGACCACACAGATTTCTAATTCTTGCGCGCCTGCTTGGCACCTCACAGCCCCCTCTAGTGGTGGATCTGGTGTTAATACCAAGTTCGACCTCTGTTTAATCAAATTGTTAGGCGGAGGCATTTCAAGCCCATGTAAAGCTTTGCAAATAAAATGGCCCACCTTTTCTCGTCTACGAGATACAACATTTTACAGTATGTGATTTTCATCAAGTGAAGCATTTATGTGAAATGAAGGGTTTTTCAACCGTATGTCATTTTAGGTATTTTGACCAGATGACATACAAATATCGGGTCACTCTTAGAAGCATAAACCTTTTAAAAGTCAGTAAATTGTAGGTTTTTTCTTTATTCCTTTCTTCCTTTTTTTTTTTTTTTTTTTTTTTTACCTTTTTTAGACTTAAATGATGTATAAGTTAAGCAGGTATAATTATATTACAGTGTTGACTCACCTCTGACCTCTCTCACAGCCTGGATCTTCATCAGTGTCCTCTCTACCTCTGTCTCGTTAATACCAATAGGTGTAACCACGCGGACGGGAAGACCCTTATTTCTCAGATCAGTGGCCACTCTACCTGCAGTGTCCACCCAAATATCGTCATTAGATGAAACCACCACAACACTGGCCCATCTAAAGTGTTTCAACACTGTGAACAACACATTAGTAGGAAACGGCACTGTCCTGGTAAACGTGGGGTATCCCGTGGCCCGGTCCAGTTCATAGCTTGGACATCCGAAAGAGAAGAGGGCCTTATCCCAGTTCTTGGCCAGCAGAGATGCCGCAACACAGTATCCGGGGTTGGTGGGGCCCAAAATCGCATCCGCCAGTTTGTCATACTGAATAAAGGCATTGAGAGCTTTGGATGTTTCACATGGTTCCTGTAGGATGATGAAATCCATTTTGAGGCCCAGGTCCAGGTTCAGGTCTCCGTTTATTCTGCTCACAGCGAGTCTCGCTGCCACTGCAGGCATGGTCCTGTAGTACACGGGGTCGCAGTTCCAAGGCCCCAAGACCCCGACTTTGAATATTAGACATCGGACACAACAAGGGAAAGTCAACACTCCGAGGACGACCCATAACAGAAAATTACAAAAGGACTGTGAGGTCAGAGATGGTCTACTTTTACTGATGGGGAAGTATGCATGGTTGGACTCCCATAGCGTCCCTCTGTAATTAAGGGAAATATGGTGCATTGTCCTTCCACGATGTCCGATGTGGTGGATTTCTGTGTTCACTTATGTCTTACCACTGTGATACCTGTAAATGCATAAAAATGTAGAGTTTTTTTTAAAAAAAGGAAACAAAATCACTCACCATTTCTTTAATTCACCCAGGACAACTTGAAGATTGGATGACTGTTCTCTCATGAGCGCTCTCTTTCCACTTAAAATTTCACCTAATCATCCTAATACCTTACCTTCTCATCCCGAGGATCGACGCTGTTGCTCGGGCGAAGACACTGCCAAGTCATTGTGTTTGGAAGAGGAGCTGGAAATGACGGGCGGGTGTCGGGCGCTGCGTCTGTCGCGTTTGGAGACGACTTCAGCACCCTGGAGAGCTACTTACGCCCCGCAGTCAGCGCCTCTGAAGGCTCCCGTGCGTTTCCACAATCACATCGGAGCAGGGGAGATCCACCCCTGCAGCAATCATGTTTCCTGTCTGCAAACATGAGTGTCACTTGAGGAAAAATACAAATATATAGTGTATATATATATATATATATATATAAAAGCAAATATTCCAAAGCGAGGAAAAAGGCAAATCTGGTCCACAACAGAAGCTGTTCTACCTCAAAAGGCGTTTCTGATTCATAAACGTGTTTAAAGTATTTGTTGCATTATAAATATAGGGGGCCAGTGTCAGCTACAGGCCCACTCAATCAAATCTTTTCAAAGTGACCTGAGGCCAAAACTAGGTGTTACTCTCTAATCCATTTTCAGTGAGGCACAATATAAGAGGATTGACAGCAGGCCTTCTAAAAGCCTTGTTATCATGCATGCTAGGAAAGCAACAAGGCCTTTTCCTACAGTTAATAATATATAATATATAGATAATATATTATAACAACACCATTAAATACAAACATACTCTCTACAATATAATAATAAACAGAGAGTTTTTTCTTGCCATGGAAACACCTCATCCACATTGCACAAAGGCACCTGAAGTGAGCTTTAATTGGTCTAATGGCACACTGCAGCAGATCCCTCAGATTAAATGAATTTGAACCCTGGTGAAGTGGGAGTCATTAAAGATAACGAAGGATTCTCCCTCTGGGTCTCCTACGAGTTCTGCTGTGTTTTGCCTGCGTCAGTCTTCTCAGCTCTTTTTTTCAAAAGACTCCACTGGTGAAACAGCCTGCCTGGCAATTGATTCCAAGAACAACTGGTTGCCACAACATCAACCCTTGGATGATTAAAAAAAAAAAAAAAAAGATTGGATGGATGATAACTGAAGCATGTCAGAGCAAAAAACAAAATAGACAGTTGACTGTTAGCAGTCATAATGTTGAGAATGATTATTAAGATCATTTGAGATTAATTTTGGCCTAACATTGTAGATCAAGATGTACAATGTTTGCTTGACCTCTGATGAACTCTCTCTGTGCGTGTCTGTGCGTGATGACATGAGACCTATTCACCCTGTCTGTCCTCCCTCTTTGGTCTGACCGTCTTTCTCCCTGAGCATGTGCGTGTTTATTTGAGGGATATAAAATGTCAATATCAGTCCCGACCCCTGACTTTATCATATCAAATTTCCTGAGCACAATATAGGACAGAGTTACAGATATATTATATTTCATTATATGGACACAGAGTTTGAAGACGATTCCACCTTTGTTGACCCATATCCCACATAAGCTGATGAGCCTCTTAAATGTAACACCTTGACACCACAGTCCTGCATCCAGGAATAGAGGATAGAAATGACGACTCAGCACAATCTTCACTGTTCAGTGTGCAGTGAACACAGCACGTTCACATGCTGCTCCTGAGGGGAGCTCTGTACTCACTGTGAAGGAAAATGCATATTCTTCATAAGCAAAACTATCAATAATTTAAAAAAATTGATAAATAATATCTCTTGAAGATATGTGACTTAAAAAGATAATCCTCTCAATATCATATATCCTCTATACAATACATAAGCAGCCAGGAAGAAATAAACAATTGAATGTGGAGTGTAATGAGATTGAAAACTGCATAGGAAAAATAAATGCAGGCAACACAACATTTTAAAGCTCTTTCCACCTTTTCTAATAAGCTGAACTGTATGTAAAATAGTATATTGTATGCAAAAGCATTCCTGGATGTTACCTATAAAAAATGTTGAACCTTTATTTATGAGGTCTACAGGTTGTTCAGTAAAACACACAAAATGAAAATAAAATGCACTCAAGTTCAGTAACTTAAACCTATAAGCTTATTTAGAATAAATTAATTGATAACAGAGTAATCAATGAACTGTTTCAGATTACAAATTAAACTTATTTATTATTAACTTTGACTCGTTTTGTAAGAATTAAATATATATAATAATAAGGAATCTGTAGATTTGAATTTATAAATATGGAAATATATATATATATATATTTAAATAAAGGAGAATAGATTTAACATTTATCAAGGCAATATTGAATTGAATTGAATACAAAATATCTTTCTGAACATTATTTATAAAGCACATACATACATTTGATAATGAATTGATGTTGAATGTGCTGATGCTGTTGTATTATAGCAGTCACACGCTCCTCTTATATATGGCAATATTTATTTTTCACCTGTGTTTAAAATGAACTGGTTAATTCAAATTTCACTTATGCGAGAACCACTGCTTTGGAGGACCCCTGTAGCTCTGGTGCCATCTAGTGGTGATAGTGGATAATACAGTGATGTTATTGGGAAAGAAGGGAACACCGTTGACCTCACTCACAAGGGAATAATAAAAACATTTGCTCTACCTGTTAAATATGGATTTTGTTTTGTTTTGTTCAAACATCAAATCCCACGTTATTAAGAAGGCGCTCAAATTAATTAAGAAGATCAGAGATGTTTATATATAGACATGCATGACTATTTTTCTTAACCTGTTATTATATACAAAATGACATCACTGTGAAACATTAAATCCTCAAAACTCTTTTTTATTGAGCTTTCAAACATATACAGAGAAGAAAGCAATTGAAGACAAACCCTAAGACATAGACCAAAGGGATAAGACAGCACAAAAAAAAAAATCCACTGAGTAGTTACCTTGTTATCTTGTAAACAACACACATTGTCAATACTATTTAATTGTGGCTTTTGTAGAGAGAGATCTTCCAATTGTACACCAAAGAGTCCAATTAAAGGACAGGAATCAATAAGTCCTCAAAACTCTTGACCTTTGTTAGATAAAGAAACTGCAACATGGTGTAAACTTTAACAGGCCATTGGAAGAAGTTTGACAGTAATGTTCACTGTAAGTGAGGTGAAATCCAAACATGGCTTCATTGTGCTGCGACTGAAGAGAAAGAAATCATTCATAAAGAATGAAAAGCTGTTCAAACATTTCTGAAAAAAGGAATGTGAGCCAGTCTTATCATACAGTATGATAATACATGTCCACCTTGGCGGTGTTTAGGTTGGGGTTGGGTTTCATCAAGTTATGTCATTGTCTGTCAGCACCAAAATCTAATCTGTACTGCATCAAAGATTTCCAGACTCTCTCTCTCTCTCTCTCTCTCTCTCTCTCTCTCTCTCTCTCTCTGTGTGTGTGTGTGTGAGTGAGTGTGTGTAATGCATTTTTGTAACCTCTTTTGGACCTTTTCCTGTACAAACACTTGTTAGGTTCGTACTTTGCACTGGAGACAAAAGTCCATTCCTAATGGGGCATAACCTAATTTCAGAGGAAATGGTTAAAATGTGGGCTAAGATTTGAATTGTGGTTAGATTAAGGTTAGAGCTGAGCATTTACTGGTCATAAATAATGACTTGGTTAGACTCTCCACATGAATGGATGTCAAGGCAGTGCCCTCAGAAGAAAATACTTCTTAAAATAATAATAGCTACAATACCCTACAACAATAATGCCCCCTTTAAACTACTGCCTCAGTTTGTGTGGACTGTTGAGTGTGCGTGTATGTGTGTGTTGTACTGTATGGGTGTGTGTCATGGTGCTGTCATGCTCTAATGTAGAAAACAATGACGGAGAGTGCAGATAAAGATTGGAGGCCCCTCAGCATTGTGTGAGCAGCAATAGATATCCACCATAATTCACACTAATCATATTTGACCTGTGAGTTTCACGTCCCTTCTTTCTGTTTCTTTGGCCTATCTGTGTCAGACACTTTTGGGACATTCTTGCAGATTTTACCCCGTTGTAACAGTGTATGTAGCCTTGACATATTTTATGAAACTACTGTGTATATACACACAGTGTAATCTGCAACTGCTGTCTCTGCAAGATTGCGCAGGCAGCAACAGGAAACCTCGTGGTTTCCGTTCACGTTATTATGTTTTTTATCTGTTTCATCAAGATGTAAACTTGGGGCCAAATGAAACAAGTCGCCGCCTTGTTACGCAACAGTTTCTTTGGTGTGGGTTTTGTTCCAGGCGTCTCCACTGGAGTGCGCTCTTGAGTAAGTAGACGGGGACCGGAAGTCAGCCTTGTGAGCCTTTAAAAATAAAAGTCATGAGGGCAAGGTTAGGTTTGTAAAAAAAGATCTAAAATAAAGTGCAAAACAAACGGCTGACGTTGAAATAAAATGTGCAATAAGCTACAAAGCTTCCTGGCGTTTTGCTTCCAGTCACCAGATCATATGGACAAAAGATCATAATTTGATGGTCTTGCTGATGAAAAAGTATGACTTTAAGTCCGTCAGTTTCTGTGATCCTTGGCATTTTATATGGAATTGTGTGCCTGAATGTTGATGCAGACACAATCAAACGTAATTGATTCCTGAAGGGCAATTAGACTCCCCACTGTCAATTGATAGATACATCTTGAGTGTCAGATGAAAACAGGGCATGGGGAGTCTTCTAATGCATGGGTGGTCTTATATACTGTCAAGCTTCTAATAAGCTAAACTCATACAACGTACGTATATAATAACGCGCATTATGTCTTGAATAAACATGGCGGGATGGGCATTTTACACAGCAACAAGTTTTGGCATGAAATAGTGGAATAAATCCAGGTGTTCCTTACGACATTAATTTCCACTCCAAGTTAATGATGAATGAAAAATGAAAACTGTCTGAAAAATATTCTGCATTTGAAGTTGTGTCTTTGTGTTTAGAAATCATTACATTGTAGCAGTGCTAAAAACAAACAAACAACAAAACAAAAAAAACAAACAAACAAACAAACCAAAAAAACAAATATCATGGAGGCCTGAGACTACTCTATTTCGCCTCTGATTATATATGGTGTAAATGCTATCTACACCAAACTGTGTTGAACTTTTATATGGAGTTTTATTTTGAAATGTGTCGACTCGACTGTAAGTGCTTTTAATTTGTACGGCGGAGGGAGAGGGAGTGGGGGTGGGAGACCGTGGGTAAAACGAGTCTTCAGCAGTCAGGCAGGAGTTTATGGGATGGGAACAGACGAGTGTGACCCAGAGTTTCCAGGTGCTGACAGTTTGTTGCGGTGGAGCAGAGACATTACGGGATCTGCGGGGCTCATGTAGCCGGGCAGCAGACCTCAACCACCGGGACAGAGCGGCGCTGCGGGGGTCTGGAATAAAAAACATGGGAGCGGTGAAGTGAAAAAAAAACAAAAAAAAAAAAACGGCCCAAATGCGCACGGTGTAGAAGAAAGGTTCCAAAGTAAGTTACTCTCTTATATCTAAGCAACACTTTGAACACAGACTAACAAGGGGAAGTCACAAGAGTGTGGCACTTTTCAGTCTTCTGTTAGTTTCTTTTCAAACCGTTTGGTCGGAGTGGTTTCGGACAGAGGAGGACTGCTGCTGTGGACAGATCAGGTTTCACTTTTTCCGGTGCGTTTACGAAAACGCCCCCGTTGTCTGGACTGCAGCTACTGACCCGCGCGCGCGTGTGCGTGTGTGTGTGTGTGTGTGTGTGTGTGTGTGTGGGGGGGTGCTGTTAGTTAAGACACAGAGGAAAAAAGTTCAGACAAACTGATGCACGCACAGACACACTAAAGTGACCTGTGGACAGATCAGGTTTCACTTTTTCCGGTGCGTTTACGAAAACGCCCCCGTTGTCTGGACTGCAGCTACTGACCCGCGCGCGCGTGTGCGTGTGTGTGTGTGTGTGTGTGTGGGGGGGGGTGTTGTTAGTTAAGACACAGAGGAAAAAAGTTCAGACAAACTGATGCACGCACAGACACACTAAAGTGACATGTGGAGCTGTGATTGACACCTGGAGGTGGGCGGGGCTTACACCGATCCCATCGTCATGCCTGCATCACATGATGTAGTGACTGTGTGGAGATAATAATTCTGCACGTTAGCCTGAAATTCTTCCACATTCTGGACGAGGTCTCTGCTGTGGATTGCCACGTACAGCTGCTGGAAATTTGATCAGCACTGGTGCCCATGCAGAGACTCTGAACCCGCCCCTTCTTCTGTTGTCTTCCAGGCACCACATGGCACGAGGGTTCCTTCTGTGGTAATGAAGAGAAACAGATGGTCAGGTTTTCTCTTACATTATGCCAGAAAGAACCCATTGAATACTATGGCTAGATTGCAGGAGTATTACCAACCTTAGAAAAAACCTATAAATGAATCCCTAATTATTTTGATTATTAATTTGTGGATTTAAGTGGATTGCAGCAGTGTCTCCCAAACCTTCTTATAGGGGGACCCACTTTTTGAAGAGGACACACCACTGCGACCCAATTCACAATAAAAACTGTGACAAGAGCAAATTTGTGCAACATTTAGTGACTATTTTTATTCTCATTTCTATAACACCTAATTTTGTTTTCAACTTCAACTATATGACTGCTCAGCATTGTGGAGGCAAGTTCAAGTTCATTTTATTTTATTTTAGAGGAAGCAGAGCTTCCCTTGTTGTCTTCAAGCAGGACACCTAAAAACATAAAGGGTGTGACACAAGTCTGGTCCTGTGCTACTGTTGTCATCTGCTATATTATGTCATTGTTTGTACAAACTGAATGAATATAAAGTGCGGAATTGTGACTCCTCTGGGTCATGCCTTTACAGTGACTGTTCATTTTTACCTATCACACATCTTTCAGCTCTGTCCGCTTTTCACACAAGTATTTGAGTGTCGGTCTACATATTGTTTAAGTTCTATTCAGCTGTCATCACGCATGAAATACAGGGACCTTGCAAAAGCTGAAAAACAGGTATGAAAGGTTTTACCTTGTAGCGAACTTTATTTATTTAGAGTGCACAGTATTTTATTTATTTTGTTTTATACTGTATATTTTATTCACAAAGTTTCAGTTGCAATACTATTGTAGTATCATCAGACTCGGGACATATAGATGTATCACTATCAGAGTTAAAAGTTATTTCTTAATGTGTTTTGTCTGTTGGATTGCCTGCGTGTGTAGATTTTATTTTACAGAATTTTAAGGTTAGCAGAAATATTTGTAAGTAGAGCTGCATGATATTGGGAAAACATGTCAACATTTACACTCACTTGTCACTAGACACACAGGAAACCTAAGAAAGTCTCATGAGTGGCACCATCGTGGTCTCCTGCTGCTGTAGTCAATCTGCTTCACGGTTCAGAGGTGAACTTCTGATTGTTAAAACTCTTTTTTTTGTGTGTGTAACCTTTGGCTTTCTGTAATTTCTGGCCGTTCTGCTGTGACCTGTGGTATACCAACAAAGCATTTTTCTCTGGAGAACTGCAGCTCACTGGATATTTTCTCTTTTTGGGGCCATTCTCTTTTAAACACCAGAAATGGTTTTTCATGAAAATCCCAGTAGGTCAGGAGTTTTTGAATTTACCAGTCTGTTTGAATTACATCAGATGCCTACATACTTAATAGCATTAGGTTGCTGCCATTATGTTGCTGAATACATATTTGCATTAAGAAGCATTTGAACAGGTCTACTTAATAACTTGGCTTTTGGGTGTAGACTAATTCAACAGTACCACACAGGAGCGAGAGTATGTCATCAAACCTCGCCCACTCATTAAGGTTTTTGTTGTTAAAAGGTCCAATATGTAAGAATTGGTGACATCTGTGGTCAGACTGCAGACCCTCGGCTCACCCCTTCCTTTTCCAAGTGCTCTAGGGACCTACGGTGGACTTGGCACATGACAAAGCATGTCGTTCCTCTTTGTTTGGTACACAAACAAAGGGGACCTGAAATGCATGCAGTGGTTTGTTTGCTGAGAAAATTACAGTTATATTAATGCATTTGTGAGTTTTGAATGTTTGCTGTTTTGGCTGCTGTGGAGACGTTGCCCTTACCTTGGTAAATATATAAACATGCCCGCTGACTTTCCTTGAAGAGTGAGGGTTGTTGTGCTGCTTTCCCCGAACTGGGAGGTGTAAAAAAGCCTCTGAAAGTGAGAAGGTGTCAAGGTGTGATTTCACAGGCCTTTACTAATTGTCCAAACAGGAAATTAGTGACTCTAACTGCTGTTGCCGTTGGATAATTGGAGTTGTTAGAATGTGCTTGATTTGAAGGCAGCACCTGCAGCTGTACAGTTTATGTTGAAGAACAAAATACCTGCATCAATACGTTTGGAAACAAAACTGTAAAAGGTTCTTACAAATTAGTAAAAGAGGGTATATAACTAAACATTATATTGATTTGATTGAACAGTAAGAACAACAACAAGTTATTGAGACTGTAAAACAAGAACCCACTGAACTGAGGTCAACAGCTCTGTAAGTCCCGACGCCACCGGTACTGGGGTCAACAAACAGGTAATAAGGCCATGTCGCACTTCAAAGACCACAGACATGCCACATACCCACAGAAAGATAAGAAAGTCAGCTAAAACCTCATAAAAGCCAGGATAACCAAACACAGTTAAAACACCAGCCAGTCAAACCAGCAAGAGTAGACAACCCAGTTACAGTGTAAACATTGATAAGCACCACCGGAGAATCAGCGTGATACTGTAAACAAAGAAACAACATGTCTGCTGGAAAGGCAACGGTACCTTTTTTTTTAATATATATATTTTCTTACCTTTGCTGTTTATCAAAAGCACATACATCCACCGGAGCAAAATCGCTTTGGATGAAGAACTACATCTCCTAGCGTGCTTTGCGGACTGTTTGCGACGTGAGTTGCCATTGCATAGCGTCATTCGGTCGTTCTGTATGAAGGTGGGCGAATGACCATATGGACCCTGGGAAGCTGACCAGAGCTGCTCTGATGGCCACCGGGTGTCGTCAGTGTTACAAGTTTTTTTATTTACACATTAATTATTTCCATTCTACAGTAAATCTACTCCAGTTTGAGGACAAATATAATGGTTTTGTTTGAGTTTTATTTGAATGGGGAATTAGGGGAACGCCCAGGCATCTCTTTACCAAAACCTCTGCAGTTTTGCTCTGCTTCACTTTAGCAACATCAATCTTTGCACAGCATATGTCCACTTGTTGTTACATGATTTCCTTGAGCTTCTAAACTCCTATTACATATTTTCAAAGGAGATATTTACTGTAAAATGCAGTATTTTTCTCAGGTGAGGAAGAAAATCCTTCATTTATGCTGGGTTCTCTCTGCATTTACTCTGCCACAGTGGCAGATACAGTGATGCTTACACTTCTGATGGAATTTCACAAGCTCTATTGTTATATTGATACCAAAATAACAATAGAGCTTGTAATTGCAGAGACATGCTCTATTTTAGGCATGTCATTTTTCGAGCAGGGACCTCAAAAACAGGGTCAGTGTTTATTAAGTAGACATTAAGGATTGTAACCACACTGTAAATGTTGAGTACCTCTTAGATAAGCTGTGACTAATAACCCTTAACTATGTAAGATATAACTGCGATAACCGGAGTGGAACCTAACTGCACACCATAAAAGACAGTCTGGATCACAAGCAAAAATGAGGGGGGGAAATTGGAGAAAATTAAGTTGTATTATTTCACTGTTTGTGAATTTTGAATGTTCTGTTTTTTTGGTGCTGAATTTTGACTTCTCATGTGGCTGTTACTCCTTAGTTACAAAACCCTGGGTTGTGTCTTTAACATGCACACTGCCGTATCATGTCTGGGCAGCTTTACAGTGACTGTGCATTTTTACCTGTTACGCAACTCTTCACCTCTGTCCACTTTTCATCTCAGTATTTGAGTGTTTGTGTGTGCACACATTGCTCAAGTTCTTTTCAGCTCTTAGTCATATGGGGACTTAAGAGAAGCTCAAAAACTGGTATGAAAGGTTTTACATTTCGGTGAACTTTATTATTTCATTTATGAATCTTATTTTAGAATGTGTAGTCTTTTACGTTCTTTTTTTTCTGTCTGTTTTGTCTGTTGGACATGCTTCTGCTAAGTGTGTACATTACAGTTTGCAAAATGTATGTGTAAGAAATATTACACATACATTTTTTTAATATTGTGCGGCCCTACTTTTAGGGCCGCACAATATTAGGAAAACATTTGATTTCCGATAAGGTCGTTGAATATTGCAATGAAGATTTTGCTTGTGATAGAATAAAATCAAACATCATCATGCCCTTCCTAAAACTTTGTCTTCTAGTCTACTACCCGAATTATTAAAAGAAAGAAAAATTGGAAAATAATTTAATTTTAAATGTCTCACTAATTATCTTCTAATTTCTCTGGCTACTATGTTCTTGGTCAAACACAACAAGCACAGCAAACAATCTACTTTTATCACAGTTAAAGTTGTCTTCATGCTATTTACTGTATATTGTGATATTTTACATTTTTGATCAATTGCAGCCCTTATTTTATAGGGGTCTTCATTTCATATTCAGATAATGAAAGCAATGTACTATTATTGTAAATGTGTGAAATGAAAACAAATTCTTTGTTTGAATAAATTAAGTTATACCTATGGAGAAACCAACCCAGAGTGTAACCTCTGACAGAGCTTCTCAAGTTGCAGAAACAAAACATTTTTTAAAGTTTTTCAAAAAAGGTAACAGATACTTTGTTTCTATCGTTGCCAAACATTTTCAACTGAAAATGATTCATTTGTTTTTTTTCCCCTCAGGACACAATGGTTATCCTCCTGTGTTTCACCTTTTCACTGCTGTTGGCAGCTGTCCAGTCTGGCTCTGTCAAGAACTGTCACCCTGGTTGCCGCTGTGAGGTGGAAAGCTTTGGCCTGTTTGACAGCTTCAGCCTGACCAGGGTGGACTGTCGAGGACTGGGACCAAGCACCACCATGCCCATCCTTATTCCACTGGACACTGCCCACCTGGACCTCTCCTCCAATGCCATGGGTCCACTCACTGACACCATGTTATCTGGTCCAGGCTACACTACCCTTGTTGGCTTAGACCTGAGCAACAACCAAATAACAAAGGTCAGTGCTTTGCAGAAGTCAACAACAAACTGTTGCAATTCAAGTTTTAAATAAAAAAGAAAGATACGCTCTTCAAAAACTACAACCCCCTCCTTTCCAGAAAACTTGGGACACTTTCTAAATATTAATTTAAAATTAAAATCTGCGATTTGTTAATTCACTTCACAAATTTAAACTCTATTTGTTAAACATAAACAAATGTTTCGACACTGATTCATGCAACACACTCAAAAAAGAGTGTGTTGTCAGAAAAGGCCTGCCTCTGGAAATAGGTCAGAACAAAGAAGACATTTCCACATGGCATATTAATGTCTTAATAATGTCAACTAAAGGCTCAAATGTACAATAAGAGATTTGCATTTACTCTGCTGCCCACTGCTTACAATGGTTCTCTTCATGTTAAATTCCTCATCTCTTCCTTGCCTTCTTATTATCAGATAAGCCCCAATGCTTTGTCCAAGCTGCGCTACTTGGAGACTCTGGATCTGAGCCACAACAAGCTGGAGAGCCTCTCTCCAGGCTGCTTCTCCGGTCTCCCTCTGGCTGAAGTTGACCTCAGCCACAACAGCTTCCAGGAGTTTGACTTGGATGTGTTTTCTACTAAAGTCAACAGTGAGCCTGTCAGCGTGGATCTGTCCCACAATAATCTTGTGTCAGTCTCCATGAATTTTCATGGTCGAGTATCGCACATTCAGACCTTAAATCTTTCAGCAAACCGGCTGTCGAGTGTACCACGTCTGGCAGGACTTCCACTGAGGTACCTCAATCTGGATGGCAACCCTATAATGGAGATTAAGGAGGGAGCCTTTGCTCCACTGAAAGATCTGGTTTATTTGTCCATCAGCAGCCTCCATGAGCTTCAGGAAATTAAGCCTTTCAGCTTCACAGACCTCGGGAACCTCCAAGTTCTGGATCTCTCCAACAACCACAAGCTGAAAGCTCTGAACCCTGTTGTTTTCAGTGGACTGAAATCCTTGCAAGAGCTGAATTTGTCAGGCTCTGGTGTGGTGTCCTTGCCAAATAACATGCTGATCCACTTGCCCACTATTAAAAGTATCACACTGGGACGAAATATCCACTGCTGGAAGACCCAGAAACAGGGGCAGTTCCACAGGCAGCTGGGTCAGGTCGAACACAACGAAGTTCTTAACTGTAATGTAGAGGGCATTGTGTTGTGAGACCTCACATTGACCACTTTCTTGAAAATGTTAATGCCAGAGCTGTGCCTTATGTGCTTTGATATGCAAAATGCGATGTATGTAACTCTTGCTCAGTCACCTCTGTTTCAAGGCAAAACTTCAGATGTCTTAAAGGTTTAGTGGGCCATACGCACGAGAATGAGAATCTGCACAAGTTTTGCATCAGATTTTTATCGACACTGAACCTGAGTTTTGGAAGCCTGAAAACACTATTTTTGGAAAACCAGGGTGACAAATCTTTAAATCCTATCCTTGTGTATTTGTGTAAACAGCCGATACACAACTTTAGTAAAATGATTATGACATAGCCCCGCCTCTCTAACCCATAACTATGCTAGATGTCATGTCATCTCCATCGTTGTGTCTTCTCTTTTAGGAGTTTGTACAGAGTGTGCAAGCTTTATACACATCATCTCCGATTTTGGGCTATTTCTGAGGCAGCATTAGAGCGCCACATGGTGGTCTGGCACATAATATAATACAGCTTTTAGAGTTGTCTTTGTGGGTTTCATGTGTATAAAGAATTTTTTTGCAAATGTCATGATTAAGCAAAACTTTTTAAGAACAAAATCGAAAAAGAAAGTTCTGTTTTCATGTGGATAAGGCCTTACTTATTGCGGGCTTCCTGACCCAAGTACCACTGTGTCCTGATGTTGTACCTAAAAACACACTGTCTAAATGTACAGGATTTTACAAAGCACAGAACCATTCCTTCACATCTTAATATAAAGTACAATCTAAACTGGTAGAAAAACATTCATAAATCTAACCCAACAGTTTCATTTAAAGTGGGACCATATTATGCATATTTTGCACTTACAATTACAATTGCATTTCATTAAGCAATGCACTTGTACATGAACAAAATGTCATCCAGCATAATACACCCTTTTTTTGACCACTAAGAATTTTCATTTGACTTTGAATGTGAGAATTTATAATAGGAAATACTTTGGGTAATGCACATATTTTTGCTTGAACGTTGAATGAGAAGTTTGATATGCTTTAATTTAGCTTTGACTTGCACAAATAAGACACAGAGCAGTGTTAAAAAGCAGCCTGAGCTCCATCTGAAGAATTCAGTTTTGGTAATTGTAACTGCTTTCCTGATTGATTCCAGTCTTTATGATAAGCTAACTGGTTTTATCAATCTTCTGATTTAACGCTTGGTAAAAAAAAAAAAAAAAAAAAAAAAATTAAAAAAATAAAAATAAATCACACCAGCCACAAAATTAGTTTATTATTACTTGAATTTATACAAAATGCCAAAAAATGACAACCATGTCCCCTCTGTTTGGACAATATCTTAACAATATGACACTAAGTTTGGTATGCAGAATTTGCAGTCGCAAATTATTCAAATACATGTTGCCTGCTGATGTGTTGCCCTCATGTCACTGACATTACACAACTTTCCTAAACAAATTGTGTTTATTAATTTGAACTTCTGTCAAACCAGATGACCAGTGACCAATTCCTGTGGTATTTCTAAGAAGATTGCATGTTAGGGTTTCTGTTTTTTTTTTTTTTTTTTATAAAAGCTTTCAGATTTTTTAATAAATCCCACCATCATCACCTGGTTAATTGAGAGCCATATGAGCTCAGTCTTGGTGTAGGTTTTGTATTTAGTGTATGTATCTATATTGTATATAACTTTATATTATACGATATGAATCATATGTGTAATAAATAAATATTCTCACAACCTTTGCTTGAATATCTGCAGTTACATTTTCATGACGGTGGCAACTGTGAGAGCTTTCAGAATATAATTAAGTCATTTTTAAAAGCCCAAATTTCTCCAGTTATCTTGCATTTAAGTTTCTTTATTCCCGTGTTTTGTGTGAGTGAGACTCTGTTCTCGTCATATTGGTGGGAGTCTGTCTCAGAGCCCTCACTGAACTGACCCCATTGTGGAAAACACTTCCAGATGTTTGTGTCCGCTTCTCCATCTCCTGAAGGCTTAGCATGTTGAAACCTAAGTAACCAAAACATTCACCAGAGACTGTCCTGGCTGTATTCAGGAGCAGTGTTGGGGTAAACGCTTATTTTAACGCTGTGAAATGACAAAAAAAAAAAAAAAAAATTGAAGGAATTTAAGGGCACAACAAATCAGTTTGCTCCTGCTATTGTAAGTCTTCATATGAGCTTAGAGATAGTCTGTTACATCTTGTTGAAGGGCAGCTAAATCATATTGACATGTACATGATGAAAAAAAAGTTCTGTACACGTCAAGAAAAAGCACACACTGTTTGAGTGAGAGAGAAGTGTTCATGATCTTTTGTAGCAATTGAAGGCAAAATGTTCCCTACACAAACTGGAGTTCATAAAGATCCTGACAGAAATGCTGACATGTCTGTTTGATGTTGATAAAACAAAGCTCGGTGTACTCACCAAGTGTTGCACTGACATTTGATATGACCGTGGTCTGACTTGACGCCACAGAGGCAAAGTTCAAGAGTTGCAGACACATCACTTTCAAATTCACTCACACTGCAATAAATAAATGTTTCGTTTCCGTCTTACATAATGTTTTTGTTCTCATAGTCATCACAGATTCATAGGAAGAGAAGTGATCAAGTGACCTTTCCCGGGTTGGTCTCCGTGGACAGAGTTGAAGCTGGTTCAACAGAGACGTTCGGAGTGAGCACGTGCTGGAAAGAAAGAAAAACACTATAATTGCTTGTTTATCCAAGTCTGAACATGATTCAACTACCAGACCCATTTCTTACGCCACCTTTTACTGACAAGAATTGTACCTGTTTTTCATGTCCCTGTGTTGCTTTTGCAGTGAAGGGAGGATTTTGTCACGTCGTTGTGTTTTTTTTGAAAACAACTTAATTTCAGTGTGCTGTTTACATAAAGGCAGTGTCGGATATGAGTGAAGAAATCAAAAGGTAATGTGGTCTTTGCTGTGACAAGCAATTACTTCAAACCACAGAGAAGCTTTGAACTGTATATAATTAATGGAGGCAAGCAGAACCAGGGTGTCTTTTATTAAGTGCTCGCTTTTTACTTGAACATAATTGTAACTTGACCTTCGCGCGCACATGCTCTAGAGGATCAAGCTATCCAAGCAACTAATTCACTTTACCGTAACAATGAGGCCATGCTTGTCTAAACACAGTGTGTTACTTTACAGTCCCTGAGAAGGCTGTGAAATCCAAGAGTGTGTTCTTTCGGAGCAAGCTTTAATAGAGAACAACCAACCACACTGCATTTATGTAACACCTGTTATGCACAATCGCAGTATAGATTGCTCAGCAAATACTAACACAAAAAAAAAACAAAAAAATAAAATCCAAAATACAGCAATAAATTAGAATAAAATAATAATGATAAATTAGAATAAAACAAGTAGCCTTGAATTAAAAGGATGTAATAGTCTTAGGTCTTAAGACATATTTTAAAAATATTTAGTGTGCATTGTTTTCTGATCTGCTGACGGGCTGATCCACGGGCAAGGATCATGTATTTGACATACGTTTTATTATATTTTCCTCCAGTGGCAGCACAATAAATAACATATTGACCACAACAAAGGGAGCCGCGAGCCGGTGACCAAGACACCAAACTGCAGCTCTGCACAAACATTTTGTTTTGCAGGCAAACAATGGATCAGCTCAGTTCGTTTGAGTCCACAAAGGCGTGCTTGTTTTCCTGAGAGCGAGCGGCAGCTGTTGAGCTTAGCGCTACTGTATCTCATTGCTGTACATTGTGAAATATACAAAGTCCAAATGAATTGCTGACCCACTTGTACAGTATTATACGAAGTATGCGCTATACAAGTGACTTAAAGATAAATGGAACATACTTAACACAGTCAAAGCAGTAACTTTTAAATGTAAACAAATGGCTGCCACATTCCAACTACTGTCACATGTGTTTGCACAAAGCTGATTAAGCCTATCAGCTTTGTTTCTCAGCATAGTGGTGTTTTTTGTTTTCATGCAAGGATTTTTTTTTATTGCATTTCATTTTTTAAAGAGTCTTAAAATGACCAACCCAAACACAAAAAAAACAAGCTCATGGTATAATAATTATCATCATCATCAAAGTATGTGTTCAATTATTTTGTAAGGATGGTAAAAAAAAATGCTAAAAAAATTACCTTAATGGTTAAAAATGGATAGTAGGACTGACCTAATAGTCTTAATTAATGAATGAATTTTTCTTCTCTTCTGTTTTACTTTCTGTTTCACAGTTCCATTTCTAGGATTTTATGCAACACCAAACTTCCATTGTTCTTAAAAGAAAAACCGTGTTCTCAGTGTGTCTTTGTGTTTAAAGTTTGCAGTGGAGCTGAAGCCCTTTGTTAAGATTATGTAATCTCCTGCAAGATTGTTATTCAAGCCAGAGATAACTTTTGTTACTGAACGTATCAGTCACTTTTATAGCACTGCTATGGCTCATATATGTCTCATTCATCTATGTTTATGGGCCAACACAAAAAAGAGCTGACTTTCTCCACAGTCCAGCAATTCGCAGGAAGAAACGCAGAGTCTGTGCCTTTTTTCAGTGAGGCTCGAGCACCTTTATCAGCACTAACTTCAGATGTTTTCTGCTCCACCTAGGGAAATGGAAGAATTGCACCAGGCAGACAAAAGATTTATTTATCAAGCAGATTCATCAGCACCATTAAATAACAAGTCCTGTAACTGACCTATATGGAAGTGCTGGATCAGTTTGCTTACTTTTTTTATAGTTTATAGTTTTTTTCTTTAATATATACAGTACGGTGCATAATAGTTGTGAAAATAGTTTCTTGGTGTTTTAATGAACCTTGTGGTCTGCTCAGGTAATGGGCGCTGTGAAGAAGCAGTCAGAATCTTGCATCATTCCTCTTACAGTGGTCTGAGGAGTTTCCCAGAGGAAAAGGGATATATCCTGATTCGGTTGCCTACTATGTCATTCTTTTCCATCTGGTTTCCATCAGGAGCTGCAGGGCTGGACTATGTAAATGTTTTTTTTTCCCTTATTACCTTTTATCCCCATTTAAATGCCATATTTCCTCGACCTCTTTCAACTCTCAGTCTCTGTCTCTAAAAGGTTTTGTACTGCCCCACAAAGGCAAAATGTAGTAACTGTACTTTGAAAAATGATTCAGCCAATGTACTATTTAAAATTTCTAACTTATTTTATAACTTATTTATTTATTTGTTTTTATAACGTGGCAGATAAGTTGTTCCAAACATCTTGGAGAAAGAACCATAGATCTTTTGTGGATTTAGGCTGGCTTAAACTCTTCTGTCTCTTCATGTAATCCCAGACACACTAAATGATGTTGAGACTAGGAGACATTTCTAGGACTCCATGTTCTTCTTGACATAAAGGCTAGTTTTTTACTGATGTTGGTTCTGTGTTTGGGGTAGTTGTCCGCTGCAGAGTAAATTTGGGGCCAATCAGACACCTCCTTGATGGTGTCACATGATGGATAGTTATCTGCTTGTATTTCTCAGCATTAAGGGCACCAATAACTATTACCAAATCCCTAAATCCATTTGCACATATGCTGCCCCACACTTGCAAGGAACCTCCTCCATGCTTCACTGTTTGCCTGCAGACTGTCATTATTGAACCGCTTTTCAGTTTGAAATAGACAAATAGATACATTTGCCTTGACTGGTGCAGGAACTGGAACAGACTTGTAAGCAGGAGACTTACACAACCTCTAAATCCCCATGGATTAAAGGTAAGGAAATATGTCAGATTCTGCATATCACTAAGGATAAGAGCAAGGAGACATTATTATCCCGAAAAATTTGTCTTTTGTCATAAACTAAATATCAAAACATTGTTAATGTCAAGGTTAGCAGAGCTTATCGGCAGAATTGAAATTTGTCAGGCCGATACAGTGAATTCTGCTGTTGATAAAAAGTTTTCTCACTGACACCCGAGTAATTGCATCGACTGTTGCTGTGGAGGTGGTTGGCAGACAGCTGTGAGAAGAAGTGCAGATGAGGAGATGCCTCTTGAAAGCAGTTGCAGGTGAGCTAATTGTCACAGCTGGTGCTGGTGTGTAATCATGGTCTTCCGTGAAATGCAGTGGAATTCTGTGTCTCATGAGAGACTGGGTTAGGGAAAGGGAACTGCTGTACATGAGTGAGGGGCTAGTTTTGGGAACACTGATGCTGGGTGTGTGAGAACAGAGTCTAGGTTAAAACTTTAATACATAATACAGTTTATTGTTTATTTATCTTCTGCAGTTTATCAGAGTTCATTCAGTGAGCAGCCACTACCTGTCTGCATTGTGATAAGTAGTACTTCTGACACAAACAAATGACCTAATGACACAGTGCAAAAGCCATGCTAATACTCTCAGATAAATCATGCGTGCAAACCAGGGCTAAGAAGCTTAAATATAAAATATATAAATATTGGTGATGAACCTAACTTAGTTTGAGCAAGTAAAATAGCCTACAATAAATACCTCAGCAATGAACAAATGAGGTGACTGCTTCACTGCCCTCTAATTACATCCACATGATTGGGCCATGCGGATTATGCTGCTTTGCTCGAACAATGCTGTTTGGTTCCTAAACTTGAGCTTGACATAAGCATCTTACCTTTCAATGCTGTACTTGCATTTCTTTTTTTTTCCACCTCTTTTCTTTTCAGGCTGGTTGATGTGCACTTTGTTGAGATTTCACACAGCCACATCAAAATACACATATATTGGTGATTGATGAAACACTGGAGACAGGAGACGGGATTGTTTGGTTTTATTAAGCTTAAGTCAGCTTCTATACAAAGATTAAATTACTACTTTTTTGAACAGGGTTTGGCATGTTTTTAAGCATGACACGGGGACTCCTTTTAGTTAATAAAGGAGGGTAAAACTGGACCTTACACTTGATTACACACAAAATGTTCTAAGACAAATCATTTAACCAAGGCAATGATTATATTTGCAAGGATATAACATTTTGCTTTACCACAACACCAACCAATTTACCTCACATTACTATTATCTGCTATTCTCTTTATTCTGACATTATTTTATCTTTTCCTTTCTGTGGGCTTACAGCAAGTAATTTAATGGACAAGGACAAGATTTACAGTATCTTTTGGCCTATTTCTGTTTTTTAAGGTGTGGAATCATCTCAGTTGATCAAACAGGCGTTCTCTCTTATTCAAAATGCATCCTGTACAGCAATTTAAAAAGGGAAGTATTAGTATTAGCCTGAATTGAGGAAACGTGTCACATGCTATAACATTTGCTGCACCCTCTGCAGCTCAACTTTATCTTACTGTAACACAGCTTCCTTTAAGAAGTGTAGGCCATTGTGATCTTTTCTCTTTTAATCCATTTTTCAATCAATTTTCTTGCCTCTGTCTATACAAGAGGAAACCAATGGACTACATTATGCATTGTGGACTGGTTGGAAAGGGTCCAACTAACCTTATGGGCATTGCTTTAAGCATCAGTGGGTCCATATCTATTCATAAAGTCACTCTCATTTTTAAATTTTAAAAAAGCAAAACACAAAATGAGAAATACACAAAATGACTTGCAAGGAAAGTCTTCTTTAGAGTGGAATCCAATATTACAATTATATGTAGGTAGACAAAAGTAGGATTTAGATTTTGGAATAACCACTTAAATCTAACTCTGTAATGATTTAGATAAAGTAGTATTTGGTAAATGAAGTTTCCCAAGGTGCCATTTTGAAAATGCAGCGTCTGGTTTTGCAGGAACATAACACTGGGACCTGAATTCGACCTTCATGTACTTCAACTGCTGAGTGTCCTCTAGTGGAAAAGGTAGGTAATTACATGTCATACGTATTATTTTTTATTTTATTTTTTTGTGTGGTTATGGTTAAGGTTAGGGATAATGTCTTGCTCTCTCTCTGTGTGTGTGTGTGTGTGTGTGTGTGAAATAAATAGTTATAATCTTATTGAACATAGATTAGTTCTGAGTTCTGTGTCTAACAGTTTACATGAGCAATGTACAAGTGTCCAGCACAAGTAAAGAGAAACAACTTCTCTGTGTATGTGACCATTTTTTTCTAAACATTCATCGGCCCATCACATCTTCTGAAGTCGGTGTATTTCTTTCTTTTTTTTTTGTCACTGTGTCTCAAACTGTATAACTTTGAGATGGTATAAACCAGCTGCTGATCACTTCTTCAGCAGTTGAGGATAGAGTTGGTCCTCAGGATGCGAATTACTTTCCTTGAAGTGTAGCTGTACTCATACTGCACGTGTTCATGGAAGAAATACAAGTATCCTGAAAGTGAGCGGAGAGTGAGCAATGTTAAAAATTCAAGAGAAGGAAAAATAGAAAATATTATTTTTTTTTGTATTTTGAATTATGATTCATGAAATGTATGTTACTGAAGGTCTCATATTACCATAGTGATACACAGCAGCGTCGACCTCATCATTCATTCCTGGAAAATCGTCCTCAATGGATCGTGGGTAGCCAGTGTCCATGGTGCCTGTCACTTCATCGTAGCTATTGGCAACAAAAAAACCATATATAAATAATCTGAGTCTTGTTCAAAAAAAAAAAAAAGAAAAAAGAAAAAAAGAAATAAAGAAATACTGCACTGTTCAGACTGTAAACCAAGCTGTGCATGACTCCATACCTCCAGTATTCCTCTTCAGTGAAAAGTAGAGTTTTGCCTGTGTCTCTAATGTGCACTGCTGCATCTACTTTCCTGATGGTCTTGGGAAGGCCGAGTTTGTGTATGTACTTTGGGTAACCATCCACTAGATTGTACCCATTCAAAGCCCACATTCGGATCCCTGTGGACCAGAAACCAAAGTCAAAATAAAGTAAAATAACAGCATCTCCCCCAACTACAATAACAAGAAAAAAAAAACCCACCACTGAATATGATGACTAGATCCTTCTCTGGGTTCTCATAAGCTGCATCCACTTTGTTGGGTATGGAAGGCCATGTGGACTTGATCAGTGTCTGCTCAGGCTCCGGCATCTGAGGATGGAGACGCCAGTAGAATCTGAAACAAGGTACAGCGTGTTAATTTTTGGCATAATAAACTAGTGAACAATTTAGAGATTTCAGTAATGATCAAAAGGTAATTTAGAGAAGTTGATTGTGAGTAACCTGGAAAGGAAAAAAAAATGTTGCAGATTATTAAACCCTGTGGATCCATCGTGTGGAGTGATTATCAGTGTTTATTATAACTTACTTGTTACAACATCATGGATAGATTTTTGTCCTTGATGACATGTACTTTATGTGCAGCAGGTCACGAGGACAGGAATATGTAGAAAACAGTAAACCTTTGGAGAGAATGTTTTATTTTGCTCTAAGAAGTTGCCTTGTTTGCCGTGTTTTGCCGTTCTACAGTTTAATTGATAATTCTATTTCAATAAAGTGGATTCAGTTCCAAAAGCAACTTCTCGTACATCAATCTTTGATTGTATTCACGAAGGTGTTTTAGTAATATAATGAATAATGCATCTTATTACACTTGATAATAATTGCATCACCCGCCTCACATTGATGGTTTACTCTGTAAAGATGTATAACATGTATAACCATGGCTGTATGGAAGATCGTGGACTTTGCTGTACCTGTCTTTGAAGATGACCGTCTCCCCCCTGAGCTCTGTGGCAGCATCAAAACTCAACATCGGGTCACATTTGTTTGGTGCGTCAGGCCTTGGCTTCACTTTCCTTGGGTCTGGGTTTGGACCTGTGATCAAACATCTGCCATTAATGTCACTCGCAATCATTTTTCCACATTAAAAGAGGGGAAAAAAAACATTTGAAAAGCACTGATGTGAGATTTGACTTATTAATTTCAATTCTTGAGTTTCTAACTAATGTTAAATCAAAACAGATAAGCGTTAGTCTTCTCACCATAAAGAGCTTGAATTCCTTCAATGTCATCTTCAGACAGAGGGTAGCCTGTGCTGTACGAGTATACGGGATACATCAGGGCACCCGGGTCTGAGGAGTGGGACATACCAAGGGCATGTCCTAACTCATGAGCTGCCACTATAAACAGGTTGTATGCTGAAGAGAAAAGGGCTCCAGTCAAAATATCATTTAGGTAAAGGTAAAGATTCCAGTGCAGGAAGATTATAATATGCTGAATGTGTGCACAATTGATACCAGATGAATCTTTGGTCCAAACTTCATCCTCATCAAAGTGAGTGTCTCCTCCGATGCCTTGGCCAGGGGGGTAAGCATGAGCCAGGAGTCCATTAGGCCCATCAAAGGGGTTGTAGTCTCCATGCTCTGCAGAATATAGATCAAATGATATTAACTCTGCTGAACTATACTTTATGTCAAGCAGAAGGTACACTATGTGGCACTGTCTCCTCTGTAAAGTGTGTTGATTATCATTTCAAACAATGTTGAGTCTATACTGAATGGGTTTTTTCTACCTCTAGATCCGAAACTGATCATAATGTCAGCATTGCCCTTGTACAGCTTCTTAAAGGTCAACGGTGTAACATCAGACCAAACGTTCAGCGCACCGCGAATGGCTCTGTCCACGTCAGACTTCTTCAGATCTGGTGTATAATTCAGAATCCTGAATCATCGGCAAGTAGAGGACAACATCAGGGAGAGAATAGGAAAAGGTCCGCTCCTTGCAAAAGGTATTTTTTCTACATTACATTCAAGATTACCATTTTAATTCATACCTGAATGTAACGTTGGTGTTTTGCCATTTGAGATGTCGAGGAAAATGGTTGTACTCTCCAATATCTGGGACACCACATCTGGGCTCCTTCATCAGCTCCAAAGTGTTTTCATCCAGATTCCCCGTCACCTGCAGAAGTGGAAGAAGAAGGGGCACAGCATGTGTCAGCATACTGTGGATATTGCCGATAAAAGATCTCACTAGGTTGTGGTTTTTGCTCTAAATGGAACTTTAGAAACTTGGTTGTTGCTCTCCCTGAAACATCTTGTCACCTCGAGTTTAAAGAACCTCTGCATCTCCTTGATTTTGGTCTTGAGGGCACCTGATGGCTCCCCTTGTCTACCTTGTAGACCTGCTGGAAGACCATAGAAGCGACGTAGGTATTTCTATTCAAAAGGGGACAAAATGTGGTCGAGTAAGTCACACCGGCATCAAACTCAGACTGTGAGCCACTTGAAGCCCATTTACACAAGTGAGTAGTCTCCAAATTAGAGACTTCAGGTCTTACCTCCGCTAAAAGCCAGTTGTCTTTGTCCTCAGACGGCAGAGGCACAGCAGAGGAGTGAGCAACCAGCGCAAGCAGCAGCAAAGCTATCATTGTTGCTGTTTCAGTGTTGTCCTCAGCAGTCATTGAGGGTACAAAGGGCTACTGGGTATTTATAGTGTTTAGTCCACTTTTTTTTTTTTTTTTCAAGGGGTCTGTGATTCATGTAAAATCACCTACCCACTTCCTCCTCCATCTGTCAAGAATGTGCTTGTATCTGTAAAACCTCACTGTGGTTTAAGTGGCCTCCTGTGAACTGACTTGTGCTTTAATAGAACATTAATCAATTCCCCATACAGCCATGACTTGAGATGTTTGCCAGTATTTACACAGAAAATGCCTACATAGCAAAACTTCTATAAGTTTATAGGCAGGTTTAGGTTTAGTCCTCCCTTTTTTGGTAGAAAACACTTCAGGTTATATCATGACGTCACATCACTGCTCTTTTTAATCATCAGTTTAGAAAATACAACTAAATGCTATATAGCAGAAAAAGAGGGAATTTTGAGAATGGTAATGCTGCTGCTTGTCTCAGTCATCCCGTGTCCCCATGTTATTTTAGGTCAAGTTGTTTTAAGGATGTGACTAATAGACACACATCACATCAGAATTAAACTTGAAAATTAAAATGTGAGATTTTCCCTATGAGATTCCCATCTCCTTCGGATTTAAGTGATTGCAGTAAATTAATTAGTTATTCAAAAAATATAAATGCTTTATTCCTCATCATAGCACAGAGCTTACAATTATAGAGTTTTGAGGCAACTAGATTTTCACAAATGTATTATTTAAATTGCTGATTTTGGCCTAAGGATAGTAATAACTTTAGTTCAGCCTGGAATGGATTGATTCTTGCAGCTATTCACATATAAATCCTCACAATGTTTATGGATTGTCAATAGTTTTTCAAATAATAAAACATTTATCTCAACAGGTCCTGGAAGGATGACCATGAAATCTGTTCGAGACAGTGGAAAAACCCAGTGACACATGCAGAGTACACGTAGGATCCGATCAGTTTCTGAAGAAAAGGCAGGTGAAGACATGCTGACTCTGTACGCGCTCCACCACTGTCTGTGTGAGACAACAATGGCATATAATTATTAGCTCCTGCCACATCGGTGGAATTCCTTCGTTCACTTCCAGAGAAACAAAGCTGGTCAGTGGCCACTAGAACAAAACTTGGACTTAACTAAACCAGGTTATGTACTGTACATAATGGCATGGTTTACGTATATGGACACAAGCACAGTGATAAGTGATAATATAATGTAACTGTAATGGCAATAACAACAATTATTGACAGTGTCAAAGCACCAGTCATTATCAACATACTTCTGAGAAATTTCTTGAAATGACCATATTTTGTACAGTAGGTACCACGCTAGAAAAGGTCAAAACGCATACATTGCATTTCACAAGTTCATAATAAGAGTTATAGACGTGCATTGTTAGCTGATGACTTCAAATTTATCCTACACCCTTTTAAAAGAAAAAAAAAAAATCCTATGACAACTGTTCACATAGTGCATGCTGTTTATAATTACCATATGGGTATGATACAAACATCACAGAAAAATCATGTTCTTCTGCATCCTATTAGAATCACCATGACACAATGTTTGTGTTTGGACACAAACATCCGTTCCGAACACTTCAGCATCATGTAGAAACAAATATTTTTTGAAGCAACATCAATGTGGGCAGTGGTGAACAGGCTGCTCCTGACTCATGCCTGGGGGAAGTTGGCGGCCAAGGGGAATTTTTGTTGTTTATTTAAAATGGAAACACACACACACACACACACACACACACACACACAAACACACACCCAGACATATATGCATACACACATGCGCAGAGGTGTTGTGACCTATTTTGGATGAATTACAGATCTTAAAAAGGTTACAACAGCAAGGCACAGTACACAAACAGACAGATTTAACAATATTCATTAGGAAGGTGTAATAATAGTGATATTGCGTCGTGTAAAATAGGTGAAATATTTCCACTAGTAGAGAAGAAAAGTTTTCTGTCTGGTGAGTCGACATACATCATCCTCTGCGAGATATTTGTAGCTGTGGTTAGGGTACCTTACCAAGTACCTTACCTTTTTACACAATACTATCAGGAAATAACATACTATAAATATTTTAAATTAATTCGAAATCTAATCTTGTGCATCATATTTCCTGCTACATTTTAGACTTTTTTGTTTTAATCTGTTATTTTTATTACGCTGTACTCTTCGAAATGTAAATTTTAATGTTTCCAACATTTGAAATTTTATTTTGCTTTTAAGTGAAGCACACTGAGGTGCCCTTCTGTATGAAATGTGGTATACAAATAAAGCTGGCTTGCCTTACAATGTCTGTGGAATTTTTAGAGACATGAAACAAATTAGAAACAAGAATACAGATAAGAAGTTAGTGTTTTCTGCCTCCCTCATCTGCTCCCTCCTCAGCCTGAGAAATGACCATGTTTTTCTGGGGGGTTTATTGCCTTGATCCCCGTTCTGCCTCTTCTCAGCACAGATGTGGACAGGGATGATGTTTGACCCCAAGCCATTTTTGGTTTTGTTTTTAATTTCATTGCCTGGAACAAATTGGTGTTATGGACCAGCCCACTTCTTGGCAGTAATTGCACTCATCTTTTCTGTGAATTGTCACTGTTGTGCTTGGTCATAATCTTTGGCTGTGTTGCACGGCCTGGAGTCTGACCACTTTCCCACTGTATCAGAGAAAAGCTGATGTTAGACGAACTCTGATCAGCAGACTTGCTGAGAAACATAAAATGATTTGTGTCATAATGTGAACCGCTTCCATGTGTTTCATAGTGACGCTACTTGGTTTTGCTCAGTTTCCATTTTTATATGATATTTGATTTAGTTGATATTTTATGTAAAAGATTGCACTGACATCCATAAAAACAGTAGTGTTTCATCTGTTTAGTCAGTTGCTACTATGATTTCATATACATTACACTAATAACAATAAGAATTAATAAGAAAATGTCTAACGACCACATTCTTAAATTTGAATTTGAATTTGAGTATACTTTTTTTTTCTTACCAACAGCTGTGATTCATCATCATCCATTATCAAAGCTGCTTCTGCTGTAACTGATATTAAACTGTTAGTTTAAGATTGATTTACACTGACTTAACCTTATACAGTCAGACCTATTTATTGACCATTTACGTCCCCACTTTATAATAAACACTGTGTCTCACAGTGACCAAGATTAAGATTAGTAATAGACAAGTTTAAATATCAGCTTGTTTATTCCCTCTTTCTAATTTGTAGCTAATAACCAGGAGCTGTGGTATAACCTCGTGCTCATAATGAAAGCTCACGATAGAGGACAAACACACTGATCTTTAGCGACAACACACACATCATTGGAAAAAACACAAATGTAGATCATCTGATTGTTTCATTTTGATCACTGATCACATTCTCTGACTTAACCTGACACAGGCCAATAATTTGCTAATGTTGCTTCTTAATAACAAAAATAATAACAAAATCCTATCTATAAATAAAAACCTAAAAGCTATTTTACCTGTTGAAACCCCATCCTTTACTATAATAAAACAATCCATGATGCAGTCATGAAAGCTGTTATAAATAATTATTCTTGTACAGTAAATACAGTACAAGAATAATGTTTGTTTTTTTCATATTTTCTTTTTAAATGAGTAAAGCTGAGCAACAAATGTTTGCTCTCTCTCATACAGCAATGACTTTAACACATACTGAGGGTAGAACCAGTAAACTACTAAACAAATAAACAGACTGGAGGTGAAATAGTTCTACAATTTAAAAAAATGTTGGTTGTTTTTTTTGTACTTGGTGGTTTACAGTAAGCATTTATAATGTTGCATTATTGCCTTCTTCATCTTCCCTTTGCCTCTCGTTCTGCTTCTCCTTTTAGAAAAATGTGCAAATCTGCATGGTAATTGTTCTGATGTAAGTTAATCATCAACCCTTACTCACAAGTTTTAGAATAAAAACACATTTTCTTAAGACTTCAGTTAATGTATTGTGATATTAAAGTTTCAGAAAGCAAATTTAGGGAATATGCATTTTTGTGATTTGCAATTTGACAACAAAATTGTTGCCTTCTTTGTGAAATAGTGTGAAAGCAAATGTAAGAACATGAAAAAAAAAGGAAAAGCCAGACAGCTTATACAATTTTTGGAGACATCTCAAAAATGGTTGAAATCAATAAGCATTGCTACCATAGCTGATAAAACTGAATCCACAGTGACTGTTGTGATGTTAGATCAGACCAATTTCCCAGCATGTTCTGTAGATATGCCACAGGAGGGCAGTAGAAGATGTAACAGGTCACTGTTTCAAAGGGCAAGCTCATATATGGCTCTGGTCTAATCAGTGTCACTCTTGCCCCAAATGATAAAGCATTGGTTTTACTATACAGAATGGAATGTTATTCATTGAATTATGTTTTAATTTTCTTTTAAATTAGGAGTTTAATTAGTGATTTTTTTTTTTTGCAAATAATAGCAGCATTTATTTATGTTTGTCTGAGTCATGAAATAAACACAGATTTATAGGTTTGTTAGAAGCTGTAAACCACTTCCCCTGAGTTAACTACTTACTAATTAGCCCAATGTTTAAAAAGATATCAAGTGATTTTGCATAGTTACTGTAATAATATGAATATTTTGAGTCTGAATCAACACTTTCATCCAAACATGTGTAGGAAACCATAGGGGAAGCTTTTCAAACCTTCACATTCCAGACAAAGACTTTTCTTACAGTGAGATGCTTCTGTTCTGTTCTGTTCTGATGTGTAGCATCACCTTTCCAGTGCGAAATTATGTGTTTAGACCATACAGATGTTCTTCGTTGAACTGCCGGAGCTGTCTCTCCCCTGCTTTTATGCAGCTCCAAACTAAACTCTCAGTCATCACCCCTGCTTTTAAAATGATTTCATCACCTCGTCTGTTCTGGCCATAAAACCAGGCTGACACAAATCCCTTTTAAAATGTCTGCAAAAGAACTGCATACCCTGGAAAAGTCAGCTCATGTTGCCCCGCAGAGGAATGCTGTTGTGCCCGTAAAGCACCACACTGACCAATCAACTGTAATTGTTGCTTGAATTTACCACGACAGCACCACCCATGCCAGTCTGAGCTCCCTGGCTAGCAGCCATTTTCTTTCTTGCAAAGGCCTTAAATCCACCCCTAAAATTTCAGCTTCCCTCCGCTGAACTCTCTCATTGAAAGGTCCTGCATGTGTTTACTAAAATGGGCAAGGATGAATTTGATGGTGTTATTTCGGGAGAGCCTACAAAATGCGTGGGACTGAGAAGTGCCACCTCGGCTCATTTTGTGTTGCTCAAGGGAGTTGAGTTGAGTTCCCTGTAGAAATTCTATGCACATCGTTAACTCAATATCGGAACGGCTGTTTCTTAATCTTGTAAATATTAGCAGGTTTATGCACATGAAACAATGTGGCATGAAGAGGTTTACCTTGTCTCATGTTGTTTCACATTTTGTTTGTTTGTTTCTTACTTTGATCATGTTACACATCATCAAAAATAATTTTAGTACCAGCTTTGAATCTAAAGCTGAAGTGTGTAACTTTTGGTACTTCTTGTTGTTGCTCTTATTATTCTGCTCTGTCAAGCAACACTATCACACCTGACTGAGGGAGCGTTTGTGTTTATACACCAGCAGTGCAGAGGCACAAAGAACTGCAGAACTGTCTTCAGAAACTTTATATGAGGACACCTTGGTTTTTTTTTTACTCATACTTGAACCTGTTTGCAGTTGTCTCATCTTACTAGAGCAATGTTGCTGTTGCCTCCATCTGTGTTTACATAAAACAAGTCACTTCCTGTGTGCAGCACGGGGATGTCCCTGGGCAACACAAGAACATAGTTAGACTAAAGAAGACCAAGAGTGATTTTATTCAACAGTGTGTGAGTTCCTTTGACAATAGATTGAATGAAACTTCCATTTGTTTATATTTAAAAGCTACACACCATATTCAAAACCACTCTCATTTTCAATAACCATTCCAGTGAGCACGTCACAGAAGTCTTCAAATGACATTTTTTTGTTTTTATTTTTTCTTCGCTGTCCTTGGCTGTTTGCAAACCCCTCCCTAATTCCATGGCACTGTCTGAGGCTTTCCTTGGATTTGCAAGTGCCATGAGTCACAATAACCATTTAAAAGGCTTCCTCATTAACAAGAACTGCCCTCTCCATGTGTTTGAACCAGAGCACTACAATCCATGTAGTGCTGAGTCTGTGAAATGCATGTCATGCTGCTCCCCTGCTGTGTCTTGGTCTTTCTGCTGCCCTGTCCATGTTTTACGGCACCCACGTTTATTCTGGAGGTAGCGAGCTCTCCCTCCACAGAACCACAGGCTGACTTGAAGCTGGCCACAGTAAGTGCGTAATTGCATGGCAAATATTTGAGATTCAGTTTGGGATTTCATCTCTTGTTCAGTTTCTATAACATGCAGTTGCAAAAAAAAAAAATCTACCCTGGATAGCACTGAAACGATCAAGCCTCTTTGCTTGAGATGCTGAGTTATTTATTTTTATTTTTTTTTTGTTTTAGTGTTGTAGGAGTGGAGGTAAGTCACTGCACAGCCCTCCGGTCTTTGGATTTGCATTACTGCCTGATTTCACTGCATCTTTATTTATTCTTTCCTTAATATCTTTGGAATTAATGACAACTAGCATGGGAAATATTTACCACTTTAGCATGTTAAGACTTTGCTCAGTTAACTGCAGTGAACTGATATTTTCTGTTTTTCAGGCAGCCGTGAATCTGATGAATTGCAGACTAGTACGTTCATGCATAAAATAATGTGCGTCCAGATGGATGTCATGACATAAGGAGAATGCAAACATGGCATTAACTGCACAGTGCGGGGCCACTTCATTTACCTGGATGGCTTTAAAGTGTAAATCTGATGTGGCTTTTTAATTTGTTTACAGGAATACCTTCACCAATATTACAACCTGCAAAAAGAGCCTTTGGGCCGCATGAAGCGGAGTGGGCCCACATTCACCTCCAAAGTGAAAGACATGCAGGTCTTCTTTGGGCTCAATGTAACAGGTGAGCTGACAGCAGACACACTAGAGGTGATGAGGAGCCCTCGGTGTGGCGTCCCAGACATCGAGGAGTACAGCCACATTCAGGGGACACGATGGAACAAGAATGTCCTCACTTACAGGTAATAGTGTGGCCTTTACGTAATGTTTAATGATTGAGACGTGGTCACTTTTACTGGCTAAGAGCAACTTAATTATTAATGAAAGATGTATGTTTATGTAAGACAAAGGCACGTGCGACTCAACTTGCAAAAATTATGTTCCTAAAATATTGTATGTGGAAAACCATTTGAACAAGTGGGCAGTTAAAACTTTGACAGGAATATGGGACAGCTACTGTCACAAAACATTATGGTAGACAGATTTTGGGTTTAGGAGTCCTGCCTTTGAATGTTATTGTGGGATTGTGGGAGTGCCAGATTCTCCATGGATCCTTATGTAACACTGTTACATAAGGACCCATAGCTATTTCTGATTTATATATGTCCACTGGATTACACGTAGAACAAATGTACAATTACAGAGAAAATAAGAAACAAAGTTCTTGCAACTGTTTTTAAATTTAAATCAAGTCATGTTCATTATTGAAAATAATATTAATACCAGTTGATTTTACAGTTATTGTAACCATCTGCTTCTTTTCTATTAGGTTCTGTTACATTTTCTGCTATTTTCAACATTTTACTTTTCTTTCGTTTATCCTCCCTTTGTAAATTTGATGTTTTGCTTTAAATCTGCTGAACTTGTTTCTGTACACGTGACACCTACTGTACACCTGTTTGTCCATTTTTTTTCCCTGCACAAGGGTTTTTGTGGAGTTTTGCCCTCACTCGATGTGAGGGTCTAAGGATAGAGAATGTCAAGACTTGCAAGGCAAATTGTATTTGTGATGTTGGGTTGTATAAATAAAATTGACTTGACTTGACTTCATTAATGAACAGCATTGCAATGTGCACTTTGCAGCATTGGCAGGTACACCAGGGATTTGCCTCGCAGCACTGTGGACTCTCTGGTTGAGTCAGCTTTCAGCATTTGGGCCAGAGTCAGCAGCCTGACGTTTATCAGGTCACACGCACGTAACGCTGACATCATGGTGGAGTTTGTGTCCTCTGGTGGGTTTATCTTTAGTTTAATAACAAACAGTGGTGAAAGATGCTTGAAGCTACAGTGTACAGTTAAAATCATGCACACAGAAAGAAATATATACAGTAGAGATAGTGTGACTTGCACATGGAGAATGTCGGTAGTATTTAGCTGTAAACCGGGGCAGCGTCAACATGCAGTGGCTGCTGAGGACTCATTTAAAGGGCTGTAATTTTCCAGTGGCATGAAAGAAAATGGTTTTCTCTGTGGTTTCTGTTTCATGTTTGGCCTGGCCCATATTGTGAAGAACACGGTGACATGTATCCATTTGATGGGCCCAGAGGCACTTTGGCTCATGCTTTTGGTCCAGGGTTGGGTGTTGGCGGTGACACACACTTTGATGATGACGAGCACTGGACAACAGGAAAAACAGGTGCCAAACTCAAACTGAATGACGCTAAAAGGACAGTACAGATATTCATTTGACTGCATTTTTCTTTTTTCTTTTTTTTTTTTGTTTGAGCAATTGCAGGTTTTAATCTGCTTGTGGTGGCTGCGCATGAATTTGGCCATGCTTTGGGCCTGAAGCACTCCAGAAACCCAGACTCACTGATGTATCCAACATACAAATCCTCCCATCCAGTCAACCTGTTATCTAGAGAAGACGTATCAAACATCAACGCACTTTACAGTAAAGACTTTTAATTCATACCTGAATAGTGGAGTAGTTACTGCATGTTTCCCTATGATGTACTGTATATGCTCCAAGTGGAGCCTGATACATAAGTGTGTGCTGTTGTGAATTAGGACGAGCTGGAGGTCGTCCAAATTTATTTTCAAGGTACGGTTGGAGTTCTCAGTATAACCCCTGGATGTCAGGATCCCTGTTCCCTCGACTCCTGCAGAACAGATGTGCTTCAGATTTGACCTTTGATGCAGTGTCCACTCTCGGGGATGCCACATTTTTTTTCAGAGAAAGGTAATTGTGTGTGACTTTGACATTTCAATGACAAGAAGAATATTCACGTTATTTATAGAAAATGAAAACAGCATAATTCCTCTTTTGGTCTCATTTTATTAGTGTGACTAAGTCTTTTTAAACCAGTCAAAAGTCTAGACACATCTTCTCATTCTTTATTTTTATTACTTTCTACATTGTATTTTAATACTGAAGACATCATCAAGATTTGAAGGACAATTATGTGTAAAAAAACAAATCACAATCATGCTTATATCTTAAATTCTTAACTGTAGCCTCTCCTTTGATGACAGCTTTGCAGACTTCTGGCATGCCTTCTATCAGATTCATGAGGAAGTCACCTAGAATTGTTTTCAGTTGACAGATGTGCCTTGTCAAGAGCACATTTGTGGAATTTCTTGCCTTCTTAATGTTTGGTAGGCCATCAGTTGTATTATATAGAGGTAGAGTTCACAGTACTGTACAGTGAAAAGCACCATTTCACTAGTTCTTACCCATATTATGGTCAGAACCACTCAACTAAGTAAACAAAAGTGTTTCCTTATTTTAACATCCAGTCAGTCAAGCCAGAAAAGTTCTAGTACTCTGAATACATCTTCATGTGCAGGAGCAAAAACAAAAAAAATCAAATACTAGGATGAAACTGGCTGTCATTAGCACTGTCCCAGTAAAGGAGGACCAAGAGTTACCTCTGATGCCATGGATAAGTTCATTAGAATTACCAGCTGTAGAAACCACCTCAGATTGTAGCCCGCATACAATAAGTGCAATAAGGTTCCTACAACGTACATGTGTGGTGCCCATTGTGAAGCATGATGAAGAAGATGTGATCTGTAGCAACATGCCATCCCATCTGGTTTGCAGAGGGGTATCATTTGTTTTTCAAAGGGACAATGACAAACACAACTCCAGGCTGTGTAAGAGCTATTTGACCAAGATAGAGAGTCAGATGACTTGGCCTCCACAATCACCCGACCTAAATCCAACTGACTTGGTTTGGGATTAGTTGGACCACAGAGTGAAGGCAAAACAGCCAACAAGTGCTCAGTACCTTGAGGAACTCCTCAAGGTACTGAGGTGTGCAAAGGTGTGCAAAGGTGTCATCAAAAATAAATAAATAAATAAATAAATGAAAGAATCTAAAATATATAACACATTTAACTTTGTTCAACACTTTCTTTATTGTATTCCTTTATAGTTCAAATGTCTTCAATATTAATCTCCAGTGTAGAAAATAATAAAAAAATAAGGAAAAAAATGACTTAATGACCAAAATGTTGACTCTTACTGTAGATTTAAATATGTTTATTATTGAAATCACTCAAAGTTGGACTAGATAATGTGGTTTGGATACAAATTGCTACTCCATGCATATGTTAAACTAGACAGAAGCTGGTCTAGGTGCTCTGCAAATGTTCCACAGTTGCTCTGTCTGCTTAAAAAATTAAATATTTTGAAGTTAATAGGCTGTAGAAAGGCATGGAATGAACTCAACCTACTAACAACTAAATGCCAGATAAAGTTGTTTTTGGTCAGTAATGTAATAGGTCAACCTTATAATACTAATAAGATGTGCAGGGGGCATATCGCCACCTAATAAAGCAGAAGACAATTCATTCACTAAATTGATTCCCTAATATATATACTATACTGGGACAAAGACATTGGTCCAATTAAAAGTTGAGCTATGGTTGTAGCTGAATGTAACTGTACATGGCAATGAACAGCCTTTTATGAGTTTCTGATGCAGAGCTAAATTAAAACTGACCAAATAATCAGAATGTAACTTTGACTTGACAATATTTGCTTTTTTTCCCCAACAAGATATCTCTGGATTAAACACAATGAGCAGTATGACATCAAAGAAGGTCCTATCACCAACTTTATGCCCAAGATTGAAACAAGCATCGATGCAGCCTTCTGGGTCCCTCGCAGATCTACTGCTTATCTCATTCATGGTAACTTACAGTATATTTTACTTTGAGGGACAGACATCAAATCAGTTAGGGCCCTGCAACATTAAAATAAAGGCAAACATCAAGTGCAAGTTAAAAATGATGCTCAACTTTCAGTTGGAGATAAAAAAAAAAAAGTTTTCAGCAATATTTTTATCCTTTCACAGAATCCATGTTCTGGACAGTGAAAGGCTCGCAGATGAGGGGAAAGCCCCGAGCACTCAGCCACTTTGGATTTCCAGCCTGGGTGCAGGAAGTTGATGCAGCTGTACACATTGTGAAAACAGGACGAACTCTCTTCTTCATGCATGACATTTACTGGAGGTGAGGCAGTAAATAAATATCAAGAAGTCAACAACAAAACAGCAACTCCTTTGTATGATTTTTTACAAAACAGGGCTCAAGAATAATATTTAGTAATATTTTGCACAAATATTTTATTAAGCAGAGAGAATATAGTACCACATCACCTTTAGTAGTGAATAAATGCATTGTAAATCTTACTTTATCCTAAATTATGAGCTATGTCTGTGACGATTCGTGAGAATCGTAAAAAAAAAGGACAACTAAAGGTGGACCCAAAAAAAGGCAGGGACTAGAGAATAAAACTAAAACGATTTATTTTCACACAAAAAACTAAGGAAACCAGTCAATAGAAAACACAAAACACTGAGGCTGGCCGGCTGGTGAGGCTGAGCTCAGGAAACCACAGGAGTCTAAGGAGAAAAAGGAAACGAGGGATCAGAAAGGTAAAAAGTACAACAAAAAACAGGGAACTAGAGCTAAAGCTGATCTGAACGTGATGTGAGTTACCCAACACTGCAAACATGACGCACTGACAAGGAGGCAGCAGGAAAACCAGGTCTATAAAGGCAGGTCCTGATGAGGGGATTAGGAGCAGCTGTGCAGATTACTCAACCCTCCCAGCCGTGTAACCAGCCTCCAAGAAAGCACAAGTCAAGCACATGACACAAACAGGAAATGCAACAATAAAATGCAGGAAGTGATGAGACAAAAACCCCCAGCCAGGAGACCGATCATGACAATGTCAATATTGTGTTAAGAAAATGGATAGGTTTGCACTCAAAGCAGTGATCCATATTAACTTTGATACAGAAACTTTTGACCCAGACCTTTCAGAAGACCAACATTTGTTCTATCATTTGCACCTCTTACACAAATGTTTTGTCCTCTTGTGTAGAATGTACAGATGATCATGACTTTGTTCTATTTCCAGTTTCAATGAAAACCGAAGGGTTATGGATTTTGGTTACCCAAAGTATATCAGCAAGGATTTCCCAGGAATTAACTTAACAATAAATGCAGCACTTCATAAAGACAGTGAGTATATGTTCAACCTGTTACCCACACTGTATATTTCTGACTGATTTAGTCTACATTTGTATTTACAGCATAGTTTAAAAATGTTAAACCTTATGTGTTCTGCAAAATCTGTTAAAACTACACCACATGGGTGATATGAAAAGTGCAGTAATCTTACTTATGTTTAGCAGACAGTATATTTCTGTCTGTAGCTTGAAGGGCTTCTGCAGATTGCATTGCTTTTAGTAGCACAGGAATTTACTAACATCAGCTCAGCACAATTGAGTTTTTACAGAACATGCTTTTCCCCTCTATCATTTACTGCAAACTGTATAATTTACGAATTACAGTCCTCCATATACTGTAATTTTAACTGCAAGCAACAGTGGATATTTGAAAGAGATGCTCATCATCTTTATTATTATCATCATCAACAACAAACAGCAGTAACATACTAGACAGCAGAATATGTAAAAATATAAAATATGCGAATCACTTTGTTTGCTCCTTGAAAGTCTGATTTCTCTTCATCATAGGTTTCATCTACTTCTTTGTTGGACCACAAGTCTACAAATTTGACTACACCCTAAAAGTTGTCATTGGAGTCGAGAAAGCAAACTCCTGGCTTGGATGTTGAAATAACTGTGAACAATCGGCACAGAAATGGCATTAAACGCTATTCAGTTTTGAGTGATTTCATGAATCAGTGGTCCCATTTTGTCACAGTAATAAAACACTAAGATGTAAACCTAACATATGTGTGTGTGCTTGTGGTATTTGCATGTACAATAAAAAAGAAAGCGGAATTTACAACACACAGTACACCCGGCTTTCATCATTATACACTGAAAGCCCAGACATAGTATCTAGACATTTTATTTGGGAGGTTTAACCACAAAACCACCAGAAATTTGAAGCAGGTAGACCCAGCTCTAAACACCAGGAGTGGTATCAACCCCCCCAGAATGCTCCCCTATATAACACAAGAAGCCTGTTGGAAATGTACACTTAAAACATGATGTTGCTCCAGTTGTGGAAACCTGTTTTAGCCTCTCTGATGTTTGCGGAAATCTCAGGGACTGTAGCCATGGATTGGGATCAGCAGCCGAGGCCTGAGGATGTGGAGCTGGTTGAGGTTTGTGCATAGATGGCTGTCTTATAGTTTGAAAAAAACAACAACAACAAAAAACAGATAATTAGATTCAACTACAATATTTTATGAATGATTTATGCATTGAGGAAGTCGGTGAAAAATCTCTATTAGAAAAGACTATTAGAATTTGTTAGCCAGGTTTGTTATTATGAACATATTTATAACAGCTAATGTGGTTTTACATTGAAGGCTAACACTGTAATACAGATGTGACATCACCTCAGTTTAATGGAAGATATAATGATTCTAAAATGTTTGTTATTTATTCACTTGCTCAGATTCAGAAGCACATTTAGTTTGTTTTACCTTATTAAGGTTAATTTTTTCATTTGTTGCACGGAAAAAAAGGAAAAAAAGGAAGAAAAAAGGCACCAACTGTTTGTCTTGTCCCAATTGAGTAATCCTAATAACCTAATAATAAGGCAGGGTACGTCCAGGTCTGGTCACCATTCCATCGCTGAGTCAACATAAAGAGTCAAGCAACCATTCACTCAAGTAACACAACCCATGTGCACAGGGAGAACATGCAGACTCCACATAGGAAGGCCCTCGGTCAAACTGGGATCCAAACCAGTGATCTTATTGGTGTGAGGCAACAATGTTTGCCACTTCAGCATCGTGTCACCCTATTTTAATACGGCAGAAATCATTAGTGTAGACACTATGAAGAGTAATTCCTAGGTGTCTTTGTTACTTTGTTACTTTATAACCCTTTCATTAAACAGACAGTGCAGCCATACCCTGAAAATTCTATAGTGTAGCACACATACGATGCCATGACAGTAAAAATACGGTCATGGCATAACCTTGACTGATTTCCTAATAACAGGGCTACCTGAAGAGGTTTTATAACCTGATCCCCAGAAGTAGACGCAGACAGGTCAGGTCCACGTCGACCACAGAGGAGAAGATCAGAGAAATGCAAAAGTTCTTTGGTCTGAGAGAAACGGGCCACCTGGACCCTCACACCCTGGATGTGATGAGGAAGCCAAGGTGTGGTGTTCCAGATGTAGAAAACTTCACCTTTTACCCTGAAAAGCCTAAATGGAGGAGCCACACCATCACATACACGTAAGATGTTTTATATGTTGTAGGAACATAATACTCTGTTTCATATTTTTTTTTTTTTTTGCGTGCAGACAATGTTTAGCTGGAGCTGTTTGTTTCCACTCTCTCACATATTGCTGACCTTGTTTTTCTCTGGTAGGATCGCCAAATACACTCCAGACATGAAAAGAGAAGACGTGGATAAGTCCCTTTCTGCTGCTCTGAAGATGTGGAGTGATGCAGCACCACTGAGGTTCATCAGAGTCGACCATGGCAGAGCTGATATAGTCTTTTCCTTCGCCCGAAGAAGTAAGCGTGTAAGCCGAATCTGAAGGACACTGTTTAAAATACACTAAAATTTAATGATGGATAATGATGGAAACAGAGGAAAAGAGAAGATGTATAGATGATACAGTATTTTTGATATTTTCCTTCAATCACTGACGCAGTCCCCCTGTCTTCTGCAGCTCATGGAGATTTCTTTCCCTTTGATGGGCCCGGGGGTGTGCTGGCTCACGCCTTTCAACCTGGAGAGGGCATAGGGGGGGACGTGCACTTTGATGAAGATGAAACGTGGACGACAGGGAGGCAAGGTTTGTCAGTCAAACTCCGTGAGCATTTTCACACAAAAGCACAATAGGTGACATTAAGTAGTTAGGAATTCACTGCAACTTGTGGGAATGTGCCAGATCGTTGTTCCAGGTTGCCGTTGTTCCAGGTTGCCATGAAGAGTGCAGTGTAGATTTGTTTATGTTGCACATTGTCAGTTTATATTGCAAACATTTAAGCATTCAAGAACTGAATGCAGAGGGCGATACACTTATCACTTATTGTAAGGTCTTGACCTCACTATGAAAGGTGCCTTGAGATTGTGTGTGCTATGATTTGGCACTATCCAAAAAAAAAAAACTAGAATTTTGACTGGATCAATCACATTATTTTACTGCAGGTCAATTTGAATATATGCTGCCAGACTAAATAGTATTGCATTGTCTGCATTGTGCAAATCTATTGCAGACGGTCGAAACAGTGTAATCTTTTTTTTTTTTCTTGTGTAAAATAGTCATTGATTCTGAAACACAGTTGGTGGAAAGGTGTTGCATGGCTCTGTGTTGACAGTTCTTGCCACAATCGACACAGTGATTTCACAGCAGGTGTGACACGTGCACCTGGTATGACATCACTGATGAGGGTGTGGCAAGAGGCACGGGTAAAGCTTTGAATCCCACAGGCAGAAGTGTGGCAACAGTTTGTAGTGCAAATCTTTGCTTATTTTCCATTTAAATGCACTGACAGGATGTTTGTTGTTGTGCTTCAGGTTACAGCCTGTTTGGTGTGGCAGCTCATGAACTCGGTCACTCCCTGGGTTTGACACACTCTCTGGACCCGTCTGCTATTATGTACCCCATCTACAGGGATCAGAGCAGTACGCAGTACTCACTATCCATAGATGATGTGAATGGGATCCAAACACTGTATGGTGAGGGAATAATTTTAAATGTAAAGTTATTTTCTGCTCAAAACCTGACCCAGAGAGTTTGAGTGTTGTACATACTATTATTTCTCAGGTAAACCCACCAAAAACGTGGAAAGACAAGACATTCCCCGAAAGTGTGACCCCAACCTTTCTTTTGATGCAGCAACTATGATTGGAAATGATGTTGTTTTCTTTAAAAACAGGTATGATCTGGCTCAATCACGATTGTTGACTCACTCATGTGATTGCTTTGTGAGTGAAGACACTTGTTTTGTCAATTCAGGTACATGTGGATGAGAACAACACGAACAACCTACTGGAATCAGCTGAGAGAGGGCCACAGCAGCACATACTTACCCAGCATTGGTTCTCAAATTGATGCCGCTTATGACATCCCTTCCAAAGGCGTGGCGTACATCTTCACTGGTATGGGCAGTCTGCAAAGCATCACTTAGGCCTCATCAGCATGACAGGGCAGGATTTACAGGAGAGCACAATGTCGCACCCAAATTACAGCCTTGTGCAATTTAAGTGTTGCAGTTCATGCAAGAGGCGAACTGAGTTCGGCAGTGCTTGCGGTATGTTTTTCATAGTATCCCAGAATGCAGTGACACAGTTGTGTTTTTCTAGGTCATAAGTACTGGGTGGTTCAGCAGCTTAAGGCAAAAAGTCGTGCTGGTTCCATCTATGAGTACGGTTTCCCCTCCAGAGTCAGGCAAGTTGACGCTGCCGTGCATATCAGCGAGCATGGGAAAACTGTTTTCTTCACTGGACAGTTTTATTACAGGTAACATTTTACAAGTCCAACACGCTTTGCAATAAAAATGAATCAAAACATGCTGACTTTTGTAAAGAAGTTAGTAAACTTAACCCATCAAGTGAATGGAGAAATTCCAGTATTGAGCTGTTGTTTCATGCAACTACGAGTTATTCATTTTCAGTGCTGTACTGATTAAATGAAGTCTACTTATGATTTTCTTGATTATTCTGTGAATCATTTTGTCCATAAAATGTTCCTTAAATTACATTAAAAAATCTCCAAATGTGTAATCTTTTATCCTAAATCCAAATATATTGTTTAGGGTAATGTAAGTATGAAGCAACAATAAACAACAATTAACAATTATGAAGCAACAGTCAGACATAGAGGAAAAAGAACCAATTAAATTAAAACAGCTTTCTATCACACATTTTTACTTACACAGTCAAGATTTGGTGTTCTGTAAATTATTGCATGAGTAGGGGCAAAGGTTCAGCTCAGTGTAAACTGTCGGAACCTGGTAAAGAGAGCAACCTGATGTCGCAACTCAAATTGTAAAACAAATGTCTATCTCATGGAGTAAATCATGTATGATGATTAAAATTATATCTCAATTTTAAGAATGTAACACTATACTGTATCTGAACAGTTCAGTAAGGGAGCACTGTCCATATCCTGCAAATAAATTCTAACGTAACCTGGACAAAGAAAACAAACTACTTAAATTGGTTTGAATGATCCATCCTCAGGTATGATGAGTACAAGAGACGGATGGACCCAGGATTCCCCAGACTGATCCATGCAGACTGGCCTGGAATCCCCAGAAGAGTTGACGCTGCCTTTAAGTTACATGGTAAACAAACAAAAAAACACTCTCACTCTCACTCACTCATTTTCTACCGCTTTATCCACTGAGGGTCGCAGGGGGCGCTGGTGCCTAACTCCAGCTGACATAGGGCGAGAGGCAGGGTACACCCTGGACAGGTCTCGAAACAAACAAACAAACAAAAAAAAAAGGTTGAAACACAGATTGTGGTTGTGAACTCTATGTAATGTGGACTTGAGCAGCAGAATACAAACAGAAAACAACTGAAATAGAAGCTGTAATTTCTTGTTTTTACCGTGTTTAGGTGGTACATAGGTGTGGTTTACCGCGCTGCACGTGTTTTCTTATGGAGAAATGTCATTTTACTTAGTTTTGAGACAATATTTTTCTGAGGCAGATATTTTCTGTTTACAGCTGGATTATTTTGTTCACATTGTCATCAAAGGTGGACACACATTTGGCATTTGACATGAATCAAGATACATACTTTCTTTATTCGTACAATTTGAAACCTTTCTGACCCTCTGTTGACAGGGAGCATCTTCCTTCTCAGTGGAGTAAAGTCCTACCAGTTTGACTTCAGGAAGAATCGAGCGGTGAAGATCATTTCTGCAAATTCTTGGTTGGGATGTTGATTCAGTTGTAACAGTGCTGCTCAGTGGAGAACACATCCTGAGATGAACTGACATGAGAAAAGAAAGACAAGAAAATAATAATTATTTAAAATGATGTTTTTCTGCAATATTAGGGTTTAGACCTGTGCACCAAGTGCATACCTGTGCGTAAATCACATCTCTGACATCCCCTCGGGCATGATTTGGTATTCATGCCCGAGTATTCTTTTATTACTATTTTTGTGGACTTTTAAAGCTTTTATTAAAGTTTTGTAGCTACTTTTAAATCTAAGCATGGCTTTTTTTATACTTGAAAGATGTCATATTAAAGTCTTAAAGTTTAAAGTGAAAATAGAGTAGGACAACAACAGAAGTACTCACTACTGAGGCGAAATGTCTCCTGTTTATAAGCCTGTAATTAAACAGGAATTAATATATCATGTAAGCAGCATTTCATTTGTTTGCAGGGATGCCCATTATAGGCTCTTAAAATCTGAAACAGCAAAGTCTATAATTACATGTGTCAGGAAAATGAAGCAAACTAAAACACACTGTGTATTTCCCTTTAAAATGTAATGCAGATTTCAAAGCAAAAACTAAATGTATGCTCTTGCAATTTGTGTGAAAGCAACAACATAGGCATGTCCAAAATGCCAGAAAGACCGTTCATTTCATCCAGCATCAGTGTTTCATGTAAGATTGGGCGACTGTGTACAGAGCCCTCACGTTTGCCCACCAAGCTGAACTGTGGTCAGTGTACGTCAAGGGTTATCAAAAGCACACAAGAACACTGTAAAGTCGACAGACTTGATGATTGCTGCTGTGTTTTGTTCATGTTTTAGTTTGTCATTTGAGGCACTGTTGACTATTCATAGCTGCATGCTATTTGCAGTGACTTATTTTGCCTGACAAACCACAAACTGTAAATCTCCAGAGCCTTTACTCAAAAAAAAGGTAAAATAATATAAATGAGCAAAATTGCTTTGAAAATCCAGCTCATAAAAATGTGATATATCTATTTTTGGGCCAGCATTTTCTTTTTTACAGCCCTAGCTTATGAAGACTGAGTAAGCAAAGCTACACTTTATATTTTACATGGACTGATTGTATTCATTTTACTATTAGCAAGAGCAGGAAAATATAGCAACAACCTAAAGAAAACATTCTGTTGTACATGTTATTTACCACTGTCCCATTCATTTTAGACAGACTGACATGTTATGTGGCTTGTTGGTTAATCTTTCTAGCAATGTGTCATTCACTTTTGATTTCAGGTACAAAAGGAAAACCACAATAATACATAATAAAATGCAACACCTGTAGACTTGCAACAAATCAGAATTGCAAGACAAATTCAATTTTTATGATACAAATGAATCATGACAGAGGCATATCGTCCCAGCCATAGTTGGTACCAAAAAGGTTGGATGAAAACCAGAAGTATTTCCGTATAAAGACAGACGTGAGAGACCAAAACCCAATCTTACTGATTCATAAATGTTTAAAGAGTTTAAAGTTTAAATGGTGATATCATCTCCTCCCACTGTGTTATCAGAGGGGCCACTCTTCACTCCGCTCTTATTGACATTTGCTTATCTTACTATTGACTGGAAAGCTCTATTTAGCTCACCTCAGACGCACACCTCAGACTGCTGAGGCTGCTCTTACAAGAGAAGTGTGGATAATAGAAGGAAAGAGTTTGACAAGATGTCACTCACTGATTTTTGGATAGTGCTGCTGCTGTGTTTTAAACTTAGTCAAGCAGCTCCTACTGTTGCTCCAACAATTTCACCAGAGGATGAAGAGGTGGCTGAGGTAATGTGCTGTATGCTCTGCATTTATTCTGTATATTAGCAGCCTATATGAGTGTCATCGCTTGCTAAAATGACGTGTCCGCTCTGTCAGGAATATCTTTCTCGGTACTATGGTGATATTGGGATGAGAAACTCCACTCTAAGAAGCCTCGTCAATGACTCCTTCCGACAGGACCTTGAAACCATGCAGGCTTTCTTCGGCCTGGAGGTGATTACAGTGACTGAAGTATTTTCATTCTCAACACAACTCATTTCACTCAAGTAAGCAGGTATGAAGGCGACATACAAAAATTTATGTAATTTATAAGCAGTTGTGTCATTTAAAAAAAATTGCCTTTAAAATATAGACAACATCATGGTTTCAAAAGATAAAATATGCAAGTTTGTCCTCTCCCCAAACTAAATGTAACATATAACATAAGTGTTATGACAAAGGATTGATAACTGATGACAGGAATCAGGTGGTAGATGGTAAAATGCACCCAATTGTGGCTGCAAATATTGATTATTTTCATCATCGATGTATCTGTTGATGACGTTCTCAAATAATTAATTTTTCCATGTGGACCATAACATTTTTAAAAAATGTTGATGAGCTCTTCCAAACCTCAAAAATGTCGACATCCTCAAGTGTTTTTGAGCAAAACAAAGATTGTAGGTTTATTATCTTGAAGAATAAAAAAAAAGCAGATCATATTTACATTAAGAGACATGTGCACTGTACAGTGGGAAACATTAAGTAGGATTTTATTGGCGGAAATTGAGTGTGCTACATAAATATCATGTGGTTTGATTAGCCTTAGAATAAGACTTTTATACTGTACTTTAGGCAAGGGTTGTCCTTTAATGGGGCCTGTCATCTTACACCATCAGGTTTCTATAGCAGCCGAGTGGGAAACTGGCCATGGCGTATATTTGGCAAATTGAAGTGGCTGCAGACTCACAAACCTGATGCATAAACCAATTTTGAAGTATTTGTATTTATGAGATGCTCATCAGCTGACAGACACCTCAACACAATTGCTGATGAAAACATCTTTTTGGTATGCAAAGGCCACCATAGTTTCCTTGACATTCTTGGGAAAGGGAGGGGTGAACAGATGAGTCCATTGCAAAAAAAAGTTTCATCATTAATTCTCTCACATATGACCTTTAAGAAAATTAAATCATAGAACTTCATTTTATTTAAAAACATTCAAACCAATTATTCAATTATCAATATAATTAGTGGTCAATTACGGATTGTTATAGGCAACTGGACTTGTTTGAGTATTAATAAAGACGTTTTTACCTCAAGAGTCTGTGCTGTTTTACCTCATGTTATCTTCTGATCACCAGGTGACTGGCGTCTTGAATAAAGAGACAGTGGAGTTGATGAAAGCACCGAGGTGTGGCGTGTCAGATATCAGCCAATATGGACATTTCCATGGAAAACCCAGATGGCAGAAAAGGCTAATTACATACAGGTCTTTCCTGTGCTTAACAATGGTACAGTATTCATATATACCTATGACATAATATTTATAGTAACATCAGTGAGTTGTGCTTTGAACAGGATCACCAGGTACACTCCAGATCTGACCCAGAGTCAGGTGGACGCAACCATCACTAAAGCCTTCCAGCTTTACAGTGATGTCATCCCATTGGACTTCAAACAGGTCTACAGTGGCACTGCGGACATCATGATCCTCTTCAAGGGTGGATGTGAGTTTCAATGAAATATGTTTTGTGCTCTAGTCAAATCCTCAGATTTGACTTAACAAATCTGAGGATTTGTCAAATCCTCAGGTTTGACTGGTTAAAAAGATCTCTTGGGATCTTTTGTTTACATGTAAGTACATGCACTTTTGATTTCATTATCTTCTTTATGCTATTACAGATCATGGGGACTTTTACCCTTTTGATGGGGCAGGTGGAGTCTTGGCTCATGCTAACTCTCCTGGACAAGGCCAGGGGGGAGACACACACTTTGATGATGATGAGACGTGGACTCTTACCCAGAGAGGTAAAAAATAAACATCTAGGTGATGTAATAAGGCTGAAACTCCCTCAGAATCTGTATTATCTGTGCGGGTCTCTGAAGCAGATAAATGGTAACATTTGACTTTTTTTTAAATTTATCTGTCAAATGCCATAAATAATTTGTAGGTGCATGAAAAATAAAAAAGCAAATATACCATACATGTCATTTATTCTTGTTTTGTTCAGGTGTGAATCTGCTGTTGGTGGCAGCCCACGAGTTTGGCCACGCTCTGGGCCTGGATCACTCCAGGGACAGGCGTGCACTGATGTTTCCCACCTATCAGTATGTCAACACCAATGGGTACAGACTGCCTGATGATGACAGACGTGGAGTTCAAGCTCTCTATGGTAAGGAAAAAAAAGGCATTTTTTAATATTTGAACTACAAATATTTGATTGGAACCACTGAAGAATTTGCAAATTAATAACAAACAGCATAGAAATTAACATAGAGCCATTTTTTATATGTTGTGGTTTTCATGTTTGATATTCAAACTGATTAATTGGTAATAAGATGTTTCAGGATCGTATAATTGGGTCTTTTCTTGAATTTTTTTTACTCCTCCTCCCCAGGTAGTCGGACACCAGTTCCCACAGTACGGCCAAAACCAACTTCTCGTCCAGAACCTGAACCAGAGCCAGAGGAACCAACAGAAAGACCAGATCCTCTGCCCAACCCCCGAGATGAACAGTGTAGCCGAGCGCTGGTGTTTGATGCCGCTACCTCCATGAGGGGAGACCTGTATTTCTTTAAAAACGGGTATATTCTCAAAATATGATCATCTGTGAATTTATGTGGAACAAGAATGCCACATTTTTATCTTTCAATTTAAACTCCTCACTAGATATTACTGGAGGAAGGGTTATTCTGGAATCCGTTTCACTAAAGTGAGTACAAAATGGCCTGGGATCAACTACGTCGATGCTGCCTTTGAAGTCCCACACAATGATGTGGTGTATCTGTTTGAAGGTAATTTTCAAAGCTTTCTGTTCATTTTATTTTATATACAACCACAGTTCCACAAAAGTTGGGACCCTGTGTAAAATGTAAGTAAAAACAGAATGCAATGACTTGCACATCTCATAAACCCATTTTATTCCCAACAGAACATAAACAACATACTATCAGATGTTGAAACTGAGACAATGTACCATTTCATGAAAAATATTAGCTCATTTTGAATTTGATGGCAGCAAAAAAAAGTCGAACAGAAGCAACAAAAGGCTGGAGTAAGCAAATGGCACAAATAAGAAACAACTGGAGGAACTTTGATGACTAATTGGTAACAGGCCAGTAACATGACTGGGTATAAAAGGAGCATTTCAGAGAGAGAGGTAAAGTTGGGCAGAGATTCACTAATCTGCCACTAACTGTGTCTAAAAATTGTGGAACAATTTCAGAAAAATATTCCTCAACATAACATTGTGAAAACTTTGGAGAGCTGTCCGTGTACAGTGTATAATATCTTCAAAAGATTCAGAGAATCAGGAGAAATCTCTGTGCACAAGGAACAAGGCTGAAGGTCGAAACTGGATGCTTGTGATCTTCGGGCCCTGAAACGGCACTACATTAAAAACAGGCATGATTCTCTACTCAGGAACACTTCCAGAAATCACTCTATGTGAACAGAGTTCTCTGTGCAATCCACAAATGCAAGTTAAAGTTTTATCATGCAAAGGAGAAGCCATATGTGAACACAATCCAGAAATGTTGCCAGCTTCACTGGGCCAAAGCTCATTTAAAATGGAAAACTGCTCTTTGGTCAGATGAATCAAAAATTTAAATTCTTTTTGGAAACCATGGACACCATGTCCTGTGGACTAAAGAGGAGAAGGACATCCAGCTTGCTATCAACTGACAGTCCAGCTGCTCAAAAGCCTGCATCTCTGATGGTATGGAACTGCATTAGTGCCTATGGCATGGGCAGCTCAGACATCTGGAAAGACACCATCAATGCTGAAAAGTACATAGAGGTTTTAAAGCAACATATGCTCCCATCCCATCGCCCTGTTCCAACTTTTTTGAGATTCTGCTGCCATAAAAATGTGTCAGTTTCAACATCTGATTTTTTTGCTTATGTTCTATTGGCAATAAAATATGGGTTTATGAGCAGTGCAAAACATTTAATTCTATTTTTAGTTACATTTTACACAGTGTCCCAACTTTTCTGGAAATGGGGTTGTCGATTATACTCATTCAACTGTAAAGCTGTACAACTAACTGCATTGCATAATACTATACAAATTATTTCTCTACAGGTCGTCAATACTGGGGCATAAGGGCTTATGCCAAGACAAAAATGTCTGGCTATCCAAAGTCTCTCACCACCCTCGGCCTCCCCTCTTCAGTCACAAAAGTTGATGCAGCTGTTTATGTGCCAACAACTAGGAAAACACTTATATTTGTGAAAAACCAGTATTGGAGGTGAGTGCTGGTCATGGTAAATCTTTATTTGGATTTTAACACAGGATGTACCCGTTGACTTTTATTGGATAAAATAAAAATAAAATTTGATTGAGCATCTGAAAGCACTTAACATTTCTCTCTTGTAGCTATGATGACAGCAGAAAACAAATGGACTTTGGATATCCACGGTATATCACTCAGGACCTCCCTGGTATTGGCTCCAGAGTAGATGCAGCCTTTGAGAATTACGGTGAGAGTTATTCATTTTTTTTAATTTCATTCACTTCTCACAAGGCCAGAATCACCTATGGATAGAATGGCACACAGTTGCAATATTTTTAAAGCTACACTCATGGGACTTGATTTCGGATCACTGTTTGCCATCATATTTGCCATTCTGGATTCACACGTATGCAATCATCATCATCACTTTAGCGGCAAAAACAACTCAACAACAACTCTGCTATGTAGTACCTTCAGCAGTAGTACATCAGACAAGGATGTGTTGATGCAACACATACTTGTAAATCCAGCATAAGGCAGAGTTGATAAAAATTGTGTTTACCACTTTTTTTTGCCTTAAATTAACATTTCAGTAAAATGCAGGTTCATAATCATGAAAACTGTTTCATCCCTCCCACACAGGATATCTCTATTTCTCAAATGGACCCAGACAGAGCGAGTACTACCTGCCGCAAAAGAGAGTGATGCGTTTTCTGCTCAACTATGGCTGGCTTAACTGTTACTAATATGCTCTAAATAGTCTCTAAGTGTATCTACAATTAGCTTGGACATCATGAATGAGTAATTTCAAGAACAAGTTTTTTTAATGTCTAAACTAGTTCCCAAAAACAGCTACATGTACAGGTTTTGTAGTCTCTCTGCTTGACTATTGACATATTCTGTATAGCAAACAAGGCAGACTGAGGCAAAGGTCAATAGATGTCTATAAGGTGATCAATTCTTTAAATTATCTTTTACTAACGGTGAAAGAAAGTAGTTAATTAATTTCATTGATGACAAATTGCACAATTTTTGGTGCAAAATATGAATAAACTGCATTTTTTGCAGTTTTAACATTTGAATTTCCTTACACAATAAAAGGAATGCCGGCAATAATAAGTCATGAGTTGTTCTCAATCATGTCTGAACTATTCTTTTGTGAAATGTTTGTCTTTTTCCTGGATGAAGCAATTTTAGTATTAGTTTGTTAAGCCACAAAAAGAGGCAATACAATATAGAAAGAGGGATGAGTCAGTAATGTGTCATGAATATGGATCAATTAAGGATTTGATAGTTTGCTGTTGCACATGATGCAGTAGTATCCAGGTTTAGGCACCAAACAAATCCAAACCAAGGAATGAGGTATAACACTGAAGAGGATGAGACTATGAGGACTTTAAACTAAGGTTCACCAAAAATTACAAATTATTTTCCGTCTAGTTTGGATGCTCCTGTATGCCTCAGGTAAAAAAGCAGGGGCTGATTTTGACACACTATAAAAGCAACAAGTGGCATATTTACAAATGACCAGCTCCCAGCACAACACAGTCTTGTCTCCCAAAGTGAAATGAAGCAACAAATGGTTAATAGTTCTTGTATAATTCAGTTTAGAAGTACTGACCTCTTTACATAGTAAATGGGCTGCTTCTCCTTGTTTCTTATTCACTCAAAATGTTTTATAACCTACTGCCACTGTTGAGTTGTTCTTTACATGTTGAAACAACCAAACATACATTAAGGTATGCATCACATATAGGTCATTTTGGAATAATGAAGAATAAGGAGATTTGTGATTGGCAAATATTGACAAAAAAGTACAAAAATATAAAAACAGCATTGGAAATGTTGAGTTATACTGATTTAAATAGTTTTTTTCATATGTTGACACTTGCAGCTCCAAAAGCAGAAATACAAAGTCTGATTCTATTGTAGGTACAATACAGAAACAGTAAAACATGAATTGTCCATTGTGCTTTTATTGTTAAATTACCCAGGTTTCAGAAAATGAAGAAAGGTTGCTGCAAAATAGTCTCAGTGTGAAATACACTGCAAAAGGTTTGGGGAATGTAGAAACATAACAATGAGGACCCCTCTGCATACAACACATGCTGACTTGCAGTGGACAACTGTCGGTCAGTCATGACAAGAATTTAAGTAGGTATGTGATTTGATCAGTTTGCCAAAAACTAAATTTTCCACACTGCAGGAGGTACAGGAGAAGCACTGGCACACATAACAATGTGATTTCCAAAGTATAGGCTGTGACCAGTCTTTGGTCAATGGGGGGGACTGCAGGTAATTAAATTTAAAATAACAAAAAATTATTTTAACATTATTTTGGAAAAAATGCTTATTTTATGCAGATGGGTTTTATGGATCATTTATAGAACTTCATATGCAATATGCAAAGCATGTATCATGCTTTGTACAAAGTTCATATGTTATTTTCTGGCTGAAATGAAATTAATATCATTGCAAATAATTGATCCTGTAGTGTGTTGACCAGAGATGTGTTTAAAATATAATGGACAACACAAAATTCTTAGAATTGATGAAACTGCAGATTTTGACAAATTTAAGATTTCTCCAGTCACATACCATGCTTGTACAGTTTCTGCTTTAAGCTGCAAAATGATCTTGCTGGTTTGTTTGGGCTGCACACATGAGGGCAGCCAAAGTATATGAAATGCTTATTCTATGACAACCAAATTATTTTGAATCTTTCTATCATTATTATTATTATTATTATTATTATTATTATTATTATTATTATTATTATTATTATTTGTATTAGCCTATTTATGAAAAGTAAAATTATTTTTGTTTGCCATTAAACCCAAGGAAATGTTGCACTCTGACAATAATTTTCGCTATGTTTTGTTATTGTAACAAATGAAATGTTATTTTTGTTATTGTTATTTTTTTTCTTGCTGTGACCTTATTTTGGTAAATCATCACGTGCACATTAAACCGGATATCCGCTAAAGGTTCGCTTTGTAAAAAAGTCCGCTGGGGGTTTGTGTTCTTGAAGTCTATGTCTGTTACAGTTTTAACCACCAATACTCGCGGTTTGGCAATATTACTTAATCATTCCTTGTGTGCTCAGCTACACAATAGCGTTGGATTTACGACAGGTTTTGTTAGCTGGCTGACGTTTGTTTTTATCTTTACACCCTGCGAAGAAGGTTGCTGAAGGTTCCGGTTGCGACACTGACACAAACAATCCTGGGTACGAAATCAAAGAATTGGGATTGAAGTTTAATTGCTGTGTTTGTGTATGTGTTATCATTTACACAGCCTAACCATGTTTCACTTGGTTAGGCTGTTAATTGTCTTATCATTGTCTCCTCTTCTTACTGGGCAGCAATTTGTCCGTGTTTCCCATGGAGTCACTCAACACCTTTGAGTCTGAGATGGAGGCTGATGGACAGGGGAACTACTCTCTGTTTCCTGCTTTGGACAGCATTGCAAGTCTGTCGGGAACCGCAGAAACTCTGGAGAGGTTGTTCAACTGTAATTTTATTTGTTATAGCACATGGTGTTAACATACTTAAGCTGTGCCCTAAAACACTAGCAGTTGATGTTTGTAGTTTTCTGTGCATATCAAATCAGTTTTGGCCCCATGACTTAGTATCATCCATCTTCTTAAACATAAAACATATGCATCACTTTGCTAAAATATGGAGTTGGTGCTTTAAAACTCATATGTTTTCATTGACTTTCAAAATCCAATGCTATTTCACTGGATGATACCTAGCTTTTTCGCTTTGCAGTGATCCACCCAGTGAAATTGCGGAAAAGCCAAACCTAACATGGCTAGATGCTGCACAGGTTTCTTCCATTTATTCCACATATTCATTGTAGTGTCATTAAAACCACTTTCAAGTGTTGACTATTGATTGTCTAAAACCTACCTCTCCTGTAGATTGTGTTGGAGGAAGCAGGACGTCCAATGCACATAAAGGAGATTAAACAGAGAATCACTGACAGAAGCCTTGTTCAGTCCAAGTACATTAATCCTCTCACTTTACTATTTATTACTTTTGCTAACACAAATCATGAAACTGTTCATTTTCACTGTATATTTAAACCTAATGTTACATTTTCTTCTTTGCAGTGCAAAATCAAGCCTTGAAGCAGTCATGTACCGTGAGGTAAGGAGGGTGTTAAAAACTGTGTCTGACAGCAACCCCTGCTGTTGACCATAATAACTTGCACCTCCACTTTGCATTTGTGTTGGTTCATTTTCTACAGTTCAGGTTTCATCTGTATTTCTGTTGCGCTTCTTTTCTTCATCCATGTTTTTCCATGCATAATCAAACCAATGAATGCCCCTTACTCATATGCACCAGTCTAAATCAGATGTATTTGATAACAATAAAATTTGTTTAAAATTGGAGGCAGATTTGGCTTTTCTAGCTCCCTGCATTTGGCCTCAGTCTCACATATGTTTCAGACACAAAAAGGCAGCAGGAGATTCAAGAGGATTGAAAACAGAAATGGAGTCTTTTCACTGCTGGTGAGTTAATTGGGATAATGCCAATTTTAAGCAAACCCTTGAATTCTTAATGTGATCCTGAACATGCTTTACCCCAAGCTATTTGTCAAGGATAAATTCTGAGTTGTAGCTGTTCCCTGGGCCAAAAACTGCCTTTAAAAATTTTATTGATTTATTAAAACTTAAATCTCACTGCCATTAAAATTATCATGTATGGTAACACAATACAGTAACATTTGGTAATATTTCTGTAATAGGAAGAAATATTAATATAAATGTAATATTAATACTATCATATTTCTATAGTAATCACTAAGTAATAGTTTGTTAATAACAATCAAAAGTATGTGTAGTATGTAAGGGAGGATGTCATTCACCTTCCAAGATTTAATTATCATTTCTGATTCTCAAACATTTTTATGCTACGGGATTACACTCATGGTAGCCTGTAGTAATTATCATTATCAAGCTATTAATTACAAGCTATAATTGGAAACTGATTTGGTAACATCTCCTTATTATTCCAAGTTGGAAACAACTCTGGAATTACGATGGTACTACCGCAATAATTACCTCCCTCTTACAAATTTGTTACAGTACAATTAGCATGTCGTTACTGTACTGTAAAGTATTACCTCAGGCACATTGTTTTTGTTGTGTAACTCATTTGGGCTGATCATTTCATAACATTTCATAGGCAGTTGTCTGTGTATTTCAAAATTTTATTTCTTAAGTTTGAATGGCTTATGCACATTTTAGTTATTAGTAACTCTCGTCATGTCATTTAGCAGGGTTTTTTATTTATTCTATATTTTCATCTGTGTTTTTCCTCATCCTCCTGAAGGCCTCAGGTATGGCTCAGGTAGCACTGATGAAAATATCTGTCTTCCTCTCCACCTTCGTCTTCTGACAGACTAATGAGGAACGGCAGCAGGCACAGCAGGCCTTCACCACCCAGTCTTTCCTCAGCTCTCCACAGCAAAGTACTATTGGTTCTGGCTCAGGTACCTCAGCAGCTGCCCTCCCATCCTCCACCGGCTCCTCTGAGCTTAGAGCCAAGGTGAAGAGAGGTTCCCGAAAAAACCAGAATGAAAAGTACCGACTCAAGTACCTCAGGCTGCGCAAAGCAGCTCGCACCATGATATTTGTGAGTGAACCAATTTATAAGTCATTATTGGTAAAAACCTTTGAACTTTAATAGAATTTGAGTCACTCACAAGAAGGGCTCACCTATGCGGGTCTTTAATTATGTTCAATCATTTACTACTATTTGAACTTCAGGAGAATGCAGCTCTCTGCGATGAAGTGGCTCTCTTAGAAGAGAAGTTTCTGAGAGCAAAGGAGGAGCGAAGGTGAGTGAATGCATTTCAGCTGTGCTCATGATTCCCATTCCCAACCATCTGTTGCGCACCAATCCTACTGCATTTTTCTCCCCTTTTGTAATTCCCTTATACTGAATGATTTATCTGTTTCTGTGATAACGTATGGCCTTTTTTTTTTTACACAAGATTTTCCTTGTCATGTAAATTTTAACCAATTTTGTTTCTGAACATTTTTTAGAATGACTTACATGAACTTGAACATTAATCTTTATTTTCAGGTTTTTACTGAAATCACTGTTGCAGTACCAGTCTTTGTCAGAGGGAGAGCTACTGCCCACCCCCAGCTCAAGCGCTCATCATCCACCTGTGACACCTGTGGCACCAACGTCAGGTCCTGCAGGGGTTTCAGGTCCGTCTACAACACATACCTTGGCTTCAGTGGTGTCAACGGGGGAAGAAGGCACTCTTAAAAAACCCAAGAAGGAAAGGAAAGATCGGGGAAGAGAGAATGAAAAGGAAGAATGTGAGTGCTCTTAACAGCAGATTCTTATTAATAATTGGAATGTCACATTTAAGACAATTGGTCTTATCATTTTGCAATCATATTCGTCCAGTGCCAAAGAAAATATCTAAAAAGAGAAAGTTAGTTGACGGGTCTCGGAAGCTTGTGCAACCCATCCCTCTGGACTCATCGGGCCGACCTGTCTTCCCCATCATACTAGGAGGTTTAACAGTCTACAGTCTGGGAGAGGTCAGTGTTTTAGATGACTACCATGCTATTGCTTTATTAGCACCATGGTTGATTTAAGGTAAACATCTGTAATTAAGTCTTCTTGCAGTGATTTAAACTTGATATGCTCTATGGCTGTTCTCCAGATTATCACAGACAGAATGTCATTCCATGACGAGTGTGCCATTTACCCCGTTGGCTTCTGCAGCACACGAGTCTTTGCCAGCATGAAGAACCCCGACCAGCAGTGTCTCTACACCTGCCAGATTAAAGATGGTGGAACAGGTCCAAAGGTATAGAGAGATGGACTGCTACATTGGATCAAGTACCTAATACCTTAGTAATCCAGTTGTATTCTTGTTAATTTCATCATTGTATGATTCTTATTTGATTTATTGGAACACAGAGTAAGTGCTGAATTGCATTGGCAGTTGCGTTAACCATTTTCAACACTGCCCCACCAGTTTGAGATTGTGCCTGAAGAAGATCCTCAGAATGCCATTGTGGCTTCCTCTGCCCTGATGTGCCACTCCAACCTACTGAAAGCCATCGCATCTGTCAGGTACAGACATTTACCACCACATATCTTCATGGTCAGACCTTATTGCAGTTTCTGATCATTGAATTTTGAAAAATAAGGACATTCATTTGTTAATATGTTTTGACTAGTTTGTGCAAAGCAATAATTTATTCGTAGGCTTATTACTATGCAGTACACCTCAGACACAATACATTTCAGTGTAATATTGCAAAATTTTTACATTACCTACAGTGTGCATAATTCTTTCTTCTCTCCAATTTTCTCCCACGTTGCATTGATAAATTCCATAAGAGCCAGTTTTGTGCCACAACCATGTCGTAAATGGCAGTTAAGTAAGACTCTAGTATTTTATTGTCTATATATAAGTGGGAACATAATTTACAACATGTGCTATTGAAGAAGAGCTGAAATTAGTGCTTGACTGAGATTGTAAATCAGCTATGTAGTTTTCCTATAGATTTCCATTCAAACTGACCTCTTTTTGCAACCAGCTGAGTCGTCTCATGGCGGCTGTTCAAGATACAGTATTGTCACTTCAGGTTGGCCTCATCAGGCAAACCAGTAGACTGTATCCACATTTTATATATGGTCTACGGTCACAACAAGCACCTGTGCATGAAAAATGCCCTCATTGTGCAAATGCATATGTATGTAGTGCATACTATGAGGCTCCTTTTAGCAGGGTTGATAATTATGGCTCAACACTGGCTCTGAGGAAAGCTACCAGTGCTGTTTCTAGCGTCTACTGCTGCATTTTTGCAACAGTGACCTAATATAACCTAGAATGGCTTAGGACACTGATAGTATCTGACTGTCTTGACTTTATATATAATAACATACTCATTCAAACATATCCTTCTCCTAGTTCCAAATGTGTGGCACCCATCATGCCATCAGGAGCTGATTTCTTTGGCTTCTCTCACCCCACCATCCAGAATCTCATCCAGAGCTGTCCTGGAGCACGCAAATGTACCAAGTATGTGCACTCTGCTTACTATACATAGATCATTAATGACAATAAAATAAGAAGAGCAGCAAAACAAGAAACTGGAAAATATGAGCAAGCCAGGGTGAAGTTAAGATTTCTAGGTCATGGAAACATGCTGACAACAGTTGTGCACAGTGCATCTATAGTTTGTTAGTACCAGGTCATCTTGAATTCAAATTTGTACCTTGTTTATTTAGCTACAGATGGATTCGTTTCGAGGTGTGTCGCCTTGGTGATGGTCAGGTTCCTCACAGCCTATCAGAGGATGATGCCTCTGTCAACTTTGATGCCTACCAGAGACACCAAGGCTTTGATGAGAACATCAAGACAGAACACATAACAGGTTGATGTTTTATAGCATTTAAATGACTGTGATTATTACATGTGCAGTAGAAGTAACCAAAATGCAGTTGAACCTTTAAGCTGATGAATCCATGAGCCCTCAGTGATCTAATTAGGGCCAGATCAAGCGAAGTAGAGGTTAGGGTTAGGGTCCTAATGAGTCCTGAATGTCCTTAGATCTAATCACAGAAATCAGCAATCTGACCAGCAGTAGTTTCACAGCATTATTACACTGATCAGTGCTCACACTGTAAGTTAATTTATTTGTAGCCACCACCACAGCATTAACCCCGATCACCATATGATTTCTTTTTTTTCCCCTCATGGTTAACTTATTTTCAGCTCGAGGAGAGCTTTGATTCCCTTGAGCACCTCAGTTTTCTTTTTTCTCTTTATCACTCGTATGGACACAGAGACGTGCACACACACGCAACCGTGTTGAAAGCAGACTCATCTGTAAAGTCTGACTTTACAGATGAGTACATAATTTTATTCTTGCAAATAGTCATGACATATTTGTATTTGAATAACGTGAAAGAATAGGGATGATGAGGCATACAGACACAGAGTTAAACAGCTGGTCAAACTGTCAGAGTGAAGAAGTGAAGCTGCTCCGGTGGAGGCTCTACTTTGCTGAGTTGTATGTCAATAACACAAATTGCCCACCCAAGTGCTTCTCCAATCCTCTGCTGTAAACAATACAGTATACCATAAATGTAAGATGAGGAGAAAAATAAGTACACTCCCTTACAGGAGTCACATAGCTTTAGCTTTTGTGAGGTTTTCAAAGTAATAGTCTTTCTGATTATTTAAAAATACTTTGGTTTTTGTCATTTTTTTCATTGCCTTGTGCTGCTATGATAGTTGCTCTCCCACCACATTGTGACTTTCCTTCCTCTAATTGTGTGTCCTTTTCTTCAGGACAGACACCGCAGTCTCCTAGTTCATCTCATCAGCACCACCTGACCTCCCCTAATATGAAGCCCTCTACCTCATATTACAGCTCCTGATTCTGATAGTGTAGCTGAAATTTTCTTTTTTACAAGGCTGACGTTTTCATTTTAAAAATACCTTAATTGTTAAATTGTTCTTAAATTGTCAGTATTGCAAATAAATATGCTTTATATTGACTGTAAACTTATACTGCTGTATTCAAACAGCACTGCTAGATATCTGTGTTAAGCAAATTTGAATACAGTGGATCTGGCTGATTAATCATTCTGTACACAATGTATAAACATATTTGATAATAGAATTTTAGTCTTAACATAATCTCCCCCATATACCTATGCATGGGATGCTGTTGATTTGCTCTTGAAAGTTTTGCAAAAAAAGAAAAGTTAAATGCATTTTTGGATTTGTTGCATTCTGTTGTATTTTTCTGTTTAAGCAGTAAAAACTGGGGTTTGTGAGTTTAAATGTAAAACATTTGCATTATCTGAGATGATTTCTCATTTATTTGTGCAGATTAATAGAGTTCAGCAATTACCTGGAGTGATTCTACTCTAAACGTCATGATGATAGTGTATTGCTGCACTGATATACAGTAAAGGTATCAGAGCCAAATATGCTTTTGCATCACACCTAACAGCTTCAATAACTTTTCTAAATGTTTCCTTCAGCTGCTTAAAGGTTAACAATAAAGGGAGGAGCAGGTAAAATCCCACTGGCACTGTAGATTGGGCAAGCTTTAAAGTCACAAGGCCAGTCTCTCCATGCATATCGAAGAGCAGTGACTTCTTCGGTGGGTAGACAAAAAGTGGTAGATAGCTGCACAGTGGTTGAACCCCACTGCATAATGGGAGCTGGAACCCAGAGGGACTGAGGCCGCCATGTTCGATTCCCAGAACAACAGATCTTTATTTAAAAAAAAAAAAAAAAAAGAAATGCAGGTAATTTTTGACTAAGCAAGAATTTGGTTTGTCTTGGAAATGGTAATGTATATCTAACAGTGACAGATTACTGTGCAGCTAAATCAGTAGTGCCCAAGTAGGGAACCAGTAAATATGGGTGAGATGTTTTCAATGAAGTCACTCCTAGCCCCCTACCTCAAAGATGTCCTTAGATGGTGTGACAGAGATGGGCTGGTCATATGTAACATTGACATACTTTGGCAAGGACACGACTTTGTTGGGGAAAGGTCCAAGGTAGTGCACATCCTTTTCATTATAAGCCACTGCACGTGCTCCCAGTGTCAGTCTGTATGCTACATCCTGTTTGTCCCGTGGATGGATTCTGGGGAAAAATTGGATTTTCATCTTCATTCACCAGCTTGAGAAACAGAAAGTGAACAGAATAGCTCATCACTTTAAAATGCAAAAACAGGTCACACCACCACATTTCTTTTTTTCTGACACCGATGTTTGATTAATGCCACTGTGGAGTTTTCCAAAGTCAGGTCCATGAAAAATGTTTTTTTTGTATGGAAAGAATATATCTGTAGAATCCCACAGAAAGGGGTTGTAGTTGTCAAATCCGAGCTAATCATAATTCTTGCAAAAATATGTAAACCCACTCTGAAGGTCAAACATGTATTGACCGAAAGTAGCACCACATCTCTAAATGTACAATTCCAACAGAACTACATCACAAATTCAGGTAGGTATAAGCACAAATGTCCTTACGTTCCATAGGGTGATGTTTCGTCAGGTAAATCAACAGCCACAGCCATGAAGGTTCGCAGCATCCTTAGGTTTGGGACAAAGCCCACGTCAGCTGTCTGGTGCCAGCGGATGTTGGGAAAACCATCATCTGTAGAGTTTTTTTTGTTGGTGGACAGCTGCATATAAAGAGGAAACATGGATAAGAACTGAAATAATGCAAATAATATTTTCAAAAGCAAATACATAATGTATATACATTATATACTGTCTTTTAAAAGTGCTCATTAAGACTTGAACTGTTATAAATATTTCTTAACTTTCAAGAAATATCATACCTGGACAAACCCAAAGGGAAAATCGACTGCAGTCTGTTTCCCCGAGCCCTGGTGAAATGCCATCCTCCAGTCATCAATCATAGCAGGGAAGGAACAATTATACTTATCCTGATGATAACCTGCATTCGCTTCACCTTTGTCAAAGTGGAAAAAAAACAAACTTCAAAAGCAAGTAAATTTGGCTATAATAATTTTGTGACGAATGTAACTCCAATTTTACCTTGGTACCAGATAGTTCCTTTGATGGTCATGTTGAGCAGCGGGTGGATCATAGCATTCCACAAGACAGAGTTTCTGTCTTTAGGACTGAGAGATTGTAAAGGGCAGAGAGCGGCCTCAGTGCCTTTGTGTGGGGGCTAGGTGAGCTTGGTATTAATTAACATACAGTGCAGCAAGTTTGCGCCATTTGCTGCTGTCTATATCCTCACCTGTCTGTAGTTTGCTCTAGTCCACACTGCTGCAGTGCTCTGAAAGATGACCATGCTTCCACCGGTGTGCCTCCCCAACAGGACTCCACCAGTCCTATGGGATACTTCAGAATCTCATACATGTATCGTCCGAAGAGCCAGCACACTGCAGAAAACTCAGACAGGTTCCCTGGAAATACACATCCCTTTAATAAATTGCTCACAACCTATACAGAACTATAGTGTGACATGCAAACCCATAGTATTCTAGTTTAATAATTGCCATACATTTTTATTACACAATATATAGGGCTGTGTTGGACCAAAAGTTTTATTTGTGGCTTTTTACCAATAAATTAGCATGAATAAATTAATAAATAATTTAATCCTTTGGCTTACTTGCTGTGGGCACAGTCCAGGGAAGCTCCACTTGAGTCAGATCGGTAAGCTCAGTTTCATTCTGGTTCAACGCTGCCATAAACGTTCTCACATGAGGATACTTTGCTGCCAGGGCCAGCTCGTCTAATGCATTGAAAATCTTTTGGACAGTGAAAAATAACAGATTAAAGACATGTAATTAGACAAAAAAAAAGTAACTATAATGGCTGCAGCTGCTAGTCAGTAACTAAATTTATCACCAATTATTATGAAAATCAATTGTTGGAGTGGGTTTTTAATAAAATTTCAGCTCTGATTTCAGCTTCTTAAAGGTCCAAAGTGTAACATATAGAAGAGTTTATTAGCAGAAAGTATAATTGCTTTAAAATAAACTCTTTTACAGTATATGTACTACAGACAAGAGCTTGGCTTTACAAAGGCTGCCATCTTTCACCACCGTATTTCTACAGCAGCATAAATTGAAAAACCAGTCAAAGAATGTGTTTTGAGTTTTGAAGAGGAAGCTTACTATTAGTGGAGGAGTTTTCCTTCGGTTACAACCAGATGTCACTGATTCTAATACACTGGACCTTTAAAAATGTGTTTTTTTTTCTGGTTTCTTTGCTCCACTACATATCCTGCACAGTTACTGAGCACTGGTACTGTTCCCTACCTGAGATGTTTTAAAGTACATGTTGCTCTGCCCTCCACACAGCCAAACATCTCCAAACAGCACGTCGGTCAGTGTGACCGTGCTGCTCCGAGTGGCTATTGTCACACTGTAGGGGCCGCCAGCTTCCACGGGATCAAGTGAGACTCTCCAGATACCTGTATATGGAAGAGGTGTTACTGGAATTAAAACTGGGAACACATTCATGAAGCATTTGTTTAAGTGAGGTAAGCTCTACTGTAGGCCTAGGCGGCCACCTAGTAGACCCTTTGTTCTAAATTTATTTTCTGACTATATGTACCCTTGTGAATACACAAGGGTACATATGGAAATACTTGATCCTATACACTTGTGTCTTGATCAAAGCTATAATTAAAGGTTTTATTGGACCACACACAATTTTAAAAATTTAAAGTGGGCCATAGCATTATTCAGTTTGGGAATGGTTGCTCTAGGAAAAGGTGGATGGTTTTCAATCTTGATGTAAAAATGCCAATTATTATGTTGTAATGTGTGTTTGTATGTGTGATTCATTTTAAGAATTTAAAAATGTACTATTACACAAAACTAGTTCCACTATTTAACCTGACAGGTATGTGGAACTTTTGTTTCAGCTGTATGTTTAACATTTGTCTGTTTTTGTGGGTGCCTGGTCTTCAATGATGTGTTTCCCTTTCTCCTGTGATGCACCAGAGATGAGGTACATGACTTTTTTTAATCCTCATATTTTGTGCTGAAGCTTCCGATTCATGTCTATTTTTAAACCTCATTTTTTATGTTCACTTTGCTGTTTTATTTCATTTTGTTTAGGGGTGCCGCATTTTTGCTGACTGTTTTTCCTTTGTGATGCTCATGACACAAAGAATGAGATGGAATTAAAGGTGGAAAGATTTCCTCAATAAAACACAATAACCATAGTGCTGATATAGAAAATGATTGTGAGGCCACTATTTTCATGTTGCAACAAAACCTCAAATCTAAACGTGCACAGTTTGCCATATGTGCTCCTGTCAGGATTGGTTTGACCTCTGCTGACTGCAGTAACCTACAATGTTCCCATCAGACACTAACTAGTGGTACTTTACCTTCTGTCACAGTGACCGGTGAGGTTTCTTGTCTTTTTGGTCCTGACAAGGAGACAGTCACATGTCCACCCTCAGGGCCATATCCCCACAGCACTGCTCTCTCTGGAGACTTCTGCAACACCATGTGGTTTCCATAGTAGGAGGCAAAGCTCAGACTCCCACCTACTATACATTCACACATACATATACACAAACAGAGGTTTGTGCAGCTATTCTTCTTAGGCTGCTTGATTTACTTCCATTCATTTGGGCTGCCTTTACAACGTGTTATCCATAACCTTAGCCATAACCAGTCAATGCCAAACCCTAACTAACTTTAATTCACATCTTGGGCCTAAATTTAACCACTTCCTCAGGCATGAGATTGTGCCTTATTACGACCAGGTTTTGGTCTGTGTAACAAACAGTCAAACATGTATGAAAGTGCTTTCATACATTGTGTGTTATCTCATTGTACTCTACTCACCACAGCTGTCAATAGAAGCTAAAATTACAAAAACAAAACAGAGCGTTATTTCCGTGACAACAGGACAAGACATGTTACTGAAGAGTTTAAAGGCTCGGACAGGAAAATGAACCTGTGCTGCAAACGGCCTATGTGATTGACGTTCCCGTTGGATACAAAAAAGTTTGAGGAGTGTACTTGTTCCCGTGACGCCATCCGTCCGGCCTTCAAAACAAAAGCACGAGAGATAACGTCCTCACTAAAAAAAATGGCTAATTGTATTTCATTACAGAGATGTTTTTATATCTATATCCGTATGAACGGCACCGCTACATGCAATTCAATATCTTTCTGAAATAATAATTAAAATACATTCATTGCCTGTCGCTTTATCCTCCACACGAGGGTTGTGGGGACCCTGCAGCCAATCCTAGCTGACTTAGGGCGTGGGGGGGGTACACCCCGGACAGGTCACCGGTCCATCGTAATGTTAACACACAGAGTCGAACAACCATTCACTCTCACATTTACTGTACTCTCAGTTGCTGCCCTGAAGAAAACCAATGCACATGCAGAAAGACCTGGTTTCCAGCAATCAATCAAACAATTGCTTTCCGTGGTCAAATCACTGATGTATTACACATCTATGGGTCAATTTAGCCGCTCCTAAATGTGAGGTGCGCCGATATTATGTCCTTTACGTCAATCATACTCACGGTCCAAACCAAATGTCAAATTTCCGGTTTCCGAAATAAAGTTTCATCAAAGGTAAGCGCAAGGTCCAGGAAAAAAAGTTAAATCATGCGTAAAAACAATTATATATTATCACTGTGGTTAAATATTAAAAAAAAGTCAAATAAAGCATTATTAAAATGTATTGTATATTCTGTACATAATGGGGCTTTAGTCTCTTGTTTTTATATTGTTCATCTTACATATTTCTTTATACATAATACGTATACTCCTATTTCCTTACCTTAATTCTATTTTTCTTCTATTGCACTTACTACTTCAACTACACAAGTAGTATGAAGTATATAAAATACTTTGTCTGATAAGGTCGAAACTACAAATTACTAATAAAAATAGTGGATTGCATACCACTTTAAAGATAAATGCATAACTTCAGTTTTGTTGAGTACAGTGAACTTTGACCTTAATAATAATAATAATAATAATAATCATCATAATACATTTTATTTGTAGGCACCTTTCAGGACACAAGGTCACCATACAAAGTAAAAATACAGGACAAAATGTAGATCTCAAATAAAATAAAGAAACATCATCAAGACACACCAAAACGTTAAAGATGAGAACCAGGATCTGATTTCCTGGAGACAGTCAGAAAGGGAGGTGGGTGAGAGGGTGGAAGTGGGTGTGGTGGACAGATAGAGCTGGGTGTCATCCGTATAGCAGTGAAACTGTATATTGTATTTATGGAAAAAATGGCCGAGAGGGAGGAGGTAGATGACCAAAAGAAGTGGTCTTAGGACAGAGCCAGGAGAGAGGGGAGATAGGTGGGATGTGAATGTATTTAATTGAATAAAGTGAGTGCGGTCAGAGAGATATGAGGTGAACCAGTTGAGGGGTGTCTCTGATAGACCAATGGCAGCTAGTCTGCCAATGAGAATGGTGTGGGAGCTTGTGTCGAAGGCAGCAGTCAGGTTGAGGAGGATGAGAATGTTGAGTAATCCAGAGGCAGCGGTCATAAGTAGATGATTGGATATTTTGATAGGAACTGTTTCGGTGCTGTGTAATGGGCGGAAACCAAATTAGAATTGGAGGTGAGTGTGGACCTGAGAGGCAATTTTGGACAGAAAAGGGAGATTGGAAATAGGACAAAGGTTATTGAAATTGTTGGGGTTTGCACCAGGTTTCTTCAGAATGGAGGTGATTGCAGCTGACTTAAAAGAAGAGGGAACAAAACCAGAGGTGAGTAAGGAATGAACACAGGCTGTTATTACAGGGGTCAGACAGTGAACAGAAGATTTAACCAGGCTAGCTGGAAGAGGGTCCAGTTGGCAAGTAGATGGCTTGGCTTTCTTGATGAGGTCAGATATTTCAGAAGTGGATGGAAGTGTGAAGGTAGACAGTGAATGGGAAAAAGAGATGTGGTCAGCTGGGAGAGGGGGAGAGCTTGTGATTTGTTGCTGGTGGCTATTTTAATTTGTTGCCAAGTTTGTGTTAGACAGAATAAGTCATACCTGCAGTTACTATATGACATCCTGGAGGAGCTGCTGGAGAGAGAGTGGACATTGAAAAGTACTTGCTCACGATGTTGTGGCACACCGTGGTTCACACTCCTGCTGGTGTTTCTCAGTTGCTGGCGAGATGAAGACCAGATAGAGTTTATGGAAGTGGAGTCCATCTGGAACTGGAGGGTGGAGTAAAATACATTTTACTATTGAGTTTAGTTTAGTTAGAAGCTTAAATTGTGTTTATTTAATCAATAACACCCATATTTTGGTGCATATCCTGCAGAAGTAGTATGAAGTACTTCTACTGTGTACTTTTGAAATAATCCAGGGTCAAAGTCACTGAACAAGGTTACTGTCCTATCAAACATTATCTCAGTGCCACTGCAAATGTTTGTCTGTGTGTGTAAAAGAGAGGGACAGTGAATCTAAAATTATACCTTAACAGCTCAAGGATTTAGTTAACATGTAAAATTCAGCAGGCAACTTTCCTTTTAAACCAGTTTTTGGTTTAGGGTAAGGGTAAGGGTTAACCCTAATCCTTTTTACTTTTCTTTCATATATATTGTATTTTAGATTTTCTAAATGAGTATCTTCCCAAGAATAGACACATGTGCGAGTGATCATAAATTAATAATTTATCAATTAATGATATAGGCCGAACTTTTCAATTTTAAAAACCTTGTAATTTGATGTCATCTGGATGATCAAACTTGTGAACGCCACCGATGGAAAAAAACAATCTCAAATTTTTATTTATAAAAAAAGTTCTTTGAGTGCTGCATACCTTCCATACTCATTGTATTTAGCCTTTAATATTTACTTCAGCAAAACAATACTTTCATTTTAATGTTTTTCACGTTCCAATTTTTTCCCCATCAGTTTCTCAAGGAAGCAAACTATTGCGAAGTGAACACTCATTGAGGCCAAAGTCATCAACACCTATAGCCTACAGCATAAAAAATGAAAACAGGTGTAACATTAATTATCTGTAACTACCAGCCAGGTGTATATACCCAGGCATTTTATAAATTTGCCTATAGTTAAGACAAATGAGCACAGTGTGTTCTGTTGGCATGCTATTTAACACAAAACTTCAACAGCAAAATAACAAAAATCAGCAGGAGACTGGGAAAGCTGTTGGCTGCTGCATGAAAACAACCCTGAGGTGAATAATAAAAAAAATGTATTTATAGTGAAATATGACATACTATAATACCAGCTTATTGAAGATATTAAACAGCTATTTTTGTATAACCTTACAGTCTGTGAAGCCTGTCATGTTACATATCTTAAGTTCATGAACAATATTTCAAACACAAAATCACATTTATTTTAAATTGAACCATGTCACAATGGATGTATACATGATTCAGATTGATATTATACTGTATAGTGAAATCCTAGTTTCCATTCTTATTCGTTTAAGTCTGTTTCATTTTTTAAATTCCACTGTACATGCCTTATGCATTTGCCAGAATCTGCAAAGTCAAATTCACATCTGCACCTCAGTATGAATGTAAAGCAATATCATACCCCCAGACAAAACATTAGAAATGCAACTCATGTTGGAACAAGTATATCACCACTGCTCAACAAGGGAGGTGGAAAGAGGACTGCATTTGAGGAATTCTTCCAAATAAAACATGAAACTTTCTGACATTTATTTCCCCGTTAAAAAAATAAATAAATAAAATAAAACTGTCAGATTGTGCTTGGTGAACGGACATCAATGGCTCCATCTGGGACTCAGTCAGTGTGAGAACTTTGCACTGATATTGTGATGATAATTAACGTTAACTAAAGTGAAAAAAGAATTAAGATAAAAACACATGGAAGTCCAGATCAAATGCAAAAAAAGGGAAAAACATATTTACTCACAAAAGATCAAGCATGAGACATTACCACACAGAGATGACACACTGGCAACTGTGGATCCTGAAACCAGCGTCTAAATAGAGTTAGGAAGATGACGAGATGGGCTGCAGGTGCGTAACTCAGACTCCACCCACTGACCAGCCAGCCTCCTGAAACACAAGGAAAACACAAGCTACACAGGAAACAGAACAGTTAACAAAATAAAGGGCAAAAAAGGACAGGAAGAGAACCATGACAGATATGCTAAGACAATGTACATCTAACTGTATATTTGTGACATGATTACCTATAAGTAATATGAAATATATACAGTAAATTTAGTATCCAGATGACCTAATCCTCAGTCTGCATATTTATGGACTGTGGGAGGAAGCCAGAGAAAACCCATCCACACATAGGAAGAACCTGAAAACTCCACACAGAATGGCCCTAGGTTAAATTGGGATTCAAACTGGCAACGGCCTTGCTGTGAGTCATCAATGCTGGCCGTGTCACCACCTTATGACCCATTTATGATATACTGTATATGTATCCTAAAATGCAATGTATTTTCTTTCATGGATTTTTTTTTTTTTTGGAACAGACTGAGACCATATCAAATTGGTTTGGCTGTAAGTTTGTGTGAGTAAGTCACCGTCCGAACCAGAGCATAAATTACATTTCAGATATTGGGATATAAAAGGCTGTCCCTCCTCCAGTGATCCGTGGAACGGGCTCTAGTCTGTTCCATCACTTTTACAGATAATTTCATGTGTCGAAACCAGAGATGCAAATATGTTTGTGGTTTCATGCATGAACTAAGATTTATGACTGCTGTCTGGAGCCCTCACATGTCTCTTATCACACCAGCTCTCATCCATCATGTGATAAATCCCTTGAATTAGCGCCTCTCTTTAAGTCACTCAGCAGGGATTAGGTGCAAGAGAGAAGCCAAAGCATCATCTCCTGTTGTCTGCACTTCACACATTCTTACTGTGCCCTATTTCCTATTTCCTGTGCCCTACAAAACAACCTGCTGGAGAACAGATGTTCAGTCCACAGTTCCATTCTCAGTGGGAGTTTTCATTTTCCGTGTTTACATTTTTAGTTATAGCCAATTTCAAGTGTATCTTCCTGCACATTGAGTTTTTGTGTTTTCCTTTTGTAGTTCATGTTATTCATTTGTGTCAAAACCTCCCAATCTAACTCCAGCCTTTGTTCCCTTGTTTCACGCTGTTCTTGGAATATTAAACACTGCATTGCATTTATATTGCCGTGATTGAGTTAAATAAGATGGTTACATTCCAACATATCCATACAATAAGCTAAGTGTGACTGGGACAATGTGGCCAATCTTCAGCAACAGTGAACCAATTGTATACAGATTTTTCTTCGTCTTCCTCCTCCTCCTCCTTGCTTTCTTCATTATCGTCATCATCATCTTCTTCTTGTGACTATAGCTTGTTTTTACAATAGCAGCAGGACAATAGCATACAAAAGGACAGACACCACACAATTATTTAAGCATACTGCACGATGCCATCTGCACAGTGATACTGAATCAGTGTAACTACTGTTTTTCACACTCTATGGTGGAAGATAAGAGGACATACATTGAATGATACATACAGTGCATCCGGAAAGTATTCACAGCGCTTCACTTTTTCCACATTGTGTTATGTTACAGCCTTATTCCAAAATGGATTCAATTCATTTTTTTCCCTAAAAATTCTACACACAACACCCCATAATGACAACGCGAAATTTTTTTTTTTGGAGATTTTTGCAAATTTATTAAAAATAAAAAAACTAAGAAACCACATGTACATAAGTATTCACAGCCTTTGCCATGAAGCTCAAAATTGAGGTCAGGTGCATCCTGTTTCCACTGATCATCCTTGAGATGTTTCTACAGCTTAATTAGAGTCCACCTGTGGTAAATGCAGTTGATTGGACATGATTTGGAAAGGCACACACCTGTCTATATCCCACAGTTGACAGTGCATGTCAGAGCACAAACCAAGCAGGAAGTCAAAGGAATTGTCAGGAGACCTCCAACACAGGACTGTCTCGGGGCACAAATTTGGGGAGGGGGACAGAAAAATTTCTGCTGCTTTGAAGGTCCCAATGAGCACAGTGGCCTCCATCATCCGTAAATAGAAGAAGAAGAAGGGAACGACCAGGACTCTTCCTAGAGCTGGCCGGCCATCTAAACTGAGTGATCGGGGGAGAAGGGCCTTAGTCAGGGAGGTGACTAAGAACCCGATGGTCACTCTGTCAGAGCTCCAGCGTTCCTCTGTGGAGAGAGGAGAACCTTCCAGAAGGACAACCATCTCTGCAGCAATCCACCGATCAGGCCTGTATGGTAGAGTGGCCATACAGAAGCCACTCCTTAGTAAAAGGCAAATGGCAGCCCACCTGGAGTTTGCCAAAAGGCACCTGAAGGACTCTCAGACCATGAGTAACAAAATTCTCTGGTCTGATGAGACAAAGATTGAACTCTGTAGTGTGAATGCCAGGCGTTATGTTTGGAGGAAACCAGGCACCGCTCATCACCAGGCCAATACCATCCCTACAGTGAAGGATGGTGGTGGCAGCATCATGCTGTGGGGATGTTTTTCAGCGGCAGGAACTGGGAGACTAGTCAGGACAGAGGGAAAGATGAATGCAGCAATGTACAGAGACATCCTGGATGAAAACCTGCTCCAGAGCACTCTTGACCTCAGACTGGGGCGACGGTTCATCTTTCAGCAGGACAACGACCCTAAGCACACAGCCAAGATATCAAAGGGCTGGCTTCAGGACAACTCTGTGAATGTCCTTGAGTGGCCCAGCCAGAGCCCAGACTTGAATCCGATTGAACATCTCTGGAGAGATCTGAAAATGGCTGTGCACCGACGCTTCTTATCCAACTTGCTGGAGCTTGAGAGGTGCTGCCCAAAGATAGGTGTGCCAAGCTTGTGGCATCATATTCAAAAAAGACTTGAGGCTGTAATTGCTGCCAAAGGTGCATCAACAAAGTATTGAGCAAAGGCTGTGAATACTTATGTACATACGGTTTCTTAGTTTTTTTTATTTTTAAAAAATTTGCAAAAATCTCAAAAAGAAAATTCATGTTGTCATTATGGGGTGTGGTGTGTAGAATTTTTAGGGAAAAAATGAATTGAATCCATTTTGGAATAAAGCTGTAACATAACACAATGTGGAAAAAGTGAAGCGCTGTGAATACTTTCCGGATGCACAGTATGTAGGCACATAGTTGAAAATTGACATGAAACTGTATGTATCCGGGTGTATTTATGAAGATAAGCATTTTTGTTTTTCTGTCAGTAAGCCTATGTTAACCAAAGCATCCTGGGATCCCCCCCCCTCTTCTTCCTGTCTTTGATGGATCAAACAATTGTTTCTATCAAACTATCTTCTATTAAAAACATATTTTTTTTGAGAGAGTTAATTATTGACTCCTGTTCAAACATTCCTCTCTGCTTTATCTGTTTTCCATGTAAAAATGGAACATCTCCCCAGCTCCTTAATCATTTACAGGCTGCATAAGATGCTGGAAAATGCATTCACTATCTTTCCTCTTAAATATCATACATTCTCTTTCCTTGAGGATTAAGGAGACTTAAAATAAACAACAAACTGCCAAGTGAGCTATACCTTAATTTGACTTTTAAATGAAAATAACACCCATAAAAGCAGACCTACACAGATTTAGAGTTACAGTGTTTTAATGCACCCTTGGCAAGCTTTTAAATGTGTCTGTGGCAAATCGGTGTCTTCTACTGTATATCACCCTGTCATCACCATATGAATAGATAAATTACACTTAATGATAAATTACCCTCAATGAGTATTATGTCTCTTTGCATTATGTCAAACAAGAATCACATTCTCCTTCTCCATAAAAGGAGAAGCAAAATGGCAGACATCCTGGAAACACAAACACATGTTCCATGCATGCATTTCTTTTTGCATTTGATATTTTTGATAAGCAATATGGGCCCATACTTGATATACAAATTATTACTTAAAGATCTATCAAGTTTGCAACACACACTTTTGGTAAGAGAATACTTTTTTTTTTTAATTTAGTAAAGTCCTTCAGTAAAATATCCATGTAATTAAACTCCGAAATTAACACATACTTTGAAAATTCAAGTCATGTGTATAATGATATTGACTTAACATGGCTGGATTCCCTTTTATTTCATGAGAAAAATTAGTACATGTTTCAGCTGATACAAGAAAAACAAACAGAGGAAATGAAAAATATCTGGGTTTACCAAAAAAAAGGCAAGGCAAGTTTATCTATATAACACCATTCATTTGAAGGCCATTCAAAATGCTTTACAGAGGCAGGTTAATACTTTGGAGACAGTTAGAATTTCAACATTACATTAAAAACATTGGAATTAAAATACAACAGAAGCAATAAAAGTGTGATTTTGAAACATGTAAATACACAAGGACGCATTCTGAATTCATATCACAAAAATGTATCGATTAATTAGTTCCCTCATTAATTAAAACAGCTTTGTGTGATGCTGGCCAATACAGTCTTAAGGATAGACCGAGCCTGTGTAACATTTATTGTCCCATGCTGACAGGTTCTGATAATAGTTTTTAATAAGTTAATAAAAAAGAGAGTGTCACTCACACACTCTTTCTCCCACGCTTTCTGTTGTGCAGGTTTTGATCTCACTATGTACACCTTAAAATGGCCTGATTTTAATTGACCATGTTTTTTTACCAACCAGTTAGAGGAAGTGGGTTTAGTCTTTGTGGAATGAACTATGACATACACGCTTGTTAATAAAATTTGCTGCTGAAAGAGCCTATCATTCCTGTCAAGAGTTTGAGTGATTGTTCTTTTTTAAATTTGATGCAGTCTGTTTGAATCTAAGTCATAAATACAATGAAAGTAACTAACCAGTAAAACAAGCACATGGAAAATTGTTAAAGCACTTGGATTGAGTTTGGCCTAGTCTGCCTAGAGGTGAATAATGTTAATACTGGAGAATTTGCAGTGCCAGTGCAGGTACTGCTGTGATGCTGACAGATCAATCCATCAACTACCTACCACTTATCCATCATGGCTGGCAGGTAAGACTGGAGCCACTCCCAGCTGACACTGAGTGAGAGGCAGGTGACATCCTGGACAAGTCACAGGTCTATAACAGGGCCGACCTACAGAGAAGCCAACGGGAAAATTAGTAAATCCACTTTTTCTAAACTGAAACCCTTCAGAATGTGGAAGGAAAACACAAATTCAAGACAAACATATCAAACTCCACACTTATTAGTTATTAATTTTTCTTTTTAATTAATATTATATTATGTTCATATTTAAATATATTTGACAGCCAGCCATTAAAACAATATAATATGTGATATTCAATAGCAAAAATATTTTATATTTTAACATATTTATCGGTTAGTTTTAATCTGCATAGCACATTCGCTTACTTTGTTAAAATAATACTTAACTGTACTGTACACTATGTGAACACATGCCAATAGAATGCTTCACTTACCTATTCTACATGTAAATAAGGATGTACTGTGCATCAAGGCTGGGATGTCTGACTGTGGCCTCAGGTATCATCATCATACTGTACATACACAGCTGTGGATACCTCAGACTATATTTGATATTATACCATACATTTAAATACATGGAAGAAATTGTTAAATGTTGAATGTTTCCACATTCCACACATGCGCATTGACATCTTTGCTGAGTCCACACGCACAACAACTCAAACCCACTTCAGCTCCTGCATGCAAGAGCAGCTCACGAGCAACTGTAATGAGCCACATAGGACATAATTTAAGAAGGTGCTCATTAATTGTAACCAAGGACATATTTGCATTTGCACTGCTGCAACAATGCAATATAGAAACAATATCCTCCTCAGGAATGCCTCAATAACAAATAAGAACTAAAACAGAAATCAGAAATCATGGAAGATTTGAAGTCACCCTCGAAAGATTGATTCATGTACTTTAGCCTTTCTCATATCTCTCATTAGTTCATCATCCAGTCCTAATTCTGTTATGCACCCAAAGTGTGGAGATGAAGAGGATTAAACCAACAGCTGAGTTTGTAAGGAAACATGATTTAACCATAATCATACTGAGAGAATCCTTGTGTATATGCTTGACGAAGCACTGACACTTTGTCTTGGTTATGTCGGACAGCACTATGTAATTCATGCAGCAACGTCATGAACCAAATGAAGGGGAATAATCAGGTCAGGTCCCACAAAATGAGTATACCTGGAAAACGTCTTGTATTGAACTACACATAAATAAAAGTAAAACTGCCAATCTGTTTTGTAATAATACACATTAGACAATACATAGAAATGTGCTCGGGGATTTCAACATGTGTGTATTGTAAATGCCGCCCGGGTAATTGCCTCAGCATTACAAATGAACTCGTTTTAGAATGAGTAAGTTTAATTTTGGTCAATTGTATTTGACCAATAGAAACTACCAGTGTTAATTAGCAGGTGGTGAGCAATATCTAAAATAAATAAATAACAAAAATAGCACTTAATCTCACCATGTGCATGGACAATGAGAAAAAACAGAGAGAAATACTGTTACATAGGCCTAAACTGCAAATACTTTATATACTTCATATTTTGGTCTTTTGGTGAAAAAAAAATATTCTGGTGTTTCTGTGACAATTACTACCATTGGTCAACAGATGATGCTGTTGACCAATGGTAGTAAATTGTTTAAATCTGTGAAAAATTTAATGGTGTCTTGTGATGAGACAATTACTGGCTGTTGCCAAGTTCATATGTGGTGGGATATTCTTTTTCTTTGTTTGTGTAGTAAGCTTTCTCTTTAAAAAGGGAAATGCAGAATCTGACTGGTTTGTCTTCTTGTGCCGTGCAAGACAGTGGTCTCCGTAAAAAAGGCCTAGCCTGAAGTGTACATGAAAGGCCTATTCTAAGGTTACAAAACCATGCAATTTATATTTTTAAAGTGATAATACACCTATATAATCATACGTATGGCTAATATATTTTCTTTCTCCCAGTAAACCTTCCTAAATGTTATACGCTGGACCTTCAGAAGACCTGTCTGACTGCTCAGTCACCTTAACCTAACCCTAACCTCAGCTCAACTTGAAAACATGTCTTCACTTTAAAATTTAGTAATTTATGTTATAGGGACTTAATTTTTGTCCCCATAATGAAGACAAGTCCCCATAATGTGAATGTGTAAATAGATTTAGGTCCCCACAACTTCAGGAACACCAGGTACACACACAATTATTGTCTAATAATTTCTGACATGTCAATAGAGAGAAAGAGAGGGAGAGAGAGAGAGAGAGAGAGAGAGAGGGAGAGAGAGAGAGAGAGGGAGAGAGAGAGAGAGACAGACTGTAAACTGTAAAACCACTTTAATCAGTGTGCATGAAACAAACAATTATATTTCCATCAGTGCGTGAAAGGATTATGATGTATTAATTTAAGCTTTTTATGTCCCCAGTTTCAATACAATTGTGTAATTATAGTTACACAAAGCCAATATTTCTGAAGTCAGGTGTATACATTTTCTTCATGTGTCATCACAGGTGGTGTGAAATTGTTACAAATTTGAATTTAATATTACCCTACAGGTTTTTAGTGTCATGACATGCGCTCATATCATGAGCTCTACCCTGACACAATAATAATTATTTAAAGTATAATAACATACTGATAATACTAATAACTATATACTATATATATATATATATTTATATATATATATATATATATATAAATAAGTCATGACTGCAGTTTGTTTTTGTTTTTCAAGTTTGTGAAAAGCAAAGGGTTATTGATCCTTCATTAGAAAGATGATCTTTTTTTTTTTTTTGTAAATTATAGCGGTCAAAATAAAAAAGGTACACTAGTAAAAATATTTAGATCAAATCAAAATGAAAGGAGTACCCCAGAAAAAGTAACCATTTTTCCTTGTGGATGCAAAAATCCATAGCTGCATCTATGTTGATCTCATCTCTATTGTCTGTATCATTTGATTGTGACAATTTGAAAATTCACCAACATATGCATGCTGTTTCTGAAGAAGACTGTGGTGAAACCATTGATCCGTCTATCAACAATCCTTCCCACTGTTCACAACTGATGATTTTGCTCCTGCGGATCAAGCAGTTAAGCTTTAATAGCCGATGATGGCGCACTTGAGTGTTTTGTAATCTTCGACATCCAGCATAGTGTGTAGTTCCACAGAAGGTTAAATCTGACATTTTGACAGTTTGAAATATGTGGCTGTCTGCAATGTTGCAGAGAGAGGCATGAGTGGCTCATTTAATTACTTTGAAAATAAAAGTCGGGAAGACTAATTGTGTGAAATGAGGCATAACTGCATCTCCATACATGTTTGTAAGGAAATGAATCACCGCAGTTTTCAGACAATCAAGCCTCCAGCTAAACCTTTTGTTTGCTGTTATTCACAACTGGTGGTAAAAGTTTGTGGAGGTAATATAAAGCACATTTAAAAAAAACCATTCCCTTAATGACAAATATCTGGAAGACTGTATACAGAGAAAAGTTTTAGTCTACGGTTTGTTTTACAACATTGTTATACCGAGCGAGAGAGAGAAAGCAAGAAAGTGAGTCATGTGGAGCTTATAGGCTTAATCAGCATTGCGTGAAATCATTTATTAATGGCTTTATATTTAAAAGTTATGCACTACAGCTTTGAAATAAAGGAAACCATGCAGAATATTTATCTAGTAATGAGAGAGAACATGAGAGTATGAGCTCCTCTTATTCTATAAGTGGCATTTTCATGGTCACACAAAATGCCAAAAGATCTAAGGCAAGTCATGAGTAAACAAGTGAAATAAGAAATGAATAACAAGTAAATAAGTGAAATTGTCAGGGTCCGGTCTTTTCCCTGCTTCCTGTCTCTTATTTTGTGATGTCTTTTATTTTCCTGCGCAACCCTGTCTTTGCTTTTTGGTTTCAGGAGGCTTGACCAGGCTGCTGGGTGGAGTCCCTCTCCACACACCTGCTGCACATTTCCTTGATTTCCCCCCGGCCTTTATCAGCTGGTTCCTCCCTGCAGCAGGTGTCAGCGCGTCTCTCATGCAACACGGTACTCACCAGTACAAGTCGTTACTCTGCTCAGCCTGCTTCCATGCGTTTTTACTCTCGTTTTTCTAATTCGTGATTTTTTCCCTTTTTTTCTAGTTACCCCGGGAGATGCTCGCCCAGCCAGCCTGTCAGTCTCCTCGCCTTTTGTTTCTTCTTAGTTGGCTCGACCTTTTGTTTATTGAACCTTTTTTGTGAATAAATCCCTCTTACCTTTTCGTTTGCAACCTGGCTTCCGTTTGCCGTTATTCCATACATGCCCAGTGTTAAAACCTTACAGAAATATGAGAAGCCACAGGCGTCAAACCATTGAGGCTTCCGATGGAGCCTGTTGAAGTCTAAAAGAGGCAAGCATGCTCCCCACTTTGTGTTGTAATAACCAGCTGTCACTGACTGAACCACTGTGCCTGAAGGAGAGCGAGCACAGGCAGATGCTCTGGCGACACAGAGAATCATAAACACCATCTCCAAGCATCTGTACATACTGACACACACGCATATATACACACACACACACACACACCAGATCAATCCAGCCGTTCTGTTGTGCTTCACTAAACAAAGAGTTTAATTCAATTTTGAGCTGTTTCCTTCTTTCTGGGTGTTGAAAAACGGAAAGTTTTTTGAAACATATATGTAAAGCATAACTTCAAATCGGGTATGTGCTCCAGTCACTCATTTCCATAAAGAAAGAGAAAACTATAGGGGAAAAAAATATCAAGTCGGTCACTGCAACCCTGTCCCATACAGCAGATAGGTGACATGTTAAGGACGGAGTAGAAATGATGAATGAACGCTCAGCAAGCTTTGATTTCAAGTGAACTGCACAGGTCAGACCATAATCAGATGAAACCCAGAGGCTCTCAGCAGGAAGCTATGAGCTAGACTTCATGGCAAAGATCAAGAGGGTTTCCTTTTGAACAAAGCCATCAGTTGTTGTGTTCCCGTTTAGTTTACTAGCTGAGGATGGTGATGAGGGACTCTCCAAAAATTCTCTTTGATACCATTTATCCTCCTGGACTGTAAGATCAGACGGGGAAAGACGGGGATTGCTCTGTGATTTCTGCCACGCACTTAAATTAAAACAGCTACTTTGTTCAATGTTTTTTAAAAATGACCATCATGCAACAACGATGTAGTAATCTTACCTTTTAGGGCCTGTGAAGTTGTTAAACATCACAGAATTGTGTTGACTGTATTATATATAATCTATTATTATTATTATTACTATTATTATTAACAACAATAATAATAATTATTATTATTTACTAATTCTGTGAGGAGAAACTCCATTTTCTTTTGTGTATGGGTGTATGAGAAATTAAACGCTGAAGAAAATCTAGACTGGAGCTTAAGTGTATGTTGTTGATGCTCAGAAGGATTAGAGCTATTTATGTATTTGGTTTTAACTTCAAAATAATAACTAAATGAGACAGCATTTACTGACAGGGACGTGATGGGAAGCCTTGTATTAAATGTAAATATAGTGTTGACTAGTGGTTGAGTTTAAAGCATGAATTTAATCACGCCAAACAACCACATCACCACTGTCCCCCAGTAATTAATATCCAAGCCTTAGACTGATAATATATTTCCTATAAATGCCTAATATGGACATAGCGTAACCGTTTATGATGCAACACAGCAATATTCAGAGCAGAGTCTTATAACAAAGATCATAGATGAGGAATCAACTCCAATGCCAACTTTGTTTGTTAAATCATTTGCCTAAGCTATCAAGTAATTAGATGGCTTTGTATAAGCATTATACCAAACCACACAGACAGCACAACACGCAGGGGCATTTTGATTCTCTTTTAAACGACATCTCCCTTGTTTGTTTATGAAGGGTCGATAACTATATGACAGTTTGATTATTACAAATTTATGATGAATGCTTAGTGGAAGATAAAATAAAATATGATGATGACAAAGAAATAATGTTAACAAGATGGTTGAACTTTTGGCTGCACATCATTCCTTTATGTTAATATGTTTAATTCATCAGTACATTTCTAATTATAATCACTAATAATTATTGAATTATGATTTGATCATTAACACCTAGTTGACTGAAACAATTTAGTACAAATATAATAGTTAAATTGGTTAGCTGCATGAGTTGTGTAGAGATGAGATCTAACTTTTGGCTTTTGTGAGCCTACTTTGCTTTTGAATAAATAGTTAATGTAATTGTAATATAATTGTATCTTTTTTGGAGTCATTGTAAAATCATTTTGCAGCTCATTGCCCAAAGTTTCAACGAATGACCATTTGTCAGAGTTTGAAATATTACAGCTACCTTGAATTGTTAAATGTGATAAATTAGTCATCAAATACATATGTTCTACTCAAACATATTACATAACATGTTACATAATGTTTTTATTGCTGGGTGTGACCGTTGCTTTATTTTGAGCCTGACTTTAGAATAAACAGTATATTTTCATGCAGGCTCATCTAGATTTGAATTGATTTGTTTAATCATTTACAATGAATACTTTTTTTTGTAACTTCGTTACTTGAATTTTGCAAAAGCATACAAATTGTATCAAAACAATATTATTTTACATTTTTGACACTACTCAAATTATGTGAGCGTTGAAATTATTTAGTATAAATTACATAATTTGCATGTATTTATCAGACAAAACTCATACAGCTGATTGGGGTCCTTTATGAAACACTTGAGTGTTATGACTTGCATTTATGTGATTCTACATCACATCGAGTCTCTGAGAATGTGTTTGAGGGTGTGTATCATATCTCACAGGGCTGTGATGAAGGTGGAGGAAATTAAGATCATTATCAGGTCCAATATCTGAGACGGAGCACAATGGCATGTTAACAACATCCACAGTCAGAGAGGAGATGTAATTACATTTCCTTGAGGATAGCCCTGCATAGAATACAAATTTTCTATCCATCTGCCTTTATGTAGTAAAGTCCCTGTGGAAAAATCTCAGCAAAATCCTAGGACAGCCTCACCTTGAGAAGCAGCCACAGCTGTATGTTAAAACATAGGCTCTGTATTTTACCAAGAGGACAGGGAAAACGGTGCAGCAGATTCTATTTTCAGCATCGGCACATGAGCTCCAGTGGCTGGGAGGGGATGAGGAAACATGAAGCTGGCTGAAGGTGGAACAGCTCTGTTACACACTTGGCCAGAATCCATTGACTCGGTTTAACTAATCAGTGTGCTGGTTAATGAGAAGAGATGACACTGTGGTCCCTTAACACAACATAGCATTTCTAATCCTTTTACCTGATGGTAATGGGAAAAGTATAAGAGACAGCAGTGGGAGGTTGTGTCAGCAAACCCAGAAAGTGATTAACTGCAGTAACGGGGGCGAATGATGGGGAAGAGAGGAGTGGTCAAGGGATGACAAAGCAGTCTGGGAATATGAGATGACAGGGACAAGGTGATAAAGGACAGGACAGTGGAAGGGAAGTGAAGAGGTGAGCAACAAGAGTGAAGGACTGAGACAGGATTGGCCAGGATGGGGTGAGAGAGACCAAGACTGAGTCATCATTATGGTAATAGAGAGCAACGGAGAGCAGCCCGTGCGTGCTGACTCACTCAAATGTACTTTTAGTGAAGCATGGGATGTTGTAGCACACCCCAGCGAGAGGATTATCAGTCCAAGGTTAGAAAATATACTCTGTATTTCATTTGTCTCTGGATCTGTTTCAGGCTAGCGCCAATGTTTCAAGACCTTCATTGTCATTTTATCCAAAATAACAAATGAATGAAAAATGTGCCTCTCAAATCCAAATCCAAATCCAGGCCCAATAAAAGAACCCTAACTTTTAAATGTAAAAAGACGTCAGATCATTACCTTGTTACCTTCAGATCATTGTCAGGTGAGTTAAAGGTGACATAGAATGGTCTTTTTGAACCAAAAATTGAGATTACTGATGTCTACTTAGATAAATTAAATAATATTTATTATCAGATTAAGCCAATTTATTGCTGCTCTCTGCCAGCGTCTGAACAGGCACTCTGTTTCTGAGCTAATGCCCGCCCCCAAGAACAATAAGTCTCTTGTGATTGGCCAGCTACCAAGTGCATTCCCACTCGCTTGTGATTGGCCAACTACCAGCTGACTGACTCCTCGGTGCTTCTTCTTCTTCTTCTTCAAGTTGAATGTTCACGCCCATGACTGGGAGTAGCTATTGGGGGAGGATTCGCTGCACAACAAATGTGATAGTTACATAACTAAACTTGACTTTTCAAAACCGCTTGCTCGAGCGCAGGTAAACAGAGAAGCCCTTCTTTCTTGGAAGTGGCTGAAGTGTTTATTGTGACAATTTAGTGATGTTTAGATAAGGGAAGGACACAGGGACACACCAGAATCATCAGACATTTAATTTCCCACTGAATGTCCTCTTTAAGATGATGCTGAAAGAGTCTACAAGCTCCACATGACTCTGTTTGTCAGTATAGCAGTGTTGTGTTTTAATGTTGCCCCACAACAAGTAGGGAAGGATGACACCTGTGCAAATAAAGGGAGGCAATGGAATATGGCCCAAGAGCTGTCTTTTCAGAAGGCTCCACACGCTCATCTGATGAGCAGGGGAAGTATGATGTCATGTCCCGCCTCCTTCTTTGAGAAAAATAATAACACCCATGCAAATTTTAAAGACAAAGAAAGATGAATGAGTACAACAAACTGCAAAACAATGCAAGTTTAATGTGTACGCTTCATGTAGAGTACAGTGTTGTGCCAAATGTAGAAATATAAAAAATTACACCAAAAATACTGTGGTTGTCTTGGTTAATAACCCCGATAAAGCCTGTAGCAATGATGAGAATGTGTAAAATCATTTTATCTGTACATTGAGTGTGGTATGTTGTAATTGTGCCTATGAAAATTACATCACAGAGTATGGTGAAATGCCACTATTGACATAAAGCTTTCATTCATGCTCTTGTACGGCACATACTTTATTGTGACAGTGAATTACCATTCACTATTTATAGTAATTCTTGGAGTATTCAGTCCTGGAAATTAGACAAAGGCAGACAAAAGGAGCAGAGTTCTCAAGTCTCACGCATTCAGCATGAGACACACGCATTTCAATAAGTTCACACACCACACGCGACATTTCTCACTCTGAGAAATGATAAAACTCACCACACATAAATAAGTAATCTATGAATGGATGATGCGAAGGCATTTTGCTCAGTAGTCCATTCATACAGCTGTCAAATAGGTTTCTACTGCAAGCACTTTTAGATGAGATGGTAGTCAGGTAATCACTCTAATTATATCACTTAATTTATAATAATAGCTTCTTATTGAAATGTACATTTAAAAGTATGAATTTAATGTGAACTTAAAGTGTTCTTTTTTTGTTTATTTTACTGTTTGTGTCATGTACTTAGATTTAAAGTCACTAAACTGTTCTTCTGCTCTAGACAGACAGTGGTCAATACTGTTCAAGGGGCCAATTAAATGTCACTTTGATTCATTTGTCTTTTTTATTCTGAAAGACAAAAATAAAACAATTTATTTGGTTTAGTGGAATTTGTCCTTTATTAGATTAACAAATTACCTTCAAATACTTTGTGGAAAGGCTAAAAATCAAAACACCTCCCTCCACTGCACTATAATCTTTTTATTTATGTTGTCCATGTTTGTGGCGGGATGCAGGAGCGTAATGCGATCTTTGACTGAGTAACAGTGAGTGCCGTGTAGCGGGGAATGTGGGTGCAGAGTGGGTTGCTGTGTTCAAGTGCTGCCGTTTAAATTGGTTTAAGTTCGAACACAAACATTTTTCTAATTGGCAGGTGAAAAAGCCTGAGCCTGACCCGAGTCCGATGTAATGATGTGGTAATTGGCTTGAAGTCCGGCCCTCGGGCTGTCGGGCCTCTCCGGTCCAGGGCTCCAGCGCAGGGCTCTACCGCTACAGCTGCTCTACTATCATTGAAAAGTGGCTAGTTCATAAGAGGAGCTTCACAAGTGGTCAATTGAGCAAGTGTTTACTTCAGAAACAAGCAAATGAAAGACCAACCTGACATTAAGTCGTGTAAACTGGTTTTGGAGACAAAGAACAAGTGAACATTTATGGGCATTAATTCTCAGTTACACACACATCAGATCTTCAGTAACAGTCTGGTGTCTGTTCAGTCAATAGGCTCTGATTAGTGTTGGAATATTATGTAAAAGTTTTCCAAAAAAAAGCTTTTCTTAATGTGGGGAGGGATTTCTTGATTTGAATTCATTGTCTGTGTGCATTAGTTACAACGATATTTTCATAATATTTCTGCAGTCTCAGCAGAACCATCAGCACTCTCCTAATGAGGTGCTAATGAGTGTGAAACTGAGTGTGGAGTGCCAGATGCAGTGCCCGTTTAACCTAATAACTCTTAATTGTGGCTCATACTGTAAATTATGGCATCACATAAAATGATGATAAGTATCAATAAGATGCTTCAAGGACTTCTTCCCCAGTTTGACAATTAACATACAGGATTTCATGACTGGATTCTCTTTGATTACTTGACATTAGTGAGCAGGAATAATGTAAAATCAAGACAAAGACATTCGTTGGGCTGAATAGAGATCCAGAACTGATGCTATGTCCTCCCAACATTAACTTGATACAATGATACCCATTCTAACTAATACATTTAAAAGAATTGATCATTCAGTAATTCAAGAACAATAATACATTTTTGACATTAAAATGATGTTGAATGAGTTTTAAACTGATGTGTCATGGTGGTATAAAAACAAAACGTCTCACAATTATGGCTTTATATGACTATGACTTTATAAGCCTTGCTTTGAAGCCTTGTTTTCTCCTGGCTACTGAGACAACGTATTCATGGAAAATTAAAGACTTGATTTACTGCTGAAAGAAAATGCATTCTCCATATCCAAAACAATAAAGAGAATAGTTTTTACCTGGCATGCAGCAATAACAATCCTCTATTTGAATTACAAAATATCAGACAAAAATATACAGTATAAACTTATAGAGTATTAACATATTGAGAAGAGAGTGCCATCACAGTTCTTCACTTTGTATTTATCTTGGGGCATCTGTTTCAGTCACCGGTCCATCCATTGCACAAGCATATTTGCACATTCCATTCTCATATTCATGTTTAGGACATACTGTATTTGATGTGTACGATATGATTACCACTTCAAGTGCAACAATATTCATTGCGAGTAACTGCTTGGTAGTGGCAGAAAGTAGTTCAAAGTATCCTACTGAAGGCAACCCCAAGATTTCCTCCCAAACAAAGGGAGGGCCTATTCTTTGACTAAAAATTCTTTGCTTTAGAGGAAGAGTTAAGACCAGGGTTAACATTTGTCTGGAATTTCCAGGATGAAGAACTCTACAGCCCACAACAGGACTCCAAAATGCCACACAGCTAGCCCTTCTCCTGATCTTGTATCTTGACAGCTATACTGTGTGTCTGTTTTAATTTGTAACCAGTTAAAATAGACATGACAGCTTACTGGCATCATCGCACATGATAACTTTTGTTTTGATCTGTAATGCAGTATGTGGCTGTGGTGAAAGGTGAAACAGATATTTAAATACAGAAAACAGTGAAGCACTTCTCTTCAACCTGGCAGTGAATTTCATTAACAAAGGATAAATCTATATGTAGAATTCTCCATGTCTGAATTCCAGCCATCTGATCCCTTCAGTATGGCAGGATAAACCATAAGGGATTAGTTGCTGGTCTTTAAGCGTAGCACACAATTTGCTGACAGTCGTTACAGCTGTTGGGTCTGGCCGCTGTTGACCTTTTCAGAAGTAACTTCAATCAAACCCTTGTAATTTCAGGATATTTCATAGGATTTAACATCTGCAAATGGAGCCCTCTTCAGTGAGTGATTTAGGCTGCTGAAAGAAAACATCTGCATAATCACAGGCAGGTAGGAATGAGCTGCATACACATAGACAAGAATTTATTAGGAGCTTAACACAATTGGGAAGGCTGCCTCTTTAGCTTTTATTCAGCTGATTTTCTCTTTACAGCAGCAAAGATCACCTTTGTCTTTAAAATGGCCCCTGATTATCCTGGAAGAAAGATCAGCACTAGCTTAGCCATTTAGGCAGATGCTGTAGATGACAAAAAAAGGGTGGATGCAAAAAAGAATTACCTTGTGAATGGCTCTGGTTGAGCCACTGCAAACCTCTGATAAACCTTTAATGGCCTTTATGTTGTTTTTTCTGCAATCGCTGGGGTGCACCCACACATCCACCCACATTAAAGGGTATTTTATGAGTATTTACTTTGGCTGATAACCATTATTCTGCCTGGATAGTCACTGATTTTCTGCCTTCCTCAACAGCATCTCGCTCTCTGTTTCTTGCCCTGTCATTCTTTCATTTGTCCTCTCATTTTGCAAACACTTCAAAGCCATTAAGTCCACAACATATTACAGACAAAGGAGACTGAGAGTCAAGAAACAAATACAGAAGCACACAAGAATAAGAGGCAGAATATGTGACACCACCAGTGTCTTTTTACACACTGAAATAGATTATTTAAAAATGTAAATATATTTGACAAGCTATGTGTTGAAGCTGCCACTTATAAAGCACCATATGTTTAATTTTCATCTTTCTTTGTGAAAATCATTATCTTGATCCAGATTTGTCTGAAAGATAGTCTCAAATTTTATGCAAGTTTGTTTTCTTGTCTAATTACCAGTATTTAATACTGTAGTGATTTAGTTAGTGCTTTTTTTCAGTTCTAGTTTTGCATTATGCCAGTGTTATTAGTTTTGTGATTATATATTTTGATGGACCTGCCAGTTATTATTTCTTTATATTTTATGTAATACGGGAAGAAATAGAAATGCATCAACCCTGATGAGTGATGTATATCAGGCTGAGAAACAACCAAGCAAGCAAAATAATTTATTTGTTTGAACAACAAATTTCCGATTTGTACAAATAAACCTAGAACAATAGATTCACAACAATCAATGCCATTTACAGTATGTATGGCAACCATTCAGTCAATGCAGTCAACTCTATATTTTTTTAATTAATCACAGCAGATAATTTTGGACATGAAGTTGTCGTACACACACATACACACACACACACACACACACACAGCTAAAATAAATCAGGTTAAACATGTTCTTCTTCTGGCAAATTTTTAATCCACAAATGTAAATTCTTCAAAATTAAACAATTAAAAAATATGAAACATGAGTTGATTTTCTTAGTAAGTCTCTGTCAACATTAAATGATAAAACACTTGAAAATGATATCTAATTTTATCATAATTCTATCTTCTTTTAGTATTTTTAGTACATTTTGTGGGAAAATCTTGTTTGGGTTGAGTAACATTTTTCAAAACAGTAATACTTAGCTATTGTAGTAAGCCTAAGACAACAGCTTTACCAACTTCCCTTAAAAGCTCTTTAAAAAAACCCATCAAGCATGAAAGAAAAGAAAAGGCACACCCATCAAATTTGCGAAAGGCAGGTGTGACATGAGTCAATCAATATGAGACAAATGGCAGAGGGGCAGAGCCTTCAGATCACCCTTCTTTGTAACAAATGGTCGGGCTTTGTGAAACAGACAGTGAAAACAAATACTTCACCCTCTCTCTGCTTTAGGCACTGCAGTTTTAGAGGTAAGTGACATTCCTTAGAGTGAGGGGAGCAAAAAAAGAACAAAAGATAAATGTGTTATTGCATGGAAGACGGAGCACGGCAGCCAAATGCAAGTCGGGATTGAAGTGGCAAAAATCTACAGTGCAGAAGTAAAAAAGGATCATCTTGGTCATTGTTTGTCATTCAGAGCCAACAGAGCCAAATTACTAGAATGTGAACATGCATCGCATATCTTTTGGCAAGAAGCTTTTATCCCATCAAACTGCTGAACAACTGCAGTTTTTTGAGCAGTAGATTCCCTTCTGAAACTTGTCAAAGGCACCTTTCTTTGTTTTTTTAGTCATATTCCAGGTTGTTTGTAGCCATCTCGCTTTTTCCTTTGTGCAGCGCAGGAACATCATCAGGTGACAAAAGATCTAAACACCACCATGATGGGAAACACAGAGAGAGTAGCGATGGCTTGATCAGCATTTTGTGAACTAATTTGACAATAGATCGAAAGTAACAGACATTAGTTTATATTTAAAAGTGATGCAGTACAGTTATAAATATAATTCACATAGATAACTTGTCCTTGAGAGATCCCACATCTTATAAGCACTGTCCTGCTTACCTTCTCTTTCCACAGCCAGTCTAAAAATAAACAGAATCAGGTTTACAGAGGGATAACAATGTCTAATTTTGTACCTCCTGTCCAATCTCTTTGGGTGTTTTGCATCACCCCATCCTTTATACAGACAGTGATAAAATCTGCACTATCAGCAAGACAGAGGGAATCTCAAAGTGTCACATGTTAGTGACTGACGTCACACTGCGTTACCTAGGAAATAAACAGCATGTTGACAAAGAGCAAATTACTTCCACATAAATGTAATCTGTGTTCCCTATGCTTGTCTGTGATAACAACTAGTACAGGGACATTGAATGTACAATGTTGATGGGCTTATTTGTTACTTTACTGAGCTTGAATGCTGGAATTGTTGAGCAGTTTTGTCGCCTGCAAGCTCTCTTCTTAACATCTTTGTCCTTATTTCTTCATCTCTAGTGTCACTTTGCAGATTTCAAAGCTGACAGGTGCTGAGGTTTCAGTCTGTACCTATTACTAAAGAGTTATGTCAGGGATGTATGCATGATTATGTTGCGCATATTCTTCAAAACAGTAAATATGTGACAGATTAGCCATCTTCAGCAATAAATGAATAAATAATTTATTAATTAGATTTATACCCTGTTAAAGGTATTAAACATATTAAAGTCCTCTAATTATCTACCTCTTGAACATCTGTGAGAGATACCCAGAGGGCCAGCAAACACCACCTATCCTTCAACAACACCATCTCATAATGGACTTTTAATGGCACTGTAATAGGTTTTATGGAGCAATGAATTTACTGTAATTGTTGCCTTGGGTGGCGAGAAAATAGCAGCTACAGGAATCCATTTGAACTGGTCCCTGAACACAGTCATATTCATATTCTTACTTCTGCAACATGGACAGGCAGCAGTGTACACAGAAAACATCAATGCATGCAGTGCAAGGTATAGTATAGGCTAGTACACCTAAACAAAGTACACAGATGTTGAATGTTAGGGCAGAATCAGACAAACTCTGCATCAGTAATGATCTGATGTAAACGTTCTCATCTGCCCATGTTGCGTGGTGATCAAATGCAGATGTTCCCAGAATCAGCACTACTGATATGGAATGTGACACTGACACTTGGACTATCAATATTTTCAAATTGTGTTTTGGAAAGAAGAGCTATATCTATTCACACTCCATGCTGTTAGTCAAACTATGTAGGTTGGTAGCCTTAGCTGGTGCTAATGAAATGTAATGTAAGTTACATTTCTATAACATCAACTAAGTTGGAGTATTTAACCAAAAATATTGTATTCTTTTACAGTAGCTGCAGAACACCATGGTGACTTATACTGTGTTAGTGCCTGCTATCAGGTTGGCTGATCCTGATTAGAGCACTGCTGGTTTCCTCACAGACTCTGCTAATCCATGTGATGAGACAGATGCTGTGACAGCAGATTATGTATCCCCAGTGGCAAAATAATACAGTCTGTTGAGCCTGAAGGGGTTGATGTGGTCACCTGCTTGGGTTTCAGCAGCAGGATTTGGCCACAGTCAATTTCAACAGATATGAAAGTTTTTTTTTTTTTTTGTTTTTTTTTTGAGTCTTCTAATGCATAAACTAACATAAAGGTAATTTCATTAAATGCACTGGTGTATTCTACCTGCATCACTTCAGATGATGCACCAACACTAATAGGAAGTAGATAAAGTGAGAGAATTTTTTAAGCAGTTCAAACATTCACAGCAGTGTAAAATAATATGCTGCTGTACGGAATAAAAAGAAATCTCAATATTTCACTGTAAATATCACTTCAAACTTTGACCTTAGGAAATAAAGCTTCAGCTCAGTTTAACTGTTCCCTTTAAAACATACAGCAGTGATCACAACATAATGTAACCTTTGCTGCTATATTCACTCATTTTCTACCGCTTCATCCACTAGGGGTCGCGGGGGGGCTGGTGCCTATCTCCAGCTAGCATAGGGCGAGAGGCAGGGTACACCCTGGACAGGTCGCCAGTCCATCACAGGGCCACATAGAGACAGACAACCATTCACTCTCCAATAGAGTCTCCAATTAACCTAGTCCTGCTGCTATATTATGATTTAAAAAGAAAAGAAAAGGAGTGGTAGGTAGGGATTGTTCTGAGGCACACTTGAACATGTAGTGTTTCATTTGGAGATGACTGACTGCGAATCCATCTGGTTCATTTTCTACCTGGCTGCATTATTTTCACAAACATAAATCGCCACTAAGTTGTAGCATTCTGTTGCATAGGGATACAGCATGTCTATGTAGAGTGAATACGCTTTGTTAGATGCAAAAGTAGCTGCAACTGACCTTTTAGGTATCCACCAGTCAGTGAGACATACATTATTCATACAGATTTACTGAATGAATATTTAATAAATGTTGCACAGTCTGAGTAATCCTTAGATAAAATAGATTCATTTATTAGACTCGAATAGACTCATTTATTCATTGACTCTTTTAATTTGCAGTTGAACCTGCAGTATATTTAGTACCTTCTGTTTAGCAGAAGGCCCTCTCCTTAAGTACTTATAACACAACCTGTCCTGCAAATCAAACGACACTATTGACCAAATACAACTCATAGGAGCGTTTCCTAAATTACCACCCCCAGTGGTAGGGGAGATATGTCACCGGAATTTTCCAACTCATTTAGGTACAGTTGATAGTGACGTTAGGTTCCACAGAAACAGACTTACCTTCAAATGAAATGAGTGTGTTGTGTATATCAATGTCTCGTCACAGCTATTTGATGATTACCAGATTGCTGTAATTTATGCAGCCACAAGGGGCGCCTATTTTAAAAATGTAATTATGGGTCATTATCTGCTGCCACTGCTGCAAATGCCCAGTAGGCATTTGGTTATATAGTACTTATACAAAAAAAATATTCAATTTCCTCCAATAAAACTCACTCAGTTTTACACACTGGACATTGAAATGAAGAAGGGAAATGAATGCTTTCAAGCTGTTCAGTTAGGATAGAAGCCCCTTTTCTGCAAAGATGAGCTTTCTTTAACAGCAACTGACAGCCTCTGTGCAGCCCACACAATTAGCGTGAGAATGACAGAATGTAGCAAAACAATGCTTATGATTTCACAAAGATCCAATTCGAAAATCCAAATCTTTTGTACGTGTAACATCTCTGTCATTTGTCAATGTTTAATATACAAATGACCCTCTTTGACGGACTGACCGTATAATATAAGCCATAATAATATTCCAGTGACCCCCCCAACTAATTAAAATGTGTGCTGTCTGCACTGACTCAAGTGACAGCACCCAATACTAATCAACCTTAGAGAAGTAATTATGAACAAAGTGAGTGGGAAAACGTGATTATACATGCTCCACTTTGCAGGAGGTTCATGTCAGGACAAGAACGTTTAATAGCAAATTGCATACACAATACACACATGGCAAACACTGCCCCCAGATTTCATGCCAGTATGCAAGCAAATATACAGCTTTCATTCAAATTCCGCTGGGTTTAAGCACATCATCATGTGTTGTCCCAGTGGAAAATGTCACACATCTGCCTTCAACACATAACTGTACTGTGTGGAATTCCTGCACTCCCTTATAAGTTTTAATACCTTCACCTCCAAATGTTGACCCAGCTGAGGCTCATCTGGTCTTACATTATACAAACTTAATTACTGTATGTTCAATATGTATAAAATCATGCTAAATGAGAATGAGCAAATGAATTTGGCATTATCCAAGATGATAGCATCCTCCAAACTATTATAATGTCACTTATTACCCCAAGCATGCTGCTCCTTCATATAAATAATCATATAAATTTAACCTGTAAATGTCATCAGTGCAAAATTGAATATGGATCTATTGAGTCTGTGGCCTTGAGCGCAAACCCCTGACAGTGTTGGGGTTATAGTCTGCATTGTTTCAGCTTCCAGGTCACTGGGAATGTAATATCTGAAAGTATGCAGGTTGTGGCTGATTTCAGTATTAAAATGCAAGCACTTTTCTGTCAGATTTTCTGTCCATTTCTTTCACTCTGTGGAGTGGATTTCTCTCATTCCATAGAATAAGAGAAAATGAGCAGCGCACACAGACAACCAACACAACCTGACAACCGTGTTGACTTGGAAAGTCATTCTAGAGGTTTCACTGAAGCACTGTTGTTTATATCAACACAAGGTGAGCGATGCATATTCCTTGGACTGGAACATTTCATCTTAGGGTGTATTCTTCACCAATATTATTGATAAAGCTTGGTGCAAACAGCAAGCAGCTTTTTTAAGAGATTGCCAGTTTTGATATCGATTTAATTGTACATTGACTGGCTTAGCGATTGCCTGTGGCCCTTCATATAAACTTGATTACTACACAGGCAATCATTGTGAGGTCTGATTGGATCCGGTCCTTCCACTCCCTCTGCCCCTCCTCTAGGTCCTCTATCAGGACGATTGATTTCTTTGTCTCCACATCCTCAGGACTCGTCTGTATGCCTCAGACCAGAAAGCAATGTATTAAGTGCTTGTTTGGATCAATCTAATGTGCAGGGATAGCACATTTACAAACTGCTGACAGGCCTGTGAAACTCATTAATTTACTGTACACTATTTTCCAAAGAGCCCAGTCCTTCACTGGGTACATGTAACATCCACATTCTGGAAACTTAATAAGCCTAGCACACTTTGAGTGCTGAAAGAGCATATTAATGTACAGGCTGATTAAGTAATTGGACATTAACTTCCATTTCCTAACAAGGTGTAGATATGTAGCTTTTGACACAGTGAACTCATGTGGCATTTCTACTAAGATAAAAAAGAAATCTCCCTCTCATTTTGCATCATTCTTATGGGAAAAGGAAGTTATATACAGTGTACAATGTTTTTTTTTTTTCCTGTTCAGGGATAGTGAATTTCCCTGCATTTCAGTTCTTGTCAAGAGTAACATCCTTACAAGTTCATGTCCACAGTTCATGAAAGATTAAATGCCTGTCAAACCATTTACTGAAATAGTGTCTCCGACATACATTTTTAATGAAGGTTGTTGTGTTTGTTTTTAAAACATTTTTAACATCCACCAATCACACACAAATTACACAGCAATTGGCCATGTCTCCAAAAGAGTGGGATGCCAAAGTCACTAAGTCATATTAGGCAATCACAGCCCCAAGTTCATGCTGTGAAACGACTGACAGGCGTGACAGCCTACACGGTGGTGCCCAACCTCACCCATCATCGCAACTGGACCATGCAGGTTCTAGTCCACCGCAAGAAAGAAGAGAATGTCGTCTTAGGTGAGGTTTGATACTTGCTATGTTGGGTTGTCTCAAAGACAATTTAGGGTAACTTCATCAGTCCTCTTTCGCTTTGCCATTTTGTTTCTTTAAACTCATTACTTTTGCTCATACAGAGCATCATGTGCTCTCATTAGTCATCATCATTGATGTGGCAGAAGACGTTGTAGAGGGGAGCACAAATACTGTATCAAACAGGATACACTTTCTCTGAGGGGGTCAGGAGGTGTCCCAGATCTTTCCTTCACTGTTGTTTATGACTGTGAGCCTTTGAGTTTGGTTATTTGGAATGAAAAATGCCTTCATCGTTAGTCCTCAAACATGAGCATGTGGCATGTCATGCAACTTGGTAACAGGCAAATAGGACATTCATAATGCAGATTCCATCTTTGCCACTAGTATACAAAAGGTCTTAGATCAGGACCAGCAAGATAAAAATTTGCCAAGTGATTAATACTTCATTGCTTCTTTTTGAGAATTACACTAACAGGATGAAAAGATAATTTTAAATTTTGTTTTTACATATTAAACACTAGGCTGTTCTTTAACCAACAGATGGTTTTCATGGTCTGTCTACCATTTTTTCACCATTTTATATTAGTGGCATTATTGGAAAATGTACGTGAACTAGGAATGTTAATTTTCCTTTGAAGAATAAGAAAGTGGTTGTGTGTCCTGTGGAGGAGATCTGAAGAAATGCACATTTAGAAAGCCCACAGCTCTCGAACACATCTGAGGGAATGCTTGTAGATTCTCTTTAACAAACTTAATTTCAGCTGTGTTCCAAGCTTATAATAGTTAACGAAAACCATTTTAGTCTACATTTGAGACGGCAGTGACAGCAGTGACCTTTGTGCTCATCTATCAGCTAACATCCTATTATGTACCACACAAATGCCAACAGACTTTGCCCTTTGAGGTTTTGCTGGCTCCTTAATATACAGTTTTCTGTGACCTAGAATTACCTTAAAACTCAATTACCTGCACTTTGGTGAGATGTATAATAAGAGCTTGTTATTTTAACTTGGCAACCAAAGCACACAGTATTACCCAAGAGACCTTCCATTTATAAATTGCTTTTTCTTTTGCAAGTGAAAATAGCATACATATGCACAATTATATTTTTTTTCTGAAACAGAGGGACACTTTAACACCCAATATCTCACTTTGTCTTCACAATTAGAAGACCTACTTACAGTATGTTAAAATTAAAATAGGTTAAAATAGTTATTTAAAGCTTTTTATGGATGAAAAATAATTGGCCTGCTTAATAATTTAGGTCATCAGATATACAGCTCTACCCTAAGTTCATTCAGGAAGACTGCTCTGTTGCAAGATTCAATCAAAGGCTCAGTCACCTTCTTCCCTTTCTTCTTCTCCTGTGCATTTACATACTTCCTGTCACTTCTCATGACATAAGCGCCGCAATCAGCTGTTTATCATCTGGTCTTGTCTGCCTCAATAGCACTGCAGAGCACCTTACTCAATAGCCAGTCATCTTGCTGCTGTCTTTTTAAAGGTGTAGTGTGTAGCTTTAAAATATAAATGAATGCCCGTTACATTGAAACCATTGTCATATGGTGATGAAGACTTTCAGTTCCACAAGACTTTCTCGGCGTTTCTCAGTATGGAGGTGTTTCGATCTTGTGTCGCCCAGTGACATTCATGCTCTGCAAAGAGAATGGTGTATTTTACATTATGAGTGATGGAGGGAAGGCAGTAGCACAACAGTTATGTGTTTGGACCTAGAACGGTCCAAGTTAGTGTCTATGATTCACTGCTCTGCTTGTGCATTCCTTGTTCAAATATGTTTTATTTCCTTTAATAATTAGCACATTTAAGTGCAATAAGTAACATGCTCAGAAGTTGTTCAGAAGCAAATATCCTATGGCTTAGATTCCTCTTCCTTGTGTTAAAGCGCTACCGACTAATATACAATACTTTAAAGAAATTATTCTGTTTAATTAGCACATTATTTTGTCACTTCATAATACATTTATTTTCTTTACTGATTAAAGTGTGGATAAAGCAAGTCACAGGGGAGTGATCGCCACATCAAGAAAGATATAATTACCTTTTCAATTGGTAATTTAATTGATTTCTTTTGCATGACAAATTAGTTTAGCTTTTGCAGTGAATTGTACTTTTTTTGTATTTACCTACTGCAGGCACATTTTGCAACGTTTTACTTTCAGTGAAGCCAAAACAATTTGGTGCAGTGGCGACTTTTGTTTTTATTCAACCCTAAATCCTTCCATGCTCACTGCCCCAAATTCGTCCATACTGGAATGTCTAATTCAGTGTTTGATTTGGTGACTCAATTATGCACGATTTCATTTTTATTTTTATGTTCTTTAACCTTTTTTTGAGTAATGGAAATCAATGATGACTGTAAGAGAGGCAAATGTGCATCATGGTCTAGACAAAAAGAAAGTGGCTCTGATTATTGTATAAATATGTACACAAATGCAAATAATTTGATTTCAAGTGTAATTGAACTAAGTTTGCTACTCAAAATTACAATGCAGTTTGACCATCACATTGTCAGCAAAAAAGTATATGATGATAGTAAAATGGAGTACACTTCTTTGACAATGAACATTATAGGCAGAGTAATCCTCCATGGGTGAAAATTGAATAGAAGTGTGCTGAATAGAAATATGTCCACCCTAATTACATTGTGCCTCCTCTGACTTCCCATTGTCTCACCTTCCCATCAGAATGTTTCTTTATCAAAGGGAATGAGTTACGTGTTGCTTTTGAGCTCTTGAAATTCATCTAGGGGTAGTTTTTTTTTTTTTCTCATTCAATTTTCAAGACTGTTGCAATGTTTTTTAAAAAGAGAAATTGTAGTCAGGAAGAGGGAGGGTTAGATTAAAATGCTGTCATGCTTGTTGCTGTAGTGTTCTTATAAATGCTGAGGCCTTGTCCATACTGAAAGTCAAATGGTGTTGGCAGCATTCTCAAACTTCTAAAATGCCGGGACAGTGTGGATGATTTAAGCAAATAAGATGAAATGTCTCACAAAAGTGACATTCTAAAATGAACTTGTTTTTGCCCACGCAAACGGGATCTGTGATGCCTCACATCATGATTTTCTTTCACAATTCCTCTGCCTTCCATTCTGCTGCTGTAAGGACCCACATCTTATCACCGCCATGATGACAGGTTCTTTACTGGGCTGCCAAGCTCAAATAATCTGACTGTGTCCATCTGTGGGCTGTCAATTGAAGTGGCTTTACCTGCTGAAAACAAATGTATTTTACTTTGATGTCTATAGGTGCAGCTTGACAATGACATTGTTTGAATTATAAAACTGACTTTTGGCCGATTCTTCATGCTGGCCAAAGTGTTCATGTAGAGTTTCACATTTGTGCATTTGTACATATTGTGTGACAACAGCTGACATACTGCATGGGAAAACACAAATATAAACATATGTACATGTATGATTTCTAGTGTGTGAAGTGTAAGAAATATCAGACAGACTCTGGGACAAAAAAAAATCACTTGTCCTTCTTGCAGCAATATTCTACAATTTCTATTTGAAGGGCAGGAATGAACTGAAACAATAGCAAACCAAAGAATAACAGAGTGAATGCATCCAACATGTTTGTATACGTGTTTACTGTGCTAGCATGAAAACCACTGGGATGTTTTTTCAGCAAAGCAAAATTTAAGAATCATTTGTGCAAACATTTAGCTATAATAGCCTAGGAAATGTGAGGGGAAATGGAATACAGTTGGTGGCTATTACTGTATTACACTACAGCGGTAAACTCCTTGGCAAACTTTTGTTGATGAGTAATTACCCTTTGACAGAAACCATTTTTTCCCAGCTTTATGTTTTCTTTCACCTTTCACCTGCCCTGCCATGCCACACGCAGCTCGGTTGTTTTCCCTGCATTCTCTACATGTCAGATCAGAGACTGTGAATAGGATTCAGTTTATTTATTTGTAATGATTATTTGTAATAACGCGATTCAAGATATAAGATTTATGTTTCTACTGTATTTTGATAAGTAAGTTACAGTATGTGTTGCAGGAACAGCAGCATTTGAGATTGGCACATTCGGGCACAGAGTCAGACAGTTGTTTAGGGAGCGATTTCTTTGCTTTGCACTCTACTGGCAGAGCATGCCATTTCAATATCGGAAAATGATGGTGATTTCATCATGAAAAGCCAGACTCTATTGTGCAGCCCTACTGAGCATCCAGGCTTATTTTTAGCAGTAGAATCCACTTCTACATCTTTTTGTGGGTGCTACTCGCCATTTACAGCCATAGTGCAAATGCATGCGGCCACCTTCTGTGCCAGTTGTGGGAATGTTGCTGGGCAACTCAAGATCTTAACACTGCTATACTGAGAAATACAGTAAAGGCTGTATTGAAAAAAGTTTGAACCTAACATCCATTTATATTTAAAATTGACATATTTGCACATCTCTAGCACATCACTAATTTTGACTTTGCTCCGATTCCAGTTGATCTATTGTACATACAATTTTACTGTTGCTGGAAAAGACAAATTGTTTTATTACCTTTGTCCTACAGTGCTTCCAGCAAGTGTCAGACAGTTATACCTAATTGATAATAGTCAGGAAAATAGGCATCACTTTTAATGCAGTAATACAAGCAAATTCAATTTCTGTAGTTTTCTAAATTAAAGTGATGGTGGCCAGAGGGGCAGACTGGCAGATTGATGACTCTGCTCCTGAGGTTGAGAACTATTGATGTCTGACAAAGGGATAATATACACTGTCGTGTTTGCTCTTGAAGCTGTATTTTACTTTTGTGATGCTTATCCACTTGTGCTTTCAAGTGCAGCTAGTGGTGTCATCCATTGAGTTTGTGTGTGAGCGTGTTTAGTCATAGTTTTTTTTTATTAGTAACATTCATATATTGTAATTTAAATGCAGAATAAAGTTACAAAAAAGTGCATTTTTTTAAATGCCAGAGCTTTCTCAAATCCTCACGTCCTGTTAAATCACAACAGTTCTTTATTTTGCAGTTTGGGGAGGTACAGTATTGACACTGGAACAATATTCCCTTATCATTATTCATTCTTCTGTTAAAATATCTTCACTTTATCCATTTTAATTATAACAAATTGCAGCTATTGTGTCCTTTATCCACTGAGTGAATATCTAATCTCAAATTGCATATTGACTCGTGTACAATTAATTGAAACTCTTCTGCAGTCCAGACCACTTTGTTGATTTGCAAAGGCTAGGACTAACGGGAGGAAATGTTCTGTTGATGTTAGTGTCCTGTGGCCAAATCCAAATAAGTGCAGGGCTGTCTAATTTATATTACTTAGGTTTGCACAAAATGGCAGTTTCATGATATTGAATTAATGGAGTGAACCACCTGGGTCTCCCATTGATTCCAATAAGACAAGGCAGTCAAGTGAGGAACGTAACACAGCTGGGCTCAAACATGCTGAGGATGGAGTTTCAGCTGGCTGACCCAGAGGGATCAGTGTTTACCAATGACAGCAATAGATTTTGGATTACATGTACAGTAATGACTGTAGAGTGAACTAGATTGAATTAGTAGGTGATATACAGAATTGTGCCAAAACCAGTTGCGATTAATCCCAACTGGTTTTGGCACAAAGGAATAAACTGTCAGTATTCAATGTAATTGCTTTGTTATATTGGATAGCATATTGCAATTATTATTCCAATAAAGGCAGAGTAAACTTGTTGCGTTGACATGTTTTACTTGGGGCTTTATGTCTCTATTTCCAGTCGCCGAGCCATTAAGATTTGCAGTACAATTTTTTTAAAGCACCACTATGGGTCAAAATGTTACATCTGTTAGATAAATAAGACAATAAAGTCTCTTCACTACTGGCATTAAATTTAGATTAATAGAAGGAAATGTGGCAAGTTTGGAGATTAATAGAAAGCCATAATGAAGTAGCTGATGCCAACTGGCACTGAATGGTTGTGTACTTTCAGAGTTATAATGGTTTGATGTGCTGCCAGCCACATCCATCTGTGGTTCTGATGAACAGAAAACCTCAGCATGCTCCCCTACAGTCAGCTGGAGGTAGTTTAGGCAGTTGCAGATTGATGGCTGATGTTATTGCCTAAATTGTAGGCTGTAGTTTTCAAAGCACTGATCGCTACAGAGTTGGAGAAGCAGAAACAAGAGTTGTCAGATGCCTGTTTGACTTAGCGGGATACAAATCATATTAATAATTTAGTCTATATGAAGTCACAGGAAACTGTTAACCAAGAGAAATATTGTAGCCTTTTCATCAAAATCTAACTCAGAAGCAGATGTTTTGTCCACCCCGGTTTGTTTTTTGTCTGTTGTCTCACTAGTGTTGTCATGGTTTTGCTCACTGTTGCTGTTAATTTTCTGTAATATAGGATAGTGTCTGAAGTTAAAATATTGTCAAATATTGTAATATGATGCATTAAAAATAAGTATTATATTGAAAAAATGCTGTATATGCTGAGTATGTAATTTCTGGCACTTGAGGACACTCAATCAAAACAATAACACAACAACAAATGTGAAGAATTGGTTTGATCAGGTGGCAAAGCAGCATGCGGTTCATGGAATGTTTTATGGCTGGAGAGCTTTGGTGGCAGAATAGACAGCAAACAACAACGACTAGGCCTGGTTCATCAGTGAAAAAAATAAGTACCAAAATAGTCAGAAGTATAAAAATGTGCACATTTTACGCCTGTGTAATCCAAAGGAGAGTATTTAGTAGTGTCAAATGTGGCCACCGTGCATGTTCTGTAAAGTCCCTATGGTTGCTTCACAATAGCAGAAACAGACAGATGATATCATTAAAGGTTACCAAATTGAAGCAGTCAATTGTCTTGAATATAAATAAGGATTCAAATGGACAAAATCCATTCACATTAGATAACAGAGCACACAAAGCATATTTATTTCAGTAACAAATGACTCTTCTTTCGCAAATGTCCCAGCCTATACAAAATATGAAATGTTCAAACATTGTAAATGTGACCACCAAACTATTGTCATAGTGTTTTCCATGTCAGAAGGAGCTGACAGGCGAAACCCTCAAACCTACTGCTGTTTACATAAAGATGTACATGACAACCTCTCGGAGCTAAAAGTAGTTTACACCGTAACCGTTATGAGAGGTAAAATATGTGTGTATAGTGGAACTAGAACATTTTTTTCGTCTTGCAATCAAGATCCTGTCATTCTTCATCGCCCTTTTGGTCACAGCTACTTAATCACACCCACAAGGTTTGACTGAGCAGCTGGTGTCCTTGGAAAGGGCAAAACTATTACATTTTTTAACACTGAAATTGACTTAAACCTCAAATGAATGTATGAATCTTCAATTTATTTCAGAGTGAAGAAAGAACAATTTGACCGACTTCTTTGAGTATCAAAATACATGCTGAAAGAGGCAGCTGCTTTCCTAACTGTTAAAGTATTTTCATCTCGATGCGACATGGACACTCCACTGCCCTGTTATGCCTACGTTTGATGCGTGATGTATTTATATGTGCAAAAGATATGTATGGTGGACCGCCCTATAATGCAGTGTCTGTATTTGTGCATTAGAATGACAGTTCATCAGTGACAGTGTCTGAAAAGGGAGATTCAAACAGACAATGTCTCCTGCATCACATCTAATGAATGAAGGAGTGTCACATTATGAGAGGAAAAGTTAGCTTTGTATTACTATTTAGCAAAAAGTTAGCTAAGTAGCCAAATAAGAACTAAGCATTATGACCATTGTTATCTGTCATCTTGTAATTTGATGTTTACTGACATATTGAATCCGAAGGATTTTAACTTTTGATCAATTTCAGTATATAGTATTTAATGCATAGTGAGTGATACAACATCCTGAGGCATGGCCTTTTTGGTGAACCTGTGTAATGCACTGTTTTACTGTACATTATTGAATTTTACTGGTTAAAACATGTCCAGGCTGAATTTCAAAAGTCTTACTATCTGCCATTGTTTGGCATTCAGAAGGAAAAAAACGCAGTAGTTATTGTGTTTGATGACTTGTATGACCTGTGAACAAGAGGGGTGTGTGTGTGTGTGTGTGTGTGTGTGTGTGTGTGTGCGTGTGTGTGTGTGGAGGTGGGGTTATTATGCATTTTAATAGAGTCATGAATACTAAACAAGCAACGGTACTGTGTGTGTGTGTTGCCTCCAAACAGTTGTAAGTTCATTAAGGTATACCTTTTGAGGTCATTTAAATCTAATTTTGATGAAAGGAGATAGATTTTTAATGGTTTGATCAGTGAAAGGAGAGAAACGTGTCCGCCTCTAAAAATCCCAAAACAAGTTCCTTATTGTTCTGAGTCTGTGGTTCAGTCCTTGAGAGTCTTCTTCTCTTCCTGCTGCTGTTTTGATTATCATCACTCAGTTTTGCAAGGCTCTCTCAGCTGTCATTGTAAGGCCTCATATGAACATTATACTGTATACTAAAGTGCAGTAGCTCCCATTGCAGAGCCACAGTAGATGTTTTATGCATCATACACATGTAATTCTCTGGTAATGTAATTTAATTAATTTCCATCCATTCAGTCCAGAGTGCAGGAGGTTGTTCAATAATATCAACTGTGTGCCTGCATTTATATAGCTGACAGCATCATCAAAATTACTATATTCAGTGACTATTCCTGGACAGGAACTTCATCTCTGTATGGCATTTTCACTGGAGGTGGTAAATTGAAGCTTTAAACAATCTACATTATATTATCTCAGCAGGAATTCATTCTTTACTCTACAATTTGCAACATCACAAACATGTACCTTCACAGACATAATGTGTCTTTGAGAGCTGAAGGAGAAGAAATCAAGCACAGGATTATCTTGTACAATGAATGCCTGTTCAAATGTAGCAAACAGATTGTGGTGATAGATGAAAAGCAGTGAGGTGTATACTGGTGGTCTGCCAGCACAGAGTTGTGAAGTCAAAAATATGACGAGATGCTCAGTCTCTAGTCAACTAAACGAACCAAGAGAGGTGTGAGCTTCATGCCAGTTTTTGCTGTATAGAGGAACTGTCAACTTACTAAACTGGAGAGTACTGAATGAATTGTTAATGAACTGCACAATTCATTGGATGATGAAGGAGGCCAAGTACACACGAGGGGAATATAAAGCTCCTCACACCCTTCTCCATCCTGTTTTAAATGAACTTTCCATAATGATGCTCATCGGTGCATAGTGAAAACTGTCTTCACCATACGGAAGAAGAAGTTCGTTGGACTGAGTATGCACTTTGTAAAGCTACTGCACAAGAGCAGCATGAAATATGAATCAAGAAATGACACATCTACATGCATTTTGTCCTCAGGAAAATGTCTACCATGATATAACTGAGTTCTCATGAATATCTGGGGAGCCTATACAGGCTTTCACTTTTTTCTGCCTCACCCACTGTTGTGTCTTAATAAATGAAAGTAATCTTGTTGAGGTAGGAGAAAGCTTAAGACATTCCAGCACAATACTGAATATTTCATTAGGGTTTCCAGTGTTCCCATGCTGCAGCTAATGATGATCCAAGCCTCCCCCAGACCGCTTCCATCCCCTCAAACATACTCACTTCACTTTTTCTTGGTGTCAAGTGAATAATAAGAGACGATCATTACAGCCCAATAAGCTACAGCACCAAAGAGTTTAGTGGCCCTCGCCCACCATCCTTTGCTTATGAATGCATCTGAACAGGGTGCTTGCCGGTACACCATTAGAGATAGTTCTATTTTTTCCTCAGAAATGTCTGGGTTGCACAAGAGTGTCCGTCACAAAATGTATTCAGGTGAATAGGTGAATATTTTTTGTTCTCTTCCTGTGCTTGAATGAAGCTGAAGGTGCAGACAGAGATGGAAAAGGGAAACAAATCTACAAGTAACAGACACCATCTGTCAGGTTTCCCTGCCTTGGGCATTTTTTTTCCCACAAGAAGTGATGGGACCTTCAACCATTTGTCGTCACACACTTGGGCTTGTCTTGTCAGACTGTTTTGCCCAAGGCTCCTGAGCATTCACATCATCTTGTTTGTAGCTTCTACATTCTCATTTGTCCTTTTGTTGCATTTTTCTCTGCAACCCCCAGGACAGCAATAAAAGTTCAGGACCTCTAGGTGTTTGTCATAAACAATCCTCCTTCACACATGATTTTCTACCCATTCTTTACATCAGTCATGAGAGGAAGGGATGTGGTGATTGTTCCCTGTCGCTCTCTTGCTATGGTCAAGATCTGAGCACCACAGACCGAACTGTCTGCGTCCACATGTGCTATATTTTCATTTAGAATCTGAAAGATTAAGTTCGATGAAGACGATGCCGACACAAAATCTTTTTTTGTGGTGGACTTAGCACATAAATGGAAAAAAAAAGATTTAACCAGCAGCAGCTAAAGAGTTTATTATATGACCTAATATGGGTTGGCTTCACAGCATGCATAGAGGAAATGTTAATGTTGTCACCAACTCCAGATATTGTGTTGTTAGGCAGTTAAAATTGAAACCCTCTAAAGTCTATAAATGGGGACATTTTCACATTTAAGAGACTGTCACTGTTGTTTTGTCTGTTGACATGTCTATTCGGTGCTGATTGTCAACAGGAAAGTATAGTGTGTTACAGATTAATTGATAGTTTATATATATATATATATATATATATATATACACACAGACTATGGACCATGTAAAAGGTGGACATTGTTTACAACTCTGCCAGAGGAATGTTTGAATAGAAGTCAACAAAATTTCACCTTTTGCTGCTTTGGGAAAGCAGTTGAAGTCACTCTCTTCTCTTCCTACTGTGTAAAGAGATCTGCGGGAAATTTACTGCCACCTCAGAAGAGCAGCAGGCAGGTCAGTGTGGCACTCTTTGATGTGCAGATATTTCACCTGCTGCAGCTCCTTGTGTGTTTGCGTGTATGCATGTGTGTATGTGTGCAAGAAGTGGCTGGAGGCTGTCACCCGAGGCTGAGCCTGAGACACCGTTACTATGGGAACAATTCTCCAATTGGATGACAGACAGGAAAGACATGTTAAGGGATGGATGTTTTTGTAAGAGAAGACAAACAGAAGTTCCACCCCAGAGGGAGCATGTGTAAGTGTGTGTGTGTGTGTGTGTGTGTTTGTGTGCATGTGAGAGAGACTGTGTGTTCATATTTCCTAAAGAGGTGCATGATTTTTCATGTTTATTCTCATTAAGTGATTGCACTCATTTTAATTTGACACGTTTATGTGAAGCCCCATTCAGATTTATTGTTCACAGATGATGGGCCATTTTATTAAAAGACATAATACTGCATTTCTTCCCAGTGTGCAGTGCATGTGTGATGAATCAGTGTAATAAAGAACTGGATGTTCAATGATCATTAACTCACAGCCAAAAAACAAACAAAAAAGGAACACATCTATGTTGAAATCAGATCAATACAGGCTGTGAATAATTATTCCCTTTGATTAAGACACATTTAACAAATAATAATAAATAAAGGTCTTGAAAAGTCCATCATAATATTCTGTAAAATGTAAATATGACGGCTTTAGCACTTCATTAATTCGCACTTTGAAAAAGGTGGAAGAGTAGCTTTAAAAAAAATATTACTGTTGTCATCTCAGTAGAGCTACATGACTGGAATGGGAATGTAAATCACTTGGGATGTGAGTATAAATATGCAGGTAGATATGTAAATTTGAGGTGCTAATTTGAGATCTGCAAAGCTATGCTCTGTGCTGTGGAGAAAGCCAAGGTTCAACTGTGTTTGAAAACATTAGTTTAGGCCACAGCCTGTCTCCTGAATATGCATGTCAGCTTACAAAGCTTCAGCTCACATCGCTACTTTTCACAAGGCGCGGCTGAATGAGGGGCCATGCCGCAAACACTGTTTGTGTGTGTGTGTGTGTTGCATGTGTGTTGGCTGAGCATTTACATTGCAGATTCACTTTCTGACACAAACGCTGCAGAAACAGAGACAGTAGTGGGAGTCTGAGACATGCTTTTGTTACTAATCCAGGTTAATTCAAGACAGTTTGAGTGCAGCGCTGAACACAGTTACACACCCTGTGTGTTGAAATGAGTGGTCTTCAGAGGAAAACAGCTATGCCTCCAAGTCGCACTTACATAAAAGGAGGTCATTCTTAAGATGGAAATACCTCAATCTGTGCTGAGACTTCTGCATAGTGAACATGGACATGAAAATTTAATGGCAATGAAGTTTTATGAAACTGTGCCCTTGGAAGTTGACGCATAGTATTTCACAAAGAGATCAAAACTGTGCTATAACTCTCAGAGGCATTTACATCCACATATTGTAGAATAAACAGGAAAAATACCTGGATCACATAGTGTTTATTTTAATTTTATTGGAGGAGGAAATGCAATTGCTGTCCAGTGAGACGTTTGCTTTTGGCTGAAAACTGCGTGAGGAGAAAACATCAAGGAGAAAACATTACCATCATTTGACTGAGAGATTATGATCAACTGATTATTAAAGGAAACTACCCATTGATCTATGATGACTTTAGTGGTCTCTTCTCTGCCTGTAGTTGTAAATTAAATATCTGGATAATTAATAAACAACACTAACATATTTTATTCATTTAATAATGCACATGACAATAATCATAAAATTGAACTACAGTGTATGTGGGCTACTATTCACTGCTGGGAATAGCTTTTATACCTCTGTGAGTTTGGTATGTTATCATTTACATTTTCCAAGTGAAGTATAACTCATTGTACATGTACAATTTCTGTATGTTTTTACATCAAAGTGGGATAGTATAGGCAGAATGAATGACATATTCAGAGCTCCATCTATCACACATTAGAGGGAAAACTTCTATTGGTCTCATTCCCCACAGGATACTGCAGACTGAACATACAGTAAACCTGTTGGGTATACTGGGATTCTACCACTTTACTTAGAGCTTGTGCTAAGCATAAGTAAAGGGCAGCTGTTGTATATATGTATGTATACATACTGCAAGATTGTCATTTATAAAATTTAAAAGAGAAGTGATGTTTTAAGGTAAATTGCAAAGTTTGTGTTTACATAGCTGCACAAACTACAGGTGTGTCGCATCCATGGGGAATTGACACAGTGCATCTCTCGCATCCCCAGTTTAAAAAAAATATATCAATACTTAGAAATGCTTTCATTATGTTGATTTTTTCCCTGAATAATTTGTAAATTCACATGACACACTATGGTTCATATATACACTAATGTACTGACCTAAAGCTGTGGATTTTGGAACAGTGAATCGTTCATCAGTGTCTGACCTCAGTGAGTTCAGACACGTTCAGACAGTGATGTATGGAGCCTGTCTCATGCTCCTCCCCTACTGGATGAAACAGTTGAAAACATTTAGCTGTGCTGTGTCTCACTTTCTCCTTTTATACAGTATGTGCCTGTTTTTGTAGCCACCACACTGTAGGTCATGAATTTCTTGATTTTCTAAAAGGTTTGTGTGTGTGCATGTGTGTGTGTATTTTCAATGCCTAATATAGTTCTAGCAAATGTGGCATCTAATTAACTGTCAGGACTTTGCCAGAGAGATATGATGGATAATGTGGAAGGGTTGTATTAATAAAACCCAGCCAAGCAGAGTAAAGCGTAGATGTGGGAATAGGGATGCCGGTGCTCTGGGGTACTATTGGATGCAGTGTGTGTGGGTGTGTGGGTGTGTAGATGTGAGCGTGAAGTCAGTTGTTGTGTGAATTGTTACTTGCTCACTCCTGGGGACTAGAGACTGGGACGATTTAGCAGCACTGTGCAGTCAGAGTCATGCTGCAGAGTCATTTGTGATTTACTGTGTAATTGGCCCATAATTTGCCAGCTGGTTTCCAATGTAAAAAAGGAGAACTGAGTCAACGTTTGTCATCTATACATTTGCAGTTGTATGTCACTCAGGATTTTTGATTAAGTGCATTGTGTAACTATATTACAAAGGTAAAACAAAATTGGAAAAAATGTAAATTTAAGCATTTGAGCACATTTGCTGCTTTTCAAACACTCCAAAAACACTCCAAAAACAAATAAACACAAAAACATTATAATGTTGATATGGCATTAGTGTGCTGTGCCACTGCAAGGTGACCTACCTGTATTAAGCCATTTGCAAACAATGAAGTTTTTCAGTCAGTCACAATACAAAGGGAAAAGGAATTCACGGCCTCAGCTAGTGACCTTGCTCATAGCCAGAAACAGGAACTCATGTTTCGAACACCTAAGTCGTTTTGAACGAAGTGAAGCAGACTGCATGTGCTATTGACTCATACATGAATGCATGATGTGTGTCTCTGTATGCTTTGTTGCTTATGGGCGCAGAGCTGAGTTTGAGTGCAATGGCCTTAAAACTGCCACAGTCCCCACTTTCATTAAACATCCTGTTTCCCTCATGTGTATCAACCTGTCTCATGTCCCTGAGCTTCACCAAGTCCTTATTTCACCCTTTTCCTTTTCTCATGTTTCACCTTTCTTCTTCACGTCCTGTGTGTCCCCCTGTGAGAGGTTACACCCACCCTCCAACTCTTCACCACCAATATCATTAGTGACTCCGTTGACAGGTCCAGCTGCTGCTTTCTTGCCAACCAGGGTATTTTAGCTCATAACATAGCAACACATTTATGATGGGGACATGACATGGTTGAAGTTTCTTTGGAGGATAAAGAGAGGAAGGTTTAAATTTACTTCACATGGTTAAATTCAACCATAACTGAGAATTCTGTGGTTCAAAACAGTCTTGTGGATTTTGTTTGTGTTTTTGCTATGCTGCTTTGTTCAGAATAATGTCTCCACCTGAAAGAATAGCTGTCTGATAACAACCAGTGCAAATCATCAAAATGTTAATGTGTATACTATGGTATGACAAAGATGCTGTAATGTTAAATGTCTAATTGCTATGCAGTATCAGGTGAGAAGCTGGATAGGACAAGTCAGGGTACAATGATTCAGCATTAAAAGTCATGTCATCAGTTCTCAGGGGTAATGAATAGTGAATTCCATTTCCATGATAGAGCTATAAATGTCTTTTTTTCCAGCTCGGGAGCATATTTCTTATAATTCATCTCTCACTGGGGGATGTATGCCGGTGAATAACATGCTTGTCTTTATTTTTAACCTCAGAAAAGTACTTGCACATGTTACAGTTAGTGTAGATGAAAAGTATAGATGACTCTTTCTTTTGTGTTTCTGGAGTTGAACCCTATAAATGTAAAGAGTTCAAATCCTCTGTAGACAAGCAGCATGTATTGAAAATATGCATTACTGTAATTCTACAGACTCATGTGTTCTTCTGAACAATTATGTTAATGGCAAAATGATAACATTATTTCATAGTTGCATTTTCATCCAGTGATTGCACACCAACACCAAAAGGAAAACAAATCAACATACATCTCTAACAGGCAGTTGAGAAGACAGGTGTGCGAGAGAGTGGAGTATGCTGGGAATCTGGCAGGTAGTTTCACACTTGCTGTTCTCAGACGCTTCACAGGAAAAGAGAGAAAAGTCAAAAAAAAGGTTTAAAGTGCAGTGTGTAAATCTTAGCTAAAATTATTTTCAAATGACAGAAAAATAAATCTGTAAGAGTATAATGGGAAGCTGAGGCTTCAGCTATCAGGCTCTTCTTCTATGGAACCAGCTCCCACTGTCAGTTCAAGAGGCGGACACCCTCGATGTATTTAAAGAGGAACTTAAAATCTTCCTTTTTGATAAATCTTATACTGTACTTACGGCTTGCTCAGGGGAGACAGTAAAGATTCTTAGTTGTGCTGCCATAAGCCTAGATGGCTGGAGGGGATCTTTTATTGTGTACTGAGCACTCACTTCCTTACTCCCTTATACTCTTTGGAAGCAGATTATGGCATGGCACTAACATTGTTCTATCTCTTCTCTTTTCCTTTCTGTGCACTCTCTCTGTCCTTATTCTATACACCTACTGTACAGAACGCCTCATATCTCCACTGAATATCAAAGAAAAAAAACAACGATCTTATTGAAAACAATCAGTCACGAAATGTTAGCACCCACATATGTGGTTTCAAGTCTTGAAGTTTCAGGAGTGAATGGAAAGAACGCTACACAGTTACCTGATGCAATAATCAAAAGAAAATGCCTGTCACTGCCACCAGTGTCCTCACTATGCACTGGTGGGATGAATAGTCATTGGACCTTTAATTGGTGGTGAGGCCAGTGGATAGAGTGTTACAGGGTAGGTTGCTCAGTTATGAGGATAATTCCCAATGCAGACTACAGACACATACAGAAAATATTTTTATGTGGATGGCTGTCTCACAACTGCGTCTTCAGTTCAGAAGGCAGTGCAGCTGACATCCGAACTACAAGAACAGAGCTGCACTGTGCAGCACAAAGAAGTACGATAGAGGGAAAGACAAAGTCTCATGATTCAGACAAGGACCAGTTCCCAACTGACCATACACTGACACTGCAGTGTAGTGTGTAGGATGACACATTCAGGATTAGCATTGTAATCTCTGAAAAGCCACATAGAGAGAAAGAAATACTAAATAAAGTTTTGAGTTTGATCCACTTGACTTTCTAGCAGCTGCAACACTAGCAGCTAAACAGCTATTAAATCAGCTCTGTAAACAAGGCTACAATTGGGATGAGCTGATACCTGCATTTCATTCTAAGCTGCATTAAACCCAACACCTCCGGAATGCCACAGTCCTTACAGATGCATCATTTTGACTGACTGATACTGAACAGTACAATTCCATATGTGAAATTGTCTTAAACAACCAAAATAAGAAAAAGCCTCTGCACTTTTATGTGTCAGAGGAGTGGTTTAGATATTACACTGATTCAGTGTGTCTATATGACTATATTGCCCCAGTACATAAAGGCATTGAGTAGCTGTATTTCTAACAATACTGTTCCTTCTCATCCGTGAAGTTTAGTGATTGTTAGCTCTGCAGTTGTTCTGCAGTAGGTACCCCTTTGTCCATAAAGATGTAGGGAAATGTCCTCTATTTTCTGGCCCAGCACACAGATGGCGGGTGTCTTCTCTGAGGCATAATCTCTCAACAAAGCTGAGATAAAGCAAGTTTAATACTGTAAAATCCTCAGGTCTTATCCTTGCACTAGTGATACCATACATATGTCTCCACATCTAGGGGGAGGAGTGACAAGTGTCTGGCCAGATGTCCAGAAGATGTGACAAGGCTCCTTTGTTACTACTACGTCTACAGTTAAAACCAAAAGAAAGCACTCTCTGACTACAAACATCCTCTAAGGCTGCTCAGATACCCACTTTGTCAATGCACTCAAGTGGTGATCTGTATCTCAGGCACTATCAAAATCTAATTATTTCTACCTTCGAACATGACTTCCATCCCCAGAAAATTTCAATTTTTCGTCAAAATCAATCTTTTGTTCTGTGAGTTGGGCTGTGCACACTTCTCCCCCCAAGGGTTTTTGTTTTAAAAGTCTGAGCAGACATTTTTATGCCTGTCATATCTGGCTGCAGGAATGTTCCAAAGCTTTTTGTTTAAATCAAACTGTACTGACATGATATAATAGCAGGGGCAAATTACATGTGTAAGCTTTTTGGTCAACACCATTGACTGTTATTATTATATAGCTGTGTAGTTCAAGAGAGCTGTATACTGTTACTCAGAGTGTCTAGTCTGCACCAACAGCCATCTGAGATGTTCAAGATACTTATGCAGCATTTATTTAGAAGCAGAAAGCAGCACCTGAATCATTGCTCACTTAACATCATGTCCCTATAATAGTTTTGCTTCATCATACAGGACTGCATTCTACTCAAGGGACAGAATTACCAAAAAACCTGATACAAATCAAAAACGGGATAGACAGGCTTTACCTGGGATTTGGCCTTGTGATATGACCTTGGGTGTAATTAAGAGAAAGATAAGTGAAGAACAGCAGTAATGGTAAAAATACTTATTTTTTTATAAACGCGTGATATATGTCTGTATATTTGAGCAACTGAACAATAAAGATCTATATATACAGTGTATGGATATATTATTATTTTTTAATATAACATCCTGCTCTGTCTGCTATAGATGAAATGCCCTTAATGTTTTCTTTCACAAATTACAGACGAGTAAATGGGGAAGACGAGAGAGCCTGCTGAGCTCTATTACTGTTGTAAATGTCTTTTTTGCAATGTGGATGTAAAAGTCTGCAGTATGTGGTAAGATGCAGGAATTAACACCTTGATTTTTTTTTTTTCCAGTGAGACCCTCTAGAAGCTCAAAAACAAAATTAAATCATTGCCTGCCTGCTCCATCCTGAACTCATGACACTAGCCTCACAGAAACATGCTAATTAAACTGCACAGCCTTATACTGTATAATCTAAACATCTTCTATTGAATACCAAGTGCCTAACTGTGATTTCTGCAGGAAATTATATTGCTGATGAACAGGAGATACATCATGGAAGTATAAAAGCCTATCAGGGAAAAGCAGTCACAGTCTTATTGTCTTTGAAAAATATACTCACCGCAGCACATCCTCTGAGTTGTGGCGTTACAAAAAGAGCTATTTTAGCCTCTAATTAGCCAAATATTCTGACCCAGATATAATTGACTGGCTTTGAAAGTAGAAGTCAATATGCTTGCAGGCAGCACGTCTCTGAGGGGTATCTTATCAGCGAAAGCAGAATCCCCACAGAGGTGACCCACCATCAGGTCTCTCTCCTCCCCAGACAGATCAAAACCAAATTGTGCCATCTGCTGAAATCCAACCACCAGTCCTTGAAAGCTCAGCTACAGTTTTCACCTTGAAAGTGATAATGAGGATTTGCTCTTTGTTTTTTTCTTTATACTCTGGTACACAAGTACCCAGACAGAAATTCATGATTTATGGTATATTGTCGACTTATTACAAGCAAATACTATTTTCTATTTAAAAATTTGCACAAAGGCGAATGGGGAAAAGCATAAAAGCAATCAATTATGTTATTATTGAGGTTCACTGGGTTAAAAGGGAGAGCTGTATCTATTTGAAAACAAGGGCTTGAAAATTTGGCACAACCTGGAGTGGAAGTGGCATCTCTGTACTGAGTACATAATCTGCACCTTTCTTTCTGTGCTCAGCGGCTGTGTGTTGTCTCCTCCACTTGTGCAAACTTCCTCTCCACTCTCAACTTCCTGCGGATTGTAAGGTCAGGGACTTTCCACACTCTCAAGATGAAGAGGTGCCTCCATGTCCAGTCCACTGTCCTCCACCTTTGTTTGTGTGGGAACCAGCTATGTGGCATCTGGTTGGTTATTTGGGCTGCAGGGGCTGTGTGACTCAGCCGACATTGGGTATAGTAGACAGTATCTGAACTCATTAAACTAATGAATGCTGGGGTGCTGTAAATTATGCTTTAGGAGGAGAGGAGAGGAGAGGAGAGGAGAGGAGAGGAGTAACTGACCTCTTTGAAAAATCAAATAAAGTATATGAGAGACAGGTTTTGGCCTTAAAATATAATGTATTAAACTCTCTGAACACTATGCTTTTTAGGATGTATTTTTGAAGTGACCTGGTGTCAGTTACAGTTGTGTGCATATTTATATGTTAAAATAATTGATTGAAAGCTACATCCTGTGACCTTTTACAAATGTTTTGTTGACTACACAAGTCCTAAATATCTACACTTTCCATAAAAATGCATTTGTGAAGTTTCGTCTGTGTGTTTACTGTAGCAGCCAGAGTTCAATAAAAACACTAAAATTATCCTCTTTGAATTCTTTGATTTCTTGAAGTAAATGGCATTGGACTCACTTCAGAGTAAAGTTATTTGAATACAGATAGCTTTTCAAGTGGAAGTGCACTGATGAGCCAGCTGATGTGCAGGAGGGTGAGCCTGCACACACAAAGGTTACATAGATTACATTATTTATTATTACTCTTACTGTTAGTCACCAAGTGGCAACTGGTCATGACATCACCCATAAGAATTGACTCCTGTTGGATGATACCAGCTGTCACCTTCATTTATGTTATTGGAAAACATGTAAAAAATATATCTTGAATATATATATCTGCTGTGAAAAGGTCTATTACATCAAGTTTATTCAAGACATGACCATTATGAACACATGTTGTATAAGTTAAACTCATTGCCAGTTTGCAAATATATTAGAACGACTTTCACTCACATCATTCAATCCAAATGCCAATGATCACACAGTTCGACAGACATAAAAACAAAGCTTGTCCACAGTACTGTGCCATACTTTTTTCATCTAATTTGCTCTAATCTACATAATGTTCTACTGAAGAAGACCCAAAACTTTCAACTGAGACCAACTCCGCAGGAAAATGTTGAAAAATTATGGAAAATTATGAATCAAGTGGAAAGTGGACTTTCTGTCTTTTTTAGTATATACGGCCTATTTACATTTTGTGCTGCCTGTCCATTAACATCATATATACTGTGTCAAATCGAGTAATGAGTGTCCATCCACACTTTGTCATCACTGAGAGCATCATGCCAGTACTAGGCAGTCACTGACAAGGAAAATAAATATGCTATTATTCATAATTAATTATGATTTATTTTTGGTCATGGAAACACTGATGATATTAACAAATAAAAGTCTATTCTTGAACCTTAACTTCGGTCCTATCCTGATCTCTAACCTTAACCTTATGCTTTGACTTATACATAACAACAGCTATTTTATTGTAATGATGGGCCAAGAGGACATTCAGAATGGTTTTACAGCCAAGGTTTGGTCACAGTGCCCTTTTCTTGGACCACTTTAGAATTATATTTTAAATTTTAATGGGTTTTTAAGGTTTGCTTTTGAAGTGAAGTTCAAATATACAGTATATCCTAAATTCAGATTAAAAAGGGGGCAGCCTTATTGTCCAACTAAAAGTATGTTTTTGTGTATGTTTTTTATCCACTACTTTCAGAAAAGAATTACATTAACTATATACTGTATAAATCATGTAATGATAACTGCAGAAGAACAAAGGCCATAAACAATTCATAGAGCGGGACTTAAAGTTGAGTTGTAATGTAATCATAACTGAGGTCCACAAACACCCAGAAGTAGCCTCAGATTAAAAAAGTCATATTACAATAGAGTAAATTACCTTTTAGAGAGAAATCTGCAAGAGTCACTAACACAGGCAACTGCCTTCTGAAATCTCTTGATCAACAAATTCTTATACACTTTGTGACTTCCTACAATCCAGCAATGTCTCTCAAGCCCTGCAGAGATAAATATCCAGCAGCAGTGATTCCTCACACATGTATTATGCAGTAAAGGCCCTCACCTAACAGAATCCCTTAAGTGCAGGAAGCCCATACAGGGGAATCTTTATTATGGATTACATGGGGCATTTGGCTTTATTGCCCTATTTTCCTGAATACAATGGAATGTTTTACTTAGTAGCTTGATAAAACATGCAATGTATGGTGTGTTAGTGGAAAGTAAAACAATGTCCATCCAGTCACCACCATAAAAGCCCCCTGTCTGATACAAATGATGCCCCTACGAAAAACAACAGGGAATGTAAATGTGAGCAGATTTTTTTATAAATGTCATGAGGATGTGTTGCAACAAATATGTCTATACAATATCCACCTACAGCCAGCAATGTTGCAAAGGGGTGGTGTTAATTCATGTTTTTGTTTTTTTTTTTCATTACTTTAGTTTCAGTCAAATGTATTTGCAATTAGATATTTGCTATCACATTAATGACAGATATTAGTTTTAGGTGACACGTGATCGGTTTTGTGTTTGTTATGTATTATGTATTTGGAATGCCTTTATTGTCATTGTACAAGTACAACGGAATTACTTCCACACCCATGAACCACATACAAACATCAATTAGTCCACAGTTATTACTGGTTGAACGTAATAATGGCACACATCTGAACAGCACATAATCATTTGATTGTATATGTACCCTAAACTTTAAACAGTCAGTCATCCAAATAGAGGCATAATGGGTGTGTGGCTTCGCAGAAGATCAACGCCGGAAGGGGGAAGGAGGGGGAGGGAGGGAGCGTGCGGGTGTGTGTGCAGGTTGGTAGGCTGTTATCAGAGTCTGTCCGTGTGCACATGTAGGATCCTACATCCTTGAGATGGGGTGGAGTAATATATTTTATTGTAATTTTGAAACCCTGCAACAAACAAAAGGTGTGGAGATAACATCTGTGTTTAACTTTGAACACAGTTTAATGGATTTCGCTGAACTAATCTGTAATGACAATGTGATTGTCACAATGCCATTGCTCTTTGTGTCTAATTGGTAAACCTGTTTCCAGTTCCACAGGTGATGTGATTAAGTCAGTGAAGCATACGTCACTAAAACAAGATGTGTGGTCGACTTATTTTACTCAGCCTGCTACCATGACAACCTGGACCCAAGCAAGGGCTGAAAGATGGATGGATCATTTGATGCTGTATTAGTCATATACATACTTGTACCTTATTGCAGGTCCTTCATGTGACTGGACCAGTTTTTACTCTCTGCATTGTCCAAGTCAACCTGTGCTTGAGACTTGACCAGTGCCAAACAAGGAAGCTAAGCAACCAATGCAACAATAACACCAGCATCACTCCTTAGCCAAAACAATATCGTGCTCTAGGATTTTTTTTTCTTTCCACAATTGACTAAAGAAAGTTTTCCCCCCTTATAAGCTGTGGTTTTTCATAAACTCTCTTCATAGCATGTTGTGCACTGGCTTCTCCACCTGTATCTCAAAATGCCCCACCTCATTTATTGTAGAAATGTATTAGTCTGTTTATCCAGAATATGATGGTCCTTTTCCCAGTGAAGCAGATGGTTTTATTTTGCTCACAGTATTTTTCTAGCACAGTTAAAATAAAATTCATTCTTTTTTTTCTACTTTGTTGAGCAGGTTTGACGAGCAGTAATCATTTGTGTAGGCTAAAATAGAGGTGAAAAACATACGAGATAAGGTCATGTTCTGTTATTTGCATACTTTTTCCTGTCATCTTTCCATTTCTACCACCATGGTAAATGATACAGTTCTGTGTGAATGTTTATAGAGTATCAGGAATGGCATATTTTGCTTTAGTGACATAACACAAACACATTGCACAAAACATTCACACAGTCCTGGTGAATGACAAACAAAGGTATTTGTGGATGATAGAAAACAGTTGAATCTGTCTTCCTTTCATGTCTTAAATAAAATGATCTGTTAGCAAAAGCTGAACCAAAAGTAGGGAGGCTGATGCTGAAATGTTCACAGTTTATATCAGAATCCATTAAAAATAATACATGGCCCTGTGTGACAATAATATGGCAAGGCTCTTCAGAATGGAAGGATTCTAAATGTTACTGATAATCATATTTTTTAAATCATTTTCTTGGACTCATTTAAAACCATTCGACAAAGCATACTGATGAAACGCCACCTACTATCCAGAGGGCAGAAATAAAACTCTTATGTCCTATATCACCACCTGAAATCACACCTTTCACAGCTCCTATGTATCCACCAGCATTTTCTTGGAAAAATTGCAGTTAATGCCCATTTAGCTGTGTGCAATTCTGGGAAATACGCCTCTCAAATTTTAAATTGCTAAATGTCAGGATTTTTTTTTTAAATACAGTAACTTTATCTTTATTCATTCAGTCCTTTAACAGTTTCTGTTATGGATGCATTGTGGGTATAGGAGCTATCTGTGATGTGAACATAACATCCTGGAATGATATCTGATGATAGTACTATTCCAAAACATTTGATATTGTTTTGAAGCTGCTAGTGGGTAAATGAAACAACAAACCAGAAAAACAACATATCAGTAATGCTGTGTAAATTTGTACCTCATGCGAAAGCAGCAGCTTAACGTAGTGTTAAGGCTCCACTGACATTAACCGGCACTCAGTTTGGAAATGTGGAAATGATCATAATGTCTTAAATAAAATTAGAGACATTCTAAAATTGGAGAGATATATAGACATTTTGTTTCATGACATTTCGAGGCCATAAAACTGGGCTTGTTATCAGAATGTAAGGGATTTAAATTGCTGTTTACCATCTGTAAAAAAGAATAAAGCCTTCTCCTCTCCCTTGATCTGTTGATGTGCCCTTGATCCAGGAATAAACAGCCCTCTACTTTAATGGAGCTGTCCAGTGCCTGTGGTAAAGGTCAAAAGTAGTTCATCGCCACGTCTGCTCTATAAAGGGCATGTCATGGGTATTTATCAGATACTCCACGATGTGGCATTCCCTTCATCAGTATATTTTAATCACCAACTGGATCTTGTCACAAGACATCAGGATAATGTGCAACTTTGCTTTGTCAATAATCTATCCTGTCAAATGTGGAGTCAAACACATCATTTAAGTGTTGAAACATCTTCCCCAATAAACAGATCTTCTCGTCAATAAAGTGGATTGAATTATCTATTTAACCTTGCCATCCTCATCTTCAGAAAAATGATGGAGCTGAGCAACACACAGAATCACTGTCACACTGAACACACCTCTTTTCATGTATAAAGAAATCATGATTTCATCTATATTGAAAATAACTTCCAACTATTAACTATTAAGGGATAGTAGAGCATTTTGAATGACAGCATCAAATATAACATATGACAGATGGAGTCATATTCTAATGATGCACGTACTGTAATTTCTCATCTGTCCATCAACTCCTTCTATTCAAGATTCAAAACAAACTGTTTTGATTTCTTGATGAAAAACAATCTCTGTCCATGTTCAATATTTCAAATTTTGCCAGTGTATCTGTTTGTGTGTACAACCCCAATTCCAAAAAAGGTTGGGAAGCTGTGTAAAATGTAAATAAAAACTACATGCAATAATGTACATACTTCATAAACCCATATCTTATTCCCAATAGAACATAAACAACATACGATCAGATGTTGAAACCTGAGACATTTTACCATTTCATGTAAAATATGAGCTCATTTTGAATGTGATGGCAGCAACACATCTCAAAAAAGTTGGAACAAAATGCTGGAAAAGTAATGACACAAATCAAAAACAAATGGAGGAGCAGTTGACAACAAATTAGGCTAATTAGCAACATGTCTGTAACATGACTGGGTATAAAAGGAGCATTACAGCCTCTCAGACGTAAAAATGGGCAGAGGTTCACCAATCTGCGATGATCTTCATCTAAAAGTTGTAGAACAATTTCAGAAAAATGTTCTGAAATTGAAAAATGAGTTCTTGCCCAATTTACTAGTACAAGCTTTCATCACCTTCTTGTCTGATCAGCACAAGGCTCATTGTCCCAGGCTCCTTCCACTGAAAACATGGTTTGGGCAATTGAGAGTCTCCTCTTATTCCTCACACAGCTGCAACTTGGTGTCAGATTTAACAACCAGACTCCGCCCCGCGCACTAGTCCCCACTGTCCGTCCCTCCCTCTTCCTCCTCTCCCTTGCTCAGTTCTCAGCCCACTTATTGTCATTTCTCAAAATCTGGAATTAGCCTCAGAAGAGGGGGTCAAGTTTATCCTTTAAAAAGTCAGTAACTGTTGGACATAACTGTTTGTCAAAATAACAATTATGTTTGATTGTAAACATCAATCATAATGAATCAGAAACACGCTTTAACATTTTTTCCAATATCCAATACTATGATACTACAATGATATGATGAATTCATTTCAAATTTTCAAATAGAATGCTGTTGAATCAAAACTATTTTTGTGGAATACACCTTTAAAAGTGTAAGCACACTATTTGGGGTGGAATGATCCTTTAAAATGTTGAGTACTTAGAAAAAAAAATAGTAATTTTTGTGAAATTAACCTTTAAAACTACAAGTGTTTAGATAGTAATATTTAGAGTTTATATTTAGAGTTGAATGTACCTTTAAAACTTTTTTCTGCACAATAATTAGCTGAATAAGGTGTGTGTGTGTGTGTAGAATCAGTACTTTGAGAAGTTTTGTGGAATAAACCTTTAAAAATGTAAGCACACTAACATTTTGTGGGGGGGGGGCGATGAACCTTTAAAATGTTTAGCACTGAGATTAAGTAGTACTTTTTGTAGAATAAACCTTTAAAAGTATAAGTATTCAGACAGTAATGTTTTGGATGAAATGTACCTATAAACCTTTTTATTCTGTTCACCCTAACTAGCTGATGTGAATCAGGTGTGTGTGTGTGTGTGTGTGTGTGTGTGGCACCTGCTGAGTGACAGTGACATTAAAAATACAGAGAAAACAGCCCTGATGAATCAGCCAAACAACTCACCATAGGTCCTGTTGAAAAACCAAACACATCATGAATGTCCTGAAAACTTCCCAAACAACATGGTGTAAAATTTTGTGGATATCTTTAAAAATGTGGCCACGGGAGCGAAAGAAAAAAAGGTGGTTCAGTCTGAGTATTAGGCAGCAGTTATAATGGGAGACTAACTGGTGTTTCTGTCACCCTGAGCCTCAAGTGTAAGTCTGCCAGCTTCCAAAGTTACATCACAAGAACCCCAACTAAATTTCCCATCTTTTGATGTATTTTTTATGTCCATGGAACCAAAGGCCTGGGACTTACAGTGACTTGTTTGTGAAAGTTTTACATTTTCTTTTGGTCCTCCTCACTCTAACGTGGCATCACCCACTCTACAGCCATGCAATACACATCAAAGTAAAAAAAAAAGTCCAAAAAAACCTGATGAAACTCTGATCGTGAAAAAAAAGTATGAAGGGTATTGAAAAGTTCAATACACTGAGTAAGGTTGAGAAGTTTGTGAAAGCAGCCTCCTCAACCTCCTGCAAAAAGTATACTTGTTTAAAATGATCTCACTCAGATCTCAAAATTACAGACTGTGCTGATCCATTGTATTTCCTAAATCATGGTTCACCTAGAGTTTGACCTCTGTGGCTATTGATGGGTGACTATTGTGATGAATTGGCTTTACGATGATAAGCAAAAGCAACAGTGAGGTTAGAGTGAATCATTATGAACAGTTTTTAAAAATGTTGGCAAGAACACTTCCATCAACATGTTGCAGTTTGTCTGCTCCACCATTAAGAAGGCCAAGACTCTGCACACGCAGAGTGAGTGATTTATAATTTTATATTAAACCTAAAGTTAGACAAACCAATCAAAAAGAGGGGAAAGGTTAACTTGCTGCTGGGGCTTGAGATGCATTTACTGACAACATCAGTCTTTTAAAACTCCCACAAACCCTCTCTGCTTCAGGTTTAGATTCTGGGAGTTGAAAAGGTCACACACTCTTCCTTTGGCAGCTCAGCAATCTCAGCATGTGTTTTCTTGTGTGTTTGTTAGCGCCTGTGTGTATGCACATAACAACCCTGCCTTCTCAAACCTACTGAGCAATAGCACGTTCAGATTTTGAAATGCTATTGTTAAAGGAGATAACATGATCAACTTTTCAGACCCTGAATTCTTCCAGTGATGTCAGCAACTTGCACTTTAGCTGTGGTGCAATATAATTTTTTAGAGTAAGTGTGGATGGAGTGGAGGAAAATCTCTGAATGACAACTTGCAGAGCTGCCAGCTGAAATAACTGCACAACAATATATATTTTCCTCTGGTGTCTCTACATTCAATAACAGCCTCTAGTCAGCAATTTAAAGTCATAATATCTCATGTAACAACTCCCATGTGCTAATTTTGCGATTATGGGGAAACATTCAACCTCCAGTCTAACATTACTTATTACTACACTGCACCTTCTATCACCATATTGGAAATGGTTTTGTTGGTGAGGGAAAGTTGGCGGCTGTTTCCAGCTGCCTTGTTTCTTTTCTGATGTCATTTTGTCCAGTGACAAATAGTGGCGCTCACTGAGAGGCTGCATCTATTGCTGGCTTGACTCTAAACCCTGAAGTAAGTTTGGTTTATTACTTTTCTAATATTTGCAGACTTTCTTTCATTACACCTTCCAGAGAAGACACGACCACAAGTATTGCACCAAATCACAGCCTGTAATCACAATCACAGAAACCAGCAAACTCTGAAAATATATTTATTTTTTTAACTATATACCTTTATCTCACCAGGTCGCATTTACATTAAAACCTCTTTTGACAAACGAAACCCAGCTGAGACAGGGTAAGTTAGCAGCCACATCATACATACCATTCAACAACCACATGAACAAATCACATCAGAGTACAAATAATATAGAAAACAGCACAAGGCAGCAATATGTATTAATTTATTAATTAATAAAAACAACGCACAGCTAGTAGGTACAACTCTTTTAATTCTGTTTAAATTAATTTAAAAGTCCAGTGTGTAAAATTTAGGGAAGGCAAGAGTTAAGAAGTGGTTAAAAAAAAAATAATAATCCTGAGATTTTCAGAAATGTTTAGTAAAAGACGCTAATTAAGTTTTTGGTCTAGATTTAAAAACCACAATGGATGGAACATTTCTGATCAGGCAGCTGGTTCCAGTGCTGTGCTGTGAAGTGGCTAAAAGCTGCTACTCCTTGTAATGTTCTTATTTTAAGAGTGTTTATTGGCAGAAATTTACCATGTTAAGAATTTTTGTTTCAGGGTATAATTTATTTGATTTTCTAGCTTTAGAATAAGCAATTTATATGACGTTTATGCAATTACCTTGGTTGAAGGAAGCTGCCATCTTATGCTTGTCATGGTCTGTTTCCTGGCTTTTATTTTGTTAACTCATTTGTTTTCTGTGGAGCCTGTTTTCTCCTTGTGTTTCAGGAGGCTGGCTGGGCAGTGAGGCAGAGATTCTGAGTTACACACCTGCTACCTATTCCCTTATCAACCACTTCTATTTAGACACTCGTCTTTGTGTGCTTCAGCTCCACTACTCTTTTTTGGTTTTTGGTATTCCGTTATGCACTTTTTCTAATTGCACACATTGTTTCTCTTTTCTGGTACTTTGGACTCTGAGCCAGCCTCATCTTCATTTGTTGTTTTTCCTTTGGCTTGACCTTTTGTTATTTTTGTAAATAAATCAATTACCTTTTCCTTAAAATGATCTGGCTTTTTTTTCCTGGGTTCAGTTAAGTACGACACTACACCGATCATCACAGTGCTACCACCTTTCTACAGCAATTAAACAGCAAAACTGAGTGTTTGTTTTGCATTTTAAAGTGGAACCTTCCCACATAAACAAAGCAGAACAACATCCTTTTGTAGTATATGGTGGAAACCGTAGTTCTCTGACACACATGGAAAAGAGAAGGTGAGCAGAGTCTCCCAATTCTTAGAAAGTGCAGTTTCAGTGTTAGACACCCTGGACCTTTAAAGGTACATGGAAGTTGGACTGAACATTGTTCCATGATGAGTGACCAGTAGAAAAGGCCCACTTTGCCCATCTTATTTCTGACAAATGGCACAAATAAAGTGCTGTTCTGCTGGTATATGTGGTTAGTAGGTAAAGATCTGGACACCAACAGTGTTTTTATCTGGACCTGTGTGTCATCTGCTCAGCATACTCACAGATGCAGGAACATCAGTCTGTGGTTTGTATCCGTCCAGGATTTGCCCTTGTAAACAGGCAGCTGTTTGTTGATCTGTCTGAATGACTTATACGCCGAGGACCCTGCTCCAACTGATGGCCTAATTCAATATAAGTACAGTCCCCCTCAGCCTCCATGCTGTTGCCAAAGACAGCTGTTCATCGGACAGACTTGGCCTCCCGCCACGTCCCTCTAAGCTTTTGAAAACACTGTAAAATGCATTTTTCTCCATGAATGAAACCATTAAAGGATGACTCGGCAGCACTCTTGTATTCATCTTTTTTCTCCATCCATTTGATTGCGGTTAGAAGGTTATATTTGCCTTACAATGGAGCCTCCCTTTCTTCAAGTTAAAAAAAAACCTTTTTGTTGTTTGATACACTTAAAGTGTCAAATTAATATATATATATATGTTCATAATATTAATGATCATAATGAACATTCTTGTAGAAAATAGCAAGTTAGTAGGACATTTCTTACCTTTTTGTGCCTAGTTACCTTTGCTAAGCTATAAATGGACAATCACTGTTTGAAGGAAGCGTTTAAAGAACAACCAATCATTGTAGCATTAAATTTTTACAGGGGCAACAGACAACCGTACCAGTTCTCGTTTGGTCACTGTCATTGTGTTGGAAATTGATTCTGAATTTTCTGGTAAAATATTGCATCTTTGTAGCTAGAGAATATGATACTTGAAGTACAGGACAACAAAATAAATGTAGATGGTGCTGTTTTTGTATTGCAATTGGTTTCAATTGCATAATGACCAGTTTAAGCCAAAAGCTGTCTATTTCAGCTTTAAGTGGATAATAAAATCAATATCCATTTAGCCAATATCTGCACTGCCTGTCATCTGAGGGTCGTAGTGGGGAGCTGGAGCCAATCCCAGCCATCACTTGGCAAAAGGCAGGGTGCACCCCAGACAGGTAACCACTCAAATGACAAAAATACAGAGACAAAGCAATTGGAGTCTCCAATTGACATAGTTTAATAAGGTGTGGTCACACCACACCTAATTAAATTGAATATCAGAAACATGGCAAAATGTAATTTATCTTTTCTATATTTTAGCTTTTCTTTTAGAGATGCTGCACATTTTAGGTGGTGCTCTTTTCTTAAACTCACTGTTAAGTCATTTAGTCAGACAGAAGCATGTTAGAAAACATGGCATATAAAAGTCTATTGGCGGCATTTAAATATACAGGCATACAGCACATCTTTTATTAAATTGATTTCAACCAGAATTAAAATAGCGATGCTATGAATGTAAGAATGCAATGTTGCTTTATTGATTCACAGACATACTGTGTTTTGGGAATTTGTGCCATTACAAAAGGTATCATCTGTGTGCCCTGAGCTAATGCTGCCAAGGGCCATTATGTTACCACACACCCAAATGACATAATTTCCTACATAGCAGTGAAGTAACTATGACAACAACAATTCAACTACCCACAGATGCACTACACCCATCTGGACAAGTATAGCAAGAAAGACTCAACTCTTAACCCTTGCAACAACTTTCAATGTTATATTAAAAAATGTCATACAAAGGATGGATCAGTTGTTTCTTTAATGAGAAACAATCTTTTATCATTGTAAAAATATTCCCATTCAGCTTAAGTTACATACCTACTTCTCACTTGTAATCAAGGCTGCATACACAGAGAAGCTACAACACATACCCAAGCATGAATTGGGTTAAAGTTCTCTTTTTGCCATCACATACAAGTCAGTGTCATTTATCTACACCAAAGACACAGACAGACAGTTTGGGAAACCTCTACACTTACTGTTGTATTGGTCACACAAATATGCATATGCACTCTCTTGAATGCTGTTTGGAGAAATGATTGTGTCTACAATGCTTGCACTGTACATGTTCACGCTGTCTTTCCTCTTCCCTGACTGTGTCCCTCTACACCATTCTACAAGACATGAAAAACATAACTGTTCAGACAAGTTGTACAACATGAAATGAATTCAAAAAGTGTTTTGACAGCTAAATAGTTTTTTTTACTTAACAAATTTTCAAAAAATGATCACTGGCGAGTTTATCTGTCTCACACTGGCTTTTAATAGATTAACAATTTAAAAAAAATACATGAAACACCCACATGGCAGCGTAGTGACAAGCAAGAAAACCTTGTTAAATGCATTGCAACCCAGTCAGAAGGAGGGCTTTTCTGTTTTTAAGTTTGCATGTTTCCCCTGGGAGTAAATGGTTGGTTGTCTCTATATGTTGCCCAGTGAAGGACTGGCTACTTTTACCCGCTTTTCCCCTTGTGTCAGCTGGGATTGGCTACATCAACTCGCAACCGTCAGGAAGAGGATAAAGCAGTAGACAATGACATGAATGACAGAAGCAGGTTATGGATGTAAACACGAATCAGCCACAAAATTAACTCCAAGTCACCGTGTGGCTGTGAGGTGATGTGAATGTTGGGAGTAGCGTTCTTCACACCGGTTAAGCATAAACTGTTGTAATTCTTTAGTCATGATTATAATATTATTAGAGTAATGTAGAAAAATTAAAATGCTTGCAATGGCATGGGCTTGGTAAAAAAAGAACAGTGCACATATACCTTTAAATAAATCAGAGCACCTTCCTCAAACCAACAGTTCTTAGTAATATCTATCTGTGTGCCTGTATGCGGGACACTATTTGAATGAAGCATACTCTGTTTCAGTGATACTGACATTTCAGTAGATGATAACTAAAAAAAACACATTTTGTGTAAAAATGAGTATTACACTGTGTGAATTCACCTCCTTGACTTCAAAGTCTGTCCACACATTTTATTTCAATGGAGGCTCAATGAGGCCAGCGGGGCCTGCACACCAGGCCTGGCTCTGATACCAGCTACATTTTGGGGCTGCTTCCATCTTGTGCCTTTGTTGTGTGTGTGTGTGTGTGTGTGTGTGTGTGTGAGAGAGAGAGAGAGAGAGCGAGAGGGAGAGAGAGTGAGAGAGGTCTGTTGAAGTCCACCGCATCGCTGTTTCCCTCTTATTAGGCATGAAAAGACACGCCAGATGGCTGGTGGGGGAAAAAAAATCATACTCCTCCAAAAAGGCAAGAGGCACCACCCACAGTCATGGCAGAGCACTGTAAGATCCAAGCCATACACTCACATACATACATACTGTAAATGCATGTATGAAAACCCACTGGTTCATGGTTGACTTGCACTTGACTTGACTATAATCTGCCCACAAACTGAACAGTTGAGTCAGCTTTAGTAGTCCTTAACACAACAGCATGTTTCACATGATTCACATACCAAACACACTCATGCTCACCTTCACATTTATGGGTTATGTGGGGTCTCTTGACTTGCAAATGATGACTTGAACACTCCACATAAAGGAAAGACTGTTGCAGCAGTCGATAAGAAATAGCTTGTGCTTGGTGGGGGAAAAGGTTTTTTTGGTTTTCAATAACATGAATTTAAAGCTATAGCCAGCATATGGTTAAGGATAGAAAAAGACAGGAAACAACTATCCTGAGTCTTTGATAATGTACCAAAATCTCAAATGTCATTTTATGATAATATGTCATCTTGATACAAAGTTATCAGAATTATACAGGCTGACAATACACTGTGCTCCATGAAGGGTGCAGTTGCCTCTATTAAATATGCTTCATTAAGCAGTTAAAGCAACTGAATCCTTCTAAATCCAGACAGAAGCCCTAAAGCAACAGTATGCAACTTGTCAGGACCTTAAAATAACAGCCTCAAAATAATTTTGATGGGTCAGTGTCTGCACAGTGAACATCTCTTCTTGCACTATGTAAGTATGGTGAGTAAGGAACTAGTCAGGAACTCAAACTGACAGAATTGGGCCAAGCAAGTTCAAAAGTAATGCTGACCTGTGGGTCATTTAAAACGACTTAGAAGTTGTCAATATCTGCTTTCATCTCGGGGGAAAACATCCTATTGGAAGAGCACATCAAGGAACCAGCTACACATACCCGATTCACACTGTAGTCAACAGAAACATGTTTAATCCCAGGTTTACATTGTTTTTTTTTTTTTTTACCACTGGGAATGTGTTTCAGCATTATTCATTCAAGTGTGCAATGACACTTCACTTCAATTCAAGTGGGTTTTTACTGGCTTTGGCTCTAAACCGCATCAGTGGGAATATAATACCTGGGTAAACGCATTCATTTCTTCTTCATCTGCTTTATTTTTGCCAGAGATGCATCACTACTGCAATGTATGTTCATCTTCCATTAGCATTAAGGTTTTAGAGATCCTTACTTTTTAAAACTTGGGACATTGCTCAGTAAAATTTATTTTATCAATCAGATAAACTGATTTAAAGAGAGACTGAAGTAAAAGTTGTAACCACCATAACATTATCACTGAGGGCTATGGAGTTATTGTTTTTACTTCCTCCAACTTGTATTGATTCCGGAAAATCTGTGACATCGTATTTTACACGTGGGTGATGCAGGTGGGGAAAATACACCACAGGGCATGACAACCACAACCAATGGAAATGGTTGTGAGTGCCTTCTGTAGTTTAAATTTTTTAAATTGTCCTCAGTATATCCACTAATTTTAGTGTGGATGATACTGTAAAGTTCCTTTAAGGTGTCTCTCTGTGTCTGTGTCTAAATAGCACTAAAACAAACTCACTTTCATTATTTTAGCTTCAGAATATGTAATCATAATATTAAGCATCTACAAACATCAGCCACAACATTAAAACAGGTTTGAATGTTCTTGCTGTTGGTGTCAACACACCTTTGACTATCAAACAATTTAGTCTTTAATTTGGTCTCACCCATGCTGAAGCTGCCCTGGATGAATCAGCCATCCTTTCCAGGAACTTGCTCTATTGAACATCCATGTCACACACTGGTGTTTTTTTGATTCAGCACCTCAAGCCAATTCCGACTGAAAGCCTGAAGCTCAAAATACTGCATGACACTTTGCAGCAAAATGTGGCATGCACTCGCTATATCAGGGCTTTTCTTCGGGTTATCCTGGCTTCCACATCATTGCATTAACATTGTTGCATTAACGACAATTTAGTGATGTCAAATCCCTCCTGGCTGCAACTTGGAATTTTTTTTTTTTTTTAATCATACATTTAAGGACAACATGCGAAGTAGTCTGACTTAGTCTGACCTTTAATATACAATTACATACAATAATTGGAAAAAAACGTTTTGTAGCGGCATTGTGCTCATGTACATGCATGTAATGCATTCAGGAAAAAACCATGTCAGATTCTAAGTCTCTCCCCTGTGTCTTTGGTGTTGTAAGAGCTTGAAATATACTTCCCTAAAGCAGAGCCACCTCTTCCTGAGAGCCAGGTTTGGTCTCCAGGCTCAGAGGAGGTGAACTGGCTGAGGGACATGTTTTCTTAGATGGTCTCACCAGACGCTCTCTCACCTCAACAGACAGGCTCTTCATTCAGAGACGCCTGAAATTAGATGGTGGACTTTTGAGGTGCATGGAAACAATGTGGGGGATTTTGCTTTAGTTTAGCTCTGCCAATCAGTGAACCTACAGTGACATTTGAAGAAAGAGAGTATGATGAGGACTCTACCATCCAGGTCAAATTACTTTTTTCTCTGTGCATGCAAAACTTTGTTCAATCCACCCAATTTCTGCTAAATGTTTCCAAATGTATGCTATATTGTGCGCTCAGTCATGCTGCCCTCCCAAAATTAATCCACTTCTGCCAAAACAGGCATTTGATATTACCTTATACAGTGATTTGATTCTATACTATGGCCAAGCTGTTGTTTCTATATTTCTTCATGAAGGATGAAGAATCTGTGCAGTAGGGAAGCAACTGCCAAGAAAACAGGCTAAATCTTGTTTAATTCCAGTGTGGCAGTTATTCACACACAGTCAAGTTACTGCACAGGAAACAGACTTCTGCTCTTTCAACTGGGCTTTTTCTTCCTTTACACATTTGACCATGTCATCCTCTTCTTGGACTCCTCATCTCCATCCTCCTCTGCTTTTTGCTTCTCTTCCCATCTCCCACTCCCTGAGTAACTCCCCCTTTTTCTTCCTTGGCTTCTTCTCTCCGTCTGTCCATCCCCCCTCTGCTTTTTGTGCTGCAGCCCACCCTGCTCCAAGCTTTAATGGTACATGCCATTAGAAAGCCCATCTCTGGAAGGGAGGAGGGGAGGGTGGTCTCAAGCTACTTCAGTCCCCCAACATAAGCACATTCACAGATGTCTCTGCACGCGTAGAGCTGTCGCACCCGTCTCTGCTAGCCCTTTTTCTGTGAGAACCAACAAGCCATGGACAGAGAGGAACAGAGAGGGACAGAGTGATACAAAGAAAGGGGAGGGGGAGACAGAGCAAGAGAAAGAAGAGGTGAAGAGCCACTGAGCAAAACACATACATCGCTGCCTGGGAGACTCTGACGTCTCCCCTCATGCGCCTGTTTCAGCGTGTGTGAGCACAAGAAGAGCAGAGAGGGAGGGCAGGAAAATAAATCCTGGGATCTTGTGTCCTCTCTTTGCTTTATCACCTTCTTTTTTATCTCCATCATCCAAGGCATGAAGGCGGGTGTCATCTGGCATGGCAGAATAAAAGAAGGGGATGCTTTAAACGCTGTGTCTCTTTCAACAAGGGAGAAGGAAGAGGAAGGGGGGGACAACACACAGCGGGGACAAAAACAGGATTTCTAGAATGAATGGGAGTCCTTCTGCCGCATTCACTGGGAATAGCAGTCTCACACAGATGTCTCTGAATGAGGTAAAATAATGATGCCAATTTACCTTTGTTTTTTCCCCTCTGTGTACCTGATTGGTCGACGGGTCAGATTCAGAGATGAGAGGCACTTGAAAGCATGCTCGTGAGCTTGACAGAGATGAACCAATTTCCATGCTGATCAGGTTTGGAACAGCAGAGGGGAGATTGCCATCTTTGTCCCTGTGTTGCTGTGCACAGCAGCTCTGTGGAAATAAGAGGGTGAAATCTATGTATGTTGCATGCTGCAGAGAGGCAAGAACTGGGGAGAGAAGAAGAGTCAGCCTGATGAATCACTGATAATCCTCATGATGAGCATTTGGGTGCAGAGACAGCAGAAGGGCACAAGGTGATTTTCTCCGATAACAAGACCAGTAGAGCTGTTGCAGCAAAAGGTCTGATTAGAATTTAAATTGTGTGATTTCAGTAGATACATGCAAAGTAAACCATCAAAATAGATCCCTGTCATAGAATTAAAAAGAATTGAGAAAAAAAGGGATAGTACGGAATGCTGTGAGTATTTTCTAAGCTAAAGTCTGTCAAGAGTTTTTTCACTGGTGACCCTGGGGAGCTGCACACTACCGTCCACACAGAGAATAACAACTTATCCATAGAAGTGAAGAAAAAGGGGGAATTGGCTTGAGAAAAGAGCTGCTTGAGTAGTACTTAAGTGGGCTGTAGGTTCTCATTCCTGACACCTGCCTCTGAAACCCAGGCTCTTTCAGAAGGGTTGCTGTTGTACTGGTTGCTCTCTGGACCAGCACAAGCAACTTTGTTCCTTAGAACATGCTTTTTTCAACCCATATTGTCCCCATAATAAGACAGTCACGACACATTATATTTTGGCTGCTATAATTCATTGTGCCCATAACTAGAAAAAGAACATAGCAGTGAAAACATATATTGGCAATATCAATGTTGCAGGGTTCAGTGCTTTATTCAGTGCACTTCTTCAGTGAGCAGGAAGTCCAAGTCATCTTGGTGGAAAATTGTGCTCATTGTGGTTATGGTTCCAAAGGTCTGGGCTCAAGTCATAAGTCCTTATTCACATGTCAGTACACATTGGCTTCTTTCTTAGTATGTGGCATCATGTTGACACCCATAATGACATCAGGCAAACTGGACAAATATGCTTTCTCTCAAGCTCATATTTTCAAGCCACCATGTCTATGAAAAAGTGGCACCTAAAAAATACTTAATAGTACTTAATAAAGTACTTAATAATTATTTTTTGTAATTGTTTTTTCGGAAAAAAAACAAACAACATTTAATTGCTGTTTTCAGTAAGCCAATTAACATTGTGAGAATATGTATTTTTAGTATGATAGGGAGGACTGAACACTGGTCGCTGAAGGGTTGTGCTGCATGTGATCCTCTTTCTCAAAACACCCTCCTCTGTTACACGTTTTATTTATATAATGGCAGCAACACCTGGCATCCTGTTCCTCAGCCCATACAGTAGCCGTATGCAATGGAGCTGTGTGTGTTCCCAGCTGTTTCTCACTTGGGTGAGAGCATGCTTGTATAGTGCCGCACTCACTGACCATGTACAGTGCATATTTAGTTTCTGCTCAGTTTGCATGTGTCAGCAAATAGCATCCAGATCTCATTTATGGAAACGGACTGCTTGTCATTTCATTCTGTGTTCAGTTAGTTGCCTCTGTTGCCTTGGCCAAACAAAGCACAAAGTGCTGAGGAGCCAGATATGCACACCTAATGTGTCTGCAGTTTTGCCACTCTAAATTATGTGTGACAGAATAGAATAGAATAGAATAGAATAGAATAGAATAGAATAGAATAGAATAGATGACACTACTTTTCACAAACCACTTTCCTTTTTATTCAATTCACCTTTTTTATAATTTAAATGAGTGTTTTCTAGCCATCAAATTTCATTAAAAATATTATAATAATAAAGCTCAATTTAAGTATAGCATTTTATCTCTACTTAGTGATGCAAAGCTTTAATGCTCCACTGTTAGCATAAAGAAAAGCTGATGACTTATTTTAAAGGTAAAAATAGCACAACTCTTTCTTAATATTCTATAGCTTTTCAAATTAAATATGCATTATAACATAATTTCACGACATATTAATACTTAGGAAAAACATCAGTGACAATAAGCATTATTAATCTATAAATGATACCAAATTCCCAAGAAACTGCAAATTTCAATTGTCATTAAACACAGTATTAAGACAATACACTTTTATCACAATATTATCTGAAAGAAATGCATGTGCTGCATGTCCATGTGTGGGGTGCACATGTTCATCGCTGGTGGTTCATCATTACACAGTGTAATAATATGCACAAAGCCCTGAGAAGACAGAGGGATTAGAATTTGCACAAAAGTTTGAAAGTTATTTTGAAAAAGGTGGGGAGGTTTTGGGAGGTTGTCACAATATGTCTACCTGCACAGAGCACTCACAGACTGGAGGTTTTGAACCTCACTCCACTGCTCAAAATTCATCTTTGTTTGATGTCTGTTAGGTATGTGCTGTACGTTTTTCCTCAAAGGTGACTGAAATTCATCAGTGAAGCTGTGAAGCCTTAGTCAACAGAGGGGTGAGAAGAAATAATTTTCTTTATTTCATACCACAGAAAAACTAGATGGTAAAGTACATACAGTACAACATATGGTTAGGTCCAAATGGTAGTAGAGTATACACATGCACATCCAAATGTGAAAGCCACTGCAGGTTTGGGAATTCAGCAGCAGACTATAAAGACAAATCAAGTGCGCTGATTACCGGAGGGACCATTTCCCTGGCATATTTCCATCACCATGAATATTAATCTTAGTTTTCCTACTGTCAGAATCTACAGCAGGAGTTTCACATTGGCGGGAGACAAGTGCATGATGCAAGTGTTACCAGCTATCATTTAAATGTACTACACTGCTGCTGTACAAGAAATTCCTAGAAGAACATTCTCATGACTTGGTTTTTATTATAGATGGTGAAGTAATGGTTGATTCATACTCACAGGAATACAGTATACTGTATTCAAATTAGCTTACTCTGAATATGAATGACACCAGCACCCCCGCGACCCTTAGTGGATAAAGTGGTAAAAAATGAATGAATGAGTGAGTGAATATGAATGAAAATTCAAAGCCTGTTATGCTGGTGATACAGTACCTTTATTCTACCTCAACTACCGGACTTTTTTAAAAATAAATTTACATACTGACCAATCCAGTGGGTTACAGGTCCTCCTGCCACAACAGTAACTGGGAAAAAAAAGACAAAAACATAGGAAAGAAGAGTATGTGAGGGGGCTGCAGGTTTCAGTCGCTTAAAGACAGAGTTTCAGTAAAAGTAAAATAAAAACTAAGAGCAATCTGTTGGGCCTTACGACTGTGATGCTTTACTTCTGTGGATTACACTCCATGGGGCACTTAAAACCTGTCTGGCTGCCTATTAAGACAGCCACTACCCTAGCTCATTAACGTCCTGCAGAGGAATTAGAGTAAACTGTGTGCCTCAGCCTAGTGCTGGCAGAGACTAGCTGCCATCTCTCCAGCAGCTTTTTCACCCTCCAGGGACAGCAGTTGTTTGCCTGAGGTACATTAAAGCAGCTTGGAGTGACCATCACCAAGGAATAATTAGATGTTCAAGTCCTCCAAATAACTGAATTCATCCTTATACTTTTCAGTACAGCATTTTTTGAATGAGAAAAAGGTTTGAAATGCAAGGATGATAAGGGATTGATGTGGAGCAGTCCCGCAGGTGTAGTGATGGAATGAGAGCGAGAACTGACAGCATTAAAATCAAAGGAGTGCCACTTTGTCTCCGCAATGTGTTGTTATCCAGAAAATAGGTATGTAAGTGAACATTGATGATTACATCCTGGTGTAACTACTTTTGATTTCTTGTATGAGGACACCGACCACTCAGAAGTCAAATTAAAGGAGGCACTTGTGAAAACTCTCCACAAGGTCATATTATCATTAGTTTGCATTACTGCTCATGCAAATGGAGGAGATATGGTCAGGTTTGAACATTTTATCATTAGTGTATAATGTGTATAATCTCATTATGTGCATATGTGCTGGAGGCAGCAGTGTTATATGTTATGTTAGAAAAAAAGGGTATTAGGGACAGCTGGCAGTGTGATATTAGTTGTGCTCATATTCATCAGGCCTGAAAGAGATTAGGAGACTAAGCAGAGATGAGACTGGGGGCACTGTATAGAGTATGTGCAGTCACATAGTGTACAGTGCAGCAGACCCCCAACATACACACACACACACACACACACACAAAGAATGCACACACAGTTGACAATATTTACAGGCACAAACAATAAGTAAAGCGCCTGACCGAGCCCTGGAGCATTAACTCCTCCACTGTCAAACCATATTCTGCATGATACAGTGACCAAGAATAGAAATCACTTCTTCTGTTGATATTTTCTTTCAATGTAAAAATTATATAACACTGAGTGAAACGACAGAGCCTGATTCTGTGCTTCATGATGAAATGAGCTTGAGCTATGAACAGAGTGACAAAGACGGTACAGCTTGTTCAGCTCAGAAAGAGGAAGTGTGAGGCTAAAGCATACCATCTAACAGTAGGCGTCTGTGGTCAGTAGGCTCAGCAGAGCATATCACATAAGAAGGTCCTCTCTTGAATCACATAGTCCACACAATGATAACGTGACCTGACAGGGGAGGTGAGAGCTGTGGGTGGGGCTTGTGTTTGTTAAGTAAAGCTTAATACAATACGATGTAAAGAATCAAACATAACAGAGAATAAGGCAATGTGATAAATATACATTCATATGACATATAGTCATTTGTTTAGGCCCCAGTCAGGTTCATGTTGAAAAGAAAAAGTCACCTTATGTGTTGTTTTCAATCCGATGTTCATAATTACACTTACCAGAGTAAGAATCTGTTCACAGACAGAGCTAACAACTGTGAAATATCTTGTTGTGCATCCTCTACATCTACATGTTTGTTTGTTTGTTTTCTTTTTATAGTCTGTCTGTGAAACGCTCATTTCCATCCAGGGATTGTTGTTGCAATTACTCAGTGATTACACAACGACACAGCACAACAAAAACGTCTTCGTTCTGAAGCAGGAACAAGCTCGCAAAATCCTGGAATACTTTGACATAATTTCCTTACATTTGACAGGACCTGAATGTGGCATGAACATATTTTACAAGTGTCTTCAAGGCCTTGTTCTGCCATACTTCGCCGACCTAGGTAAACTGTATTTTCCTTCATGGTCCCTAAAATCAGCTGCTTTTGGTCATCCAAAAACGAGGCTGAAGTTCAGGGGACATCTGGTCCTCGCAGTAACACCTTCCAAGTTGCGGAATGACATCATTTAGGTCAAAATATCTTTAGCACCTAGTAACTCATATGCTGATTGACAAATGAGACTAATAAAAGTTGTAACAGGAGTTAAGCGGCACTACAATGTTTTCCAGGTTTTTCAACTGATCACACGCCATATAAAAAGCATCAAGGGATGACTGGATTCTCTAACATCCCGCTCCATATCTGCTACTGTATGCTTCGAACAAACTTTGTCCCCCCAACATATTCCTCCAGGTCATCTTTGGTCATGCTCACCTCTTTTTTAGCCACAGTGATCGTACAGGAAGTTGTATACTGGCAAAGTACAGTGTATGAGCCATTAAGTAGAGATTGGTCATTAAGGGTATTAATAAGATAGAAATGTGCTTTTTGTATGCTTTGGTGTATTTCCAATCAGCTGGAGGCTTTTCACAGATGTAGTAGGACATCCATTGTGGGGAATTACTCTTGATTAAATAGTTATTAATATTATTATTATATTTATTTATTATTATTATTATTATTATTATTATTATTATAGTCTTATATTTGCATTTCCAGATGAAGACAACAACTTAAATAAGAGCAGAAAGAAATGTGTCCAAGTCGGTAGTGGAATTGATTTAATTTATCTCACTCTCCACCTGTATGTTTAGTGTTTCTGTCAATGTGAGAAATTAGTGAGATTAATACAAATAGTTTGGTGACAGGAGTGGCAGGTAGAAGAATTGTTCAAAGGTGCCAAACAGTCATACTGAGGAGTGAGAGAGAACACATCTCAGCTAGCCTGATGTTATTCTCCTTCTCGTTGCTTGCGTGATATTTGCAGTGTGGCGCCAATTACCCCTCCCTCACGGTGCTGTGTCTCTGAATCATTGGCAGGCAAGGCGTCCCCCGGTTCCCTCATGAATGGTGAGAAACTGTTGCCGTTAATGCCATTAAAATGAGGTCAGTCCTGCTTCCCGTGGACTTTTATTAACAAGAAATATATTCAGAAAAGCCCTCTTGTTTATTAATAAGAAGTTTATTCTCACACAAACCCTCTCGATCCCTGCCACCTGAGCAAAGAGAAACCTCTTTTATTGCCTCTGTAAACCGCTTTTTTCACTTATTGTGTATGGCAGTTAGAAATTTAGCTAACTGTCAACACTGATTTAATGTCTGAAGTTAAAGGACGAGGTGGCATTTATCCACCATCCACACTCATTGCCTTTCTGCCTTGAGCTCTTATTAACACTATAGAGTGCAGGAAGCCTGACCTTGCACCAGCATTAATTTGTTAATCTTCTTGGCTATAAAAACAATTACTGTGAACAAACTGCAAAATACAGAAAGAAAATGAAGAGCTTAAACTGTCCACTCGCTTAAGCAGATTTTATAATCATTTCCTAAGTGATGTTTCTGTCGGCCAAATACATTTGTATGTAAAATTTTAATTTGCAACATGGAGAAACACTGATAGATGTCCATCCCCATTCTCCTACACTTACTTAACCAGCATGTTTGATGTGCAGCTTTGATTTGTCGTCCTGAGGGCAATAGCATGGTAACCCTCAGGCTAAAGCTACTGAGTATGTCCATACAATTTGGCTCTTTATATTATCACTTTGAGAATATATGGGAATTATCTTGGCAGAAGTTGAACAATGGCTTATTTATTCAAGGAATGCAATCTGTAGTATATATCAACAGGGTTTTAGTGCCTCCTCAAAGGATGTTCTGTATGTTTACACAAGATACATTTTAATGGCCAACAGAGCATAGGATAGCTCTTTGAAACATACTGCCTCTGAACTTTGTTGCTGTGAAATTATAGTTTATACTTTACTAAATATATTCCAGCCATGAACAGAAAGCAATGAAATGTAATATTTATTTTTTGATGAACCCATCTAAACCAATGGAACTGAGGCTATACACTAGTGACTGTGTATGGTCTATTTTTATTGTTGAATTATCATGTCACCAATTTTGTGTTAAATATTTTACAAACCACTTTTTTTCAGAGTTCATATCATTGTTCAAACTTAACTTTTCACTTTTAGCTACTGGGTGATTCAGACACAGATATTTCTGTCATGCAGGTGAAATTTTTGAATGGTTGTGTCTGGTTTTGTTTGTAACAGATCAACAGAACAGTGCGCTGAGGGACCTATTATACTCTCTCCACTCAAAACTCCAGTACAGTTGGAGAGGATTTCACTGAGAATGAATCAGTATTGTAGTGGGTTTTTTTCCATGAGAAACATAAGTGAATGTCTTGTTTATGTCTGCTTGGTCTGTGTGAATTACAGAGCAAACGGAGGAAAAGAATGTTGCCAGAGACACTTGTTCGAAATTACTACTTTGAGATGTTGCTAGTAGATAGATCGGTAGTTCCATTAAATGCCATCTATGTATCTCTGAAAGTGTAATAATTACTTGTGTTGCTGCTGGCACATCTATGTGAAGGGGTGATTTGTCAAACATGCTCTAGTAAGAAAAGTGGCAGAGGCAGCATTTAGTACTTGGCCTTTGGCACTGGCCAGCCACAGTTTGATAGTGTCCAGTGCGTTCACATTTGTTGTCCTGATACAATTCATGAACACAACAACAAGCCTGTAACCACAGTATTTGACTTTAATCTAATGGTTTTTGTCTAGTTGTTACTTTCATTTTTTATTTAGCTGTTGTGTTTTGGGTTCTGTTATCTGATAAACTGTGTATAAATTATCTTAGTATGAACAACATTGTGGTGGTACAAACAAAGACACAGTAAGCATCTAGTTAATTACTCTTCTGAGAGCTGGGGCGAGCGGAGCAAGTGTGCTTATTCATGTGTGTGCATGTTATGTACATATGTGTCTTTTGCCTGAAATAGCATCACATCACTTACTGTACATGTAAAGCTCTCGAAACTGGATCATTTGAATGAATGCCAGGTTGCGCTCAGTGCAGCTTCATCGCAAGATAACTGTAGACAAAACATGTTCACACTGACGTTAGAAGTTGAGTTATAATTCACAGTGGGTTGAGGCCTGAAACAAATGCCCTTGCGTGATTGATTACACGCTACAAGCTAATGAGATAAACAGAGGCTGCATTGATTCGGTTGGGGTGGGGGGGGGGGGGGGGCAAAAACCCGGGGGGGGTGGGGGGG